>OZ024728.1:55423348-55926032 GCA_964016875.1 Fallopia convolvulus
ATTTTCAATAGAATACCTTTATTAAGTTTCAAAGATTACAAGGCAAGTCAAGTAACTAAGGCACGAACCAAAGTTCCCTGGTAACTACGGCACCCACCGAAGTTCAACCAACTAGACTTCTACAACCCTAAACGTAAACCTAAATGGAAGTAAACTACTGACTTACTTGTGGATTCTTCACCGGAAAAAGCCACACACTCATATACTCGAAAAGCTCTCTCTCCAAGTTCGTCGTCTTCAACCACTCGAAAACCACACCTTTAACCCTAGCTAACCCTAGCTATTTATAAGATAAGTTAAGTCTGATCTCACACGTAATTCTTGCCTAATTACGTTGATATTCCACTTAACAAATCCCACACAATAAGGAAAAAGATTGTTTGTGATTTCGGATCCTCAACCATGCCGATTCTTCCCAAAACCGAATGATCTCGGATTTCCCAAGATAAGATCGTGTGAAGATTGATCTTATCTTCTCATTTTTCTCCTTAAGCAACCGCCTACAGCTGTAAATCTTCGTAGAAGATCGCTTGCAGAAGATATGGTAACTTGCCATTTATAGAAAGCCGCGTTCCTTCTAAGACGCGCTTCCTAAATCTGTCACTTGTTCCCTCCATCGTTCCTCACGATGTTCCGTCACTTGTGACCATGTACCTGTTTTCCTGAAACACTTACATGTAGAAGCAAGTTATATTAACTAAGTTTGTTATCATCAAAACTAAGAGAAACCATGGAACAACCATTGTTCCAACAAGTTCTCCTCTCCCGAGTCCGTTGTCGTCCTGGTTCATTCCTTGGCTCTGGTTTTCAGCAGCAGCAGCCCAAAGGGAGGAAGAAGAAGAAGATGAGGTAGGAGATGAGGTGGACGGGGCGGAGAAGATTGCCAGCGGTGGAGAGGCTCAACGAGTTCGACGTTTCGTCTAAACTCACTCTCGTCCTTCCTTTGTTTTGAAAAGGTTCGAATAAGATAAATATGAAATCCAATCTTAGTTCCTTCCTTTTTAAGCAAGAGAAAGGCGGTTTACAAACGAAACCCGTCTCGGAACGGGACTTGCGTTAAAGCGGTAAAATTATGTACCTCGGGTGGAAAAACTTACTAAATATAAAACGTACCGTAAATTATGTAGACCAATAAAACCAATTTTTCATGATTTTATCTTGTTACCTTCAATTTTTAAGGCTTCCGTTTCGTATTTTAAAACCTTATAGTACATAATTAAAAAGACGGCTTATCCAATAAATATTCTTTTTCCACTGAAAAATCCTAGAATTCACACCGATCCATAAAATTATTTCTTTGGAATTTTAGGATATCACCAAGAATTTTCTAGGATTTAATCTTCAACAAAAATATTGGATTAAGCGTTAAAACGGACAAAGAGGTTAAAAGGATATCCGAGAAAAATTCAAAAATATCCTTAAAAACCACAGTTATTACAAACTTATAGGGTTGAATCTACCATAATATCTAGATCTGCCAAAAGCATCTACTTTGGCCAGATCATACATTAAAGGGTGCATTCTAAAATGTGTAACATCACCCCATTTATTTCTCTCAACTTCTTCTATGAAGCATGTACTATACTAAGTCTTCAAATAATCACTACAAGTATCCTGCTCAAACTCACTTTGGAAAATAACAACATTTTTTGGGAAGGCTGCACAATATAAGAAATATTGCCTTAGTGTAGGATCAAGATCATCATAACTTAATTTTCAAATAGACAGGAGGGCATTGCTCTCTTCTTGTGCTCTTGCATAATTAATGTTCTTAACCCGCTCTCATGTGCTCTATTTCATATTGTCCTTCTCATGTTGGCTGAATAAGATATCTTTGTCAATTTTTATTCCGATATAGCACAAATTGCCATATGTTTAATTTGTGACTTGTATTCCATTTTTGTAAAATGGTAGAAAGTTAATACCTTTTTTCTACCATTTGCAACAAGATGTTTTCTCTTAGGCGACTTTTGCCAATTGCATCTAGTTTATTTAGTCATATAAGAAAACAATGGTTTAAGGAAGCTAATGTTATGAAGGTTAATGATGTCCTCTTTATCTATAATTATACGTGTCCACCAAATTAAGGTTGTTAACTAGAGGCCAAGATTGTACAATTTTAAAGGAATCAATTAGGAACTGCTATTGTTTTTAAAAGTTATTGAAATTTATGTTATTTTTTATATCAATGGTTGCTAATATATCTACTTTATACATATTCGTATTATGCATGGTCATCTATAGTTGCTTCAGAAGTTGTAATTGCGATTAAGATCGGTAGAAGAATTGCATTGTTTATTCAATAACTTTTAGACTATAATCCTCTTGAAACTAGTTATGGAATTTTTGTTTTATATAATATGTACAAGACTAGCAGAAGAATGCATTGTCTATTCATGAGCCTCACATCTCATGCTATCAATCCATTTCTTAATGGTGTTATTAGTCTAGGAATGTATACTTTTAGTTAATGATTAAATTTAATTAGAATTCTTTTGAAGTAATGAAAATTTAAAATAAGCTAATTTGTTATTGTAGGGATATAAACATGTTGGTTCAATTGACGGTGTTGGATTAATTCATACATTAAACGAGCATGCTATGAAACAACAATTTCTCAACTACCCATTATTGCATCATTTGATTCTAGATGCATAAGTTCAGACAAAGTAAGTTTAAAATATTAGTTATTCTTTTATTATATAATAACTTTGGAAAATATTTATCATATAATTAGACTTCCATCTTGTTAAGTTGTTATTATTGAACATGGTTACACAAAGAAGGGCAAGACTGTTAAGTACAATTGTACAAATACATCACAATGTCATTATTGTTGGTTATAGTGCTATATGAAGAGGGAAGGAAAATTAACTGGTATAGAATTCTCGGGGTAATGAAGGGTGACAACGGATATTTTAAGGTGATCTTCGAAAAAATTGTCGTGGAACTGAGTCAAACTGTTGTTTTTCAGTGAAGAACATCCCTCAAGGTCTTTTAATCACCATCAAGGATAAGTATGTATAATGTCATTTCATCTTTTATCTAAAATAGTTTATAACAACACTTTAAATGATTTTGTTTTCTTTTTCATGGGGAAAATTCTAAAATATTAAAGATATGGACACAAAAAATTATTCATGTTTTTCTCGTTTCTGATGGTATGAAGAATCCTAACTTTGTAAATCTTGGTCAAAAGTTATCTATTTTCTCATCACTTGCTGAAATTTCTCTTGATCTGGTAAATGTTTGTTTCAATATATATGAAAAAGTAAAAGATTAAAATAAATCTATACTAATTAAGGCTTCTCTCTTGGTGACTTTCTCTCTCTTGCGATTTTCCTCCCTCTCTCCTGCGACTCTCGTGGGATAACGTTCACCTGCAATTCTAGCGCCCTAGCCTCCTAGCCCCGTCGACGCTAAGACCACCAGCGACCACCCGTCGCCCACCAGAACCCTACCCCGTCGGCCCTCCCCTCTGAGACCGGCCCCCCTCCCTGCAGCCCAAACCCAAACAGAATACACCACGCACCAGCAACTCCCTCCCCCTCTCTGCCGACCCTACTGTACACAACCGGCGACCTTCGGGCTCGACATTGCAGCTCCACCACAAGACCACCGAGCCAGGCCCGCAAGCCGCTAGCACAGGGCTACCGACCAAGACGAGCTATCTTTTACCTCATCCCCACAACCCCTGCCCCGACCGAACCCTAGCCCAATCCGACCTCGCTTCGGCAAGTGCAGCACCGGCCATTCCCCCTCTAACCAGCGGACCATCGGCCTTTCGTTTCACCACCCGCTATTCGGTAATTTTGTTCCGTGTTTTATAGCTCCACCCTTTTGTGGTTTGCATTTTTGCTCCATGTCCTGTTTTACTGCTCTATTGCAAGTTAGAAGGTTGTTGGTTTTCTTTTTCGTGGGGTTTTTCCTTTTTCATGTTGGTTTCTGGTTTCGGTTTTCTTGTGTTGCTGGTCCCTGTGGTTGTTGAGACGGGTTGTTGACTGTTCTGTGGGTGTTTTGTTGGTGTCTCTATTGGTGTTGTTGGCTGTTCTTAGTGTACCTTGCTGCTTCTGTTGGTGTTTTATACCCCGCGTTTCTTGCAGTCGGTGGTTGTTGTGGCTGTTTACTGTTTGTTTCAGTTTGGCTTTGTTCTGATTTGTCTTCACCTTGCTGCTGGTTGCTGTCGCTATTGTTTGGCTGCACGTCTCTTGTGGTTGCTGGTTTGTTTTGTTACGTTTCTATAGGGGTCTAAGTTTGTGTTTAGTGGTTCCCGGGTAAACGGTGGCCTAGTTTTGGTAGTTTTGGTGGTTTTTGTGTGTTTTTGTGTGTTTTGTTGTGGTTTGTTTTACAGGTTCTGTCTACACGAGGAGGATGCTTCTAGCGGAATTCCTTTGAGCGACCTCTTGATGGCTTTGCCGAAGTACAACAAGGATAGTCGGGGTAGAAGAGCAAGAACTTGCCTGAGATTAGGATCTTGGAATGTGGGGTCACTTACGGGAAAATCTTTTGAGTTGGTCAAGATCCTACAACAACGAAGCGTTGATATTGCATGTATTCAAGAGACTAAGTGGAAAGGTAACAAAGCACGAGAGATTGATGGGTGGAAGTTGTGGTATGTAGGAGCGGCGAGCAGCAGAAATGGAGTGGGTATCCTAGTTGAAGCCAAGTTAAGAGATCGTGTGGTCCTAGTGGATCGTAGAAGCGACAGACTGTTAAGGATAAAATTGGTGGTTGGAGGAGAACCCCTAAATGTCATAAGTGCATATGCCCCACACGCGGGCCTAGATGGAGAAGAAAAGAGACGCTTTTGGGAGGACTTGGATGAGTTGATGAGAGGTATCCCCGATGCAGAAAAGGTGGTGGTAGGGGGTGACTTCAATGGCCACATCGATAGGTTGAGGGATGGTTATGAAGAAGTGCATGGAGGTTTCGGTTTCGGCAACAGAAATGATGGAGGTTGGGCCTTGCTAGAGTTCTCAGTGGCTTTTGGTTGCGTAATAGCGAATTCTTGGTTCAAAAAGAAGGATGAGCACTTGATTACCTTCAAGAGTGCTTCAAATAAGACGCAGATAGACTTTTTTCTGCTCAGACGAGGGGACAAGAGGAGTTGCAGGGACTGTAAGATTATCCCAAACGGAGGCTTGTCGACACAACACAGGTTGTTGGTCATGGACTTGGACTGGGTCCGCAGAAAGAGGAGAACCGACAGTGGGAGAAAACAAAGGATCAAATGGGGTCGCTTAAATGAGACAGATGGACAAGTTGGACAGGTTTTTAGAGAACGGGTCTTTGAGGAGGCTGAGGCAAAAGGAGCATGGCAGGTTAAAGACAGTGCAGACGACATGTGGGGTAGGATGGCAGAGTGCGTTCGGAGAGTGGCTTCTAGAGTGCTGGGCATGACTAAGGGCAAGAGTGGTATTAGAAGAGCCGAAATGTGGTGGAATGATGAGGTCCAAGAGAAGGTTAAAGGCAAACAGTTGGCATATAGAAAATGGGTGGAGAGCAGTGACAGTGACAGAGATGTGTGTTGGGCAGAGTATAAAGTGGCAAAAAAGTTAGCGAGAAAAACAATGGCAATCGCAAAGGATAAAGCGTATGAGAAGTTGTACAAAGCCTTGGAGGAAAAGGGAGGAGACAGAGTGTTGTATAGGTTGGCTCGAGCAAGGGAGAAAAAGAGCAAGGACTTGGATACAGTGAGATGTATAAAAGACGAAGAAGGAAGGGTGCTAGTTGACGATAACCTAATAAAAGAACGTTGGCAGAAGTACTTCTACAGTTTGCTAAATGAGGGCCAGGGGTCGACAGTAGAAGCAGAGGAATCGAGGGGCCAGCTAGATTGCCTCCTCTTCTTCAGACGCATCTCCAAAATCGAGGTGCAGGAAGTTCTTCGAAAGATGGGCAACAGGAGGTCAGTAGGTCCGGATGAGATCCCAGTGGAAGCGTGGAAGTGGTTGGGGGTGAGAGGCATAGAATGGCTCACGTCTTTGTTCAATGTCATTTATCAAACAACAAAGATGCCAGAGGAGTGGAGGCTCAGTAGCTTGATTCCACTGTAAAAAAACAAAGGTGATGCGCAACAATGCAACAACTATAGGGGTATCAAGCTTCTTAGCCATACCATGAAATTGTGGGAGAAAGTGATTGAAGCTAGGCTAAGGAGAATAGTTACCGTGTCGGAAAATCAATTCGGCTTTATGCCAGGGAGGTCATCTATTGAGGCAATTCACCTGATCAGAAGGCTGATAGAGGCCTACAGAGAGAGGAGGAAAAACTTGCACATGATTTTTATCGACCTAGAAAAGGCGTATGACAGGTGTTTGGAGACGAGAGAGGTTCCAGGGACATATATCAGAATCTTAAAGGACATGTATAAGGGTTCGTTGACAAGTGTGTGCACTCCGGGGGGAGCATAGAGTTTTTCCATGTAGGGGTGAGCTTGCATCAGGGGTCCGCTTTGAGCCCTTTTCTGTTTGCTATCGTCGTGGACGTTCTGACGAGGGAGATTCAAGAAGAGGTACCGTGGTGTATGCTTTTCGCCAATGACATAGTGTTGGTGGACCAGTCTAGGGAGGGAGTTTGTAGAAAGCTAGAATTGTGGAGAGAGAAACTCGAGACAGAGGGTTTTAAGCTGAGTCGGACCAAGACAGAATATGTTGAGTTCAAGTTCAGTCAGGAGGCAGAGCCGGAGGCGGAAGTTCGCTTAGGAGGAGAGGCCATAGCGAAAAAGGAGATGTTTAGATATCTGGGCTCAGAGGTGCAAAGTGATGGGAGCGTCGATGAGGACATTAGGCATCGAATCCAGAGAGGTTGGCAGAAGTGGAGGGGTGCGTTTGGATTGTTATGTGACAGAAAGGTCCCACTTAAGCTCAAGGGCAAGATTTACAAATCGGTGGTAAGACCAGCCATACTTTACGGGGCGGAGTGTTGGCCAACGACTAAGGCGCAAGAACAGAAGTTGATGGTAGCAGAGATGAGGATGCTGAGATGGATGTGCGGGCATACGAGACTGGACAAGATTAGGAATGAAGTGATTAGGAGTAAGTTGGGAGTAGCCAGTTTAGGTGAAAAGCTCAGAGAACCAAGGCTTAGATGGTTCGGGCACATACAGAGGAGACCACCTGATGCCCCGGTTCGGAGAATCGAAATGTTGTTTGGTAGCGACTTTCGTAGGGAAAGAGGCAGGCCGAAGAAGAGCTGGAAGGAAGTCATAAAACACGACCTTACCTCTCTGGCAGTCACAAAAGATATGGCTTTGTGCAGGGACCAATGGCGCCAGAAGATTACAGTGACAGAGCGGTAGTAGTGAAGACCGGGAGGGAGAGTCCCACTCTTTTCTCTCTTTTTAGTTTCTGTGTTTTTTTCGTTTTGCGTTTCTTTCCAGCGTCCCTTTCTGCCTTCGTTTTTTGTCCCATCTAGTCGTTCTCTCTTTTGTTCCCTCCCCTCCCCCTTTCCGCTTTGGGCCCTCCTTAGATACCCTCCCGACTTTCGAGTCGGGGTAAGGGTGCGTACATCTCGACCCCCCAGATCTCGTCCATACCGGGTTCCACCTGGGTAGATGTTGCTATTGTTGTTGTTGTTGTTGTTGTTGTTTGTTTGTAATATTTGGTGATAAAAAAATAAGATGGCATGCAAAGAATTTAATGGTTTTATGGTTGGGTTTATCCTCGCTGTTCAAGAGGTTTTTGGAAAAAAAATTCAAATATTTATTTAATATATTTTGTATTCTATGTTTGTACTCCCTTCGTTCATTTATCTTGTTCCCATTTACTCCCTCCGCTTCATAATACATGTCCATAAAGATTTTTTTTTGTTTCATAATAGATATTCATATAAGAATTTTATCCACTTCTTTCCATTTATACCCCTAATAATTATACCCAACATACACTTCTCCCAAAGATTGAACCAAAAGTACAAAAGGTAATTGGGAGAATAGAAAGAGCATTTAATAAATTTTTCCTTAATATGAGTGAAAATTTATCTATGGACATGTATTGGGAAAAGTGTACAGTAACATTAAGTGTAGAAAATTTACTTTTACACTATTTTTCCATGTGTTAGATTAAAGTAATGAATTAAAATTTTATTATTATTTCTTCAAAATACAAAAATGTTTTACTCTTTTACCCTCAACCCTCATCAATCATTTTGGGATGTTTGCCCGCACCGTCCGTCCTTTTCCGACGGACCACTCGCCGATGCTGATAGATCAGAGCACCGTCGTGAGAGGCAGGAGGGGATTCTAAATCCATGGCCAAATAAAGGCTAATTTGTTTGAGCTTTTGAGTGTACGGAAGAAAAATTGGATTGCGGTTTTGAAATTCCAAATCAGATAAAACAAGAAATTTCAATTTGTGAAGCAAAAGCTCTACCAGAAGACATTGAGGCATGCCCTCCAAGCATAGGGGCGACGCGGCGGTGAGAAAAGTTGATCTCGCCGGTTAAATTTGAGACCTCGCTTTCCATGTCGGATTTTATGGGAATAAAAAAGGCTATTGAGTAGCGATGGTATGCCATGGAAAATCTCGTTGTGGGATGCGGAGGCAAAACGAGATCGGAGAGGAAGGCGGCAACAACGGGGTCGGAAAGGGCGGCGACGACAACCAGGGTCGTAGAGGGAGGCTTCGGCGATGACAATTAGGGTCGTAGAGGGAGCGACGTCGATAACAAGTCAAAGAGGAAGGCGACAACCATGAAAGGATAGGGTCAACGGTGGTTTGGCAAGTTGAGAAAAATTAGGGATTTGAGTGAAGGGGGAAGATTTAGGAATTTTTATTTAATTAATTAGAGAAAGGGAGAATATCATAAAATATTTTTTGTGGGGCCTCAACCTGTATTATTAATGATAATTTTCAATTATCTTACTTCCACGTGTAACAAAGTGTATGAATTTATTTTACACTTAGAGCATCTGCAGCGTTGTAGATAGTAGCAAGAGCAATAGAGAAAAAGGTGGGCCATGCCAATTAAATAGGAGGAGAAAGAAGAAATTAAAGTGCAGCGGTGCAATTGAATAGAAAAGTAAGTTGGTGGAGTCCACACATGTGCAGCTGCTTGAGCAATTTTTGCTTGTTGGGCTGCTCCTCTCATTTGGTGGAGCCCACCCCCATGGGTAATGTCATGGTGTGTAAAAAAGCAAATTAAAGATTAGAAAAATAAAATAAGACCCAATAATAATTTGACATGTGTAAAATAGGAGGTGCTATTTATTTGTACTGCTGCACGAAAAACATGAATTGCACCTTCTATTTATTGCACCTCCTCAAATAGTACTTGCTCCTTCTCAAATAGGATGAGCAATCCACTTTTACCGGTGCATATGCTCTTAGTGTCATTGTATCAAGGTCCCATCTATTGTGAAAGGGAGGGAGTATCAAATTGCACAAAATTTAAGAAAGGAAGATTTTATGGGGATGAGAGAGAAAAATGGTAAAAAGTAGGAGGAGTGTTGAAGAAGTGAGATGAAGGTGGGAGGAGAGAGATAAAAAAGTAAAACTTTGGAGGGATGATAAGGGCATTCTAGCTAGTAATTATAATACCCAAAAAATAAAAAAATGGGAAGCACAATTTGGAACACCCAAAAGAAAAAGTGGGAACAAAATAAAGGGACAAAGATTGTAGTTGAACTACTACAAATAAATACGTATTTGATTTAACATAATTTGCATTCCATGTGTATAGTTTCGAGACTTTGAAGTTGGCAACCACTACGATTTTTTGGGAGTGTAAGAGCGTGAATACTCTTTTCAATGAAGATATTTAGGTTTAATTCCATTTCTATTGACAAATTTTCATATTTTAATTTACTTTGTTTTCAAATTATTATTTTTTGACATTATAAAGTATTATTATAATTTATTTTGTTTAGAGTATTTCAGCTATTATGCTAGCTGCCCTTATTACTTCACAAAAATTGACAAGAACTAATTTAGTTGATCATAGATTTGTGATTTTTGGGACGGAAAAAGTAAGAGTTTATATTAATATAGGGTATTATCTAATTTTAGAAATTTTAATTTCTATAATTAAAATATAAATCTTTAATATTTTTGTATTGTTATTTCCTTCTAATTTTCATATTTATAGCTTGTGAAAGAAGTGGTGAATCTAATTTTGTCAGAAACACTAATTGAAACACGAGTTCGGTTGAAAAACAGAGATTTTTCTTTTGGTGCCCTCGAGGTTTGGACTTTTCCTCTTAGTGCCTAGAAAAAATTCTTATTACTTTTGGTATCCTTGTAGTTTTGAAAAAGTCCTTCTCGTAACCTAAAATACATATAAGGCCAAATTCCATCCAATTTACAAAAACTCTAGTTAAAAATTTATTTAAAAAAATTAAAAAGCCATCTAGTTGATAATTTAGAAGGTTGAGGGAAGATTCCACATAGGATACATCTTGATTGGAACAAAAACCCCGGCTTTAATTGTTAAATAGATTAGCTTGAGGTTATGTGTTAGTGTTCAACAACACTCTCAGCCTTCACAATCCCTAGAAGAACCTCCCCCTAACGTTCGTTATCCGCCCCAATTTCTCAAACAACGTCGTCTCTACTAATATCGCAACCCTAATTAGATCGCAAAGCTTGACCTTTTCCTGAATACTCTTGCAATTAGATCAACTACAGAGGCTTGGATCTTCTTTCAATGATGCTTAGTGAGTTTGCGCAGATTTTTTCCGGTATGAGTTTCAGTGAGGTTCTTGGAATCGACTGGTGGATGGAATTTTAAATATTTTTTATAAATTTTTAACGGCAATTTTTGTAAATTGGATGGAGTTTGGCTTTATATGTATTTTAGGTTACGAGAAGGATTTTTTTAAAAAACTACAAGGACACCAAAATGAATAAGATTTTTTTTGGGCACCGAGAGAAAAAGTCCAAACTTCGAGGGCACCAAAAGATTGATTAGGAATTTTTTTTTGTGCAAGTTGATCCAAAAGTAATGTGATTTGCATATTTTTTGCTTTTATTATTTTACTGACGTGGGGGTACACACGTCGGTTCATGCGCATAAGCGTGTTCGGCCCAGCACATAAGCCAATGGGGTTCCATCCTAAAACCAATTGACAATAAGAGGAGTAACCCAAGGGTATATATATAGGTATTTTATATTTCAAATTTCAGATGTGAGAAGTTCTTTACTTCCACATTTACCTTTTGAATTTATTGCATATTTTAAAATGTAATGTTCATGGATTTTGTTAGGGATTGATTAGGCCTAACAGACTAGTTAATGTTATCAAGTCTACCAAACTATCCGTTCTTATCGGATTGCCTAGAATAAAAAATACTTTCAATGAAAATGTTGTTCGAGCTATGATATCTATTTGTGAGGTACTTATTAAATAATTATTATACTATTTTTCTTACTTTAAAAATAATGTAATGTATGTGATGTATGTAATTTTATGTAGAAACCAAGGGTGTGTTTGTTAGGTACCAAAAACTAGTTGGAGTTTTCCAACTAGTTGCAAAAACTCGTATAAATACTGTTTGTTTGACACATAAAAACTAGCAACTAGTTGTAAAACTAGTTTTTTGACAAAGCTACTTTTTAAAGCTTTTGCACTAGTTTTTATTAGTTTTTCGAATTAAAACAATAATTATTTCCTAAATAAGAATAGCTCTATAATAAAATAAAATTTTAAATTATTAATTACTACAATAAATTAGTTGAACATTACCAAACAGTGTTTATATATATTCTTAAAACTTCAACTACTTTTACAGCTAGTTTTACAATTTCAGCTAGTTTTGCAACTCCAACTAGTTTTTTTGGTGACTTAACAAACATAGCCCAAGTATCCTTGCATCGTCTACACTAGAAATCAAGTGCGTGGTTGTGGTTGTATTTTTTGAGCAAGGTAACAATCTAAAAACATTAAAATAAGATATTTTTGAGTAAGGTATTATATATTTTTATTTTATTACATGGTGAAGTTATATTCACAACACAAAGTACATCAACCTCATTTCTTATTTCATAGGACAAAGATTATGTCTCGACAGGCTTATATTTCATATATTTTTGCTAGATTTATACTACGAGTGATGTTGTTTGGTGCTCAGTGTATGTATTGGGAAAAGTGCTGAAAGTTGACAAAACCACCAGCGAAGCTGCAAGGGGTCGGTTTACCAGGTTATGTATTGAAATTGACACATTAAAGCCTTTATTGTCTAAATTCGTTATGAATGGCCGAGTGTGGAAAGTTCAATACGAAGGGCTAAGGATGATATGCTTTGAATGTGGAAAGATAGGACATGTTGGGGATCAATGCCCTAAGATTAACAAGAAAGAAAATGGAAAAGAAGGAGTCGAAAAAGATAACCCTGGAAAAGAGGCATACCCAGAAATGCATGAAACTTATGGACCCTGGATGATAGCAAAGAAGCCGATTCGTAGAAGAATTTCAAAGGAGGCTGGACAGCAAGCAACCGGAACGGCAAGCACCAGCCAAACTTCGGTTAGAGAGGACATCGGAAAGGAAGGAAACGGGTCAGGCTCGGGCTCGGGCCAGGGTTTGGATAGGCCCAACCCAAATCAGAATCAATGCCAAAATCAAAGCAGCCCGGGTAAGGAAAGAAATTCCGGGTATAGTGGAGCGAAGAATATCGGGTCAAGATTTGAAATCTTGATGGAAGAAGGGGATGAGTTGTCTGATGAAAGAGAAAATCAAAGTAAGTCTAAAGATTCAAATATGGCGCCAGAAACAAACTTGCCAAAGAAGCCGAGTAAGGGGGGATCGAGCAATAACATACAGAAGGAAAATTTTCCAAAGACGTCTGTATTACGGGGTAACCCAAAATCAAGAGACGCTCAAAAAGGGAAAAGTCTGGATAAGAAGGAAGGGAGTGCTGTGATGAAGATTTCGAAGGATCAAACCAAGAAATCAGAGGAAACAGGAAATATTCCAAAAGGATTAAAAAAGGATAATCAAATAATTAAACCATCTCGTAGGGTTGTAGAAGAAAGGAAAGAAGATAATACTAAGGAAAAAAAATAAAGATTGCCTAGTGCTTGTATCCAAAATTGGGAGCTCTGGGGAATGGGAATCAAACAATTTAAGTAAGGAACGTGGATATAGCATTCCTCCACATCTTTCACAAATCTCTTCCCAAGAACACAAGAGTGATCCTCCTCATAGCAAAGATGACTCAATGGAACTTGATTCAACGATCGAGGGTGCCACAAGTAGGGAGAATGAACTTGGCGACACTAGAATGGAGGATATTACTCAAGGATGTCAGGAAACAGAGACGTCCAACAGAGATGATATACAAGATGATGATTCCGGCATGGTCTCGGAGAATGTCTGACAAGTTGTTAGATTGGTTTGCTGAAGATCATATTCTTGTTCGATTGTGGTCCATGATTATTCCGGAACTTAGAGTCATGACCTGGAACGCTCAAGGAGCAGGTAGCAGGAATTTTCTTTATACTTTGAAAGATCTTATTAGAATGCATGATCCTTCTATCCTTGTTTTGCTGGAGACAAAGATTAGTGGGGACCAAGCCAATAAGGTGTGCGACCGTATAGGGTTTGATGGGATCATTCGGGCGGAAGTCGTAGACTTTAGTGGAGGAGTTTGGGTCTTTTGGAGAATGGATCAAGTTAAGTTGGAACATGTTGATGCTCATCCCCAAGTGATTTCGCTTCAGATGAGTCGTACGGGAGAGGTAAGTTGGATCTTCTCAGCTGTGTATGCAAACCCGGAACCAAAGGATAGGGATGAACTTTGGGATCGGTTGAAGGAGTTTGGGATTAGTAACCGGGCGCCATGGATTCTTATGGGGGATTTTAACGAAACAAAATCTCTTGAAGAGCATACTGGAAAGTCTGACAACATGAGAAGGCGATGTGCCAAGTTCAATCGGTGGATCGAAGAAATGGAGCTTCTCGACTTGGGCTTTTCGGGGCCGAAATACACCTGGTCTCGGGGAAGGGATCCCTCTACGAGATCTTGTGCAAGGCTAGATAGGGGCCTTTGCAATATAGAATGGAGAAATCAATTTGAGGAAGGCTCTATCCGGCACTTGGCGACAAATCAATCTGATCATGTACCTCTCTTGCTGAATTCTAAAGGTTTTGACTCGTACAATCCGTTTGGGAAGCCTTTTAGATTCAAAGCAGCCTGGCTCATGCATCATGAATTTCAAGAGTTCCTGGCTAATCATTGGGACAGAGGAGCTCCGATCTCAAATGCACTGGCCTCTTTAGCGGTTAACTTGCAAACTTGGAATAAGGAGGTCTTTGGGAATTTGTTCCGCAGGAAAGAAAAACTCTGGCGTAGAATTGAAGGAATACAAAGATGCCTTGGAAGTAGATGCTCAAGAGGGCTACTTAACCTGGAGAGAAAACTAAGAAGTCAACTCGACTTGGTTCTTGATCAAATTCATGTCTTTTGGCAGCAGAAAGCACGGTCGGAAGCCTTGCTGGATAGGGATCGCAATACTCGGTATTTTCATGCTTGTGTTGTGATCCGTAGGAAAAACAACAGAATTGAAGGGTTGGCAGATGCGAATGGTGACTGGGTTTGGGATGTGTCGGCTCTACAACAGATGGTTACGTCTCATCTTCAATTGTTGTACACAGAGGAATCGTCTAATAACGGTCCTTTTGATTTGCCGCGGGGCAGATTTCCGATGCTTGATGAATCTGAGTTCGCAGTTCTGAACAGGGAGTTTGATGAGGAAGACATCAAGAACGCCATGAAGAGCATGGGTCCGCTGAAAGCTTTGGGACCTGACAGATTTCAGGCGGTTTTTTTCCAGAAAAATGGGATATCGTAAGCCAGGATGTGGTGAAGACTAGCCTAAACGTTCTGCAGGGTCAAAAAATGCCTCAATCCCTGAATGAAACGTTGTTGGTGCTTATTCCGAAGGTTGAGAACCCAGAATCGGTCAATCATCTAAGACCAATCAGTCTTTGTAATGTGACTCTTAAAACTATTACGAAGGTGATTGTTTCTAGGCTTAAACCGTTCATGAAGAGACTAGTTGCCCCTACTCAATCGAGCTTTGTTCCTGATAGACAAATCACTGACAATATCGTCATCACAAAGGAGGTGATCCATTCAATGAGAGACAGATGCAGGGAAGGGACAATGATGATCAAGATCGATCTTGAAAAAGCGTATGATCGACTCCGTTGGGCATACATCTATGATAGCTTAATAGAGGCGCACTTACCGAGGGATATGATCGAAGTCATCATGGAATGCATATCTACCTGCAACATGAGAATTTTGTGGAATGGGGGCCTTGGGCAAGAATTCAAACCAAGTAGAGGTATTCGACAAGGTGACCCCCTTTCACCGTATATCTTTGTTCTTTGCATGGAGCGACTTGGTCATGTCATTGAAGAAGCTGTGATGAATCGTGCTTGGATACCAATTTCTCTTCCTCATGGTGGACCGGAGCTTTCACATCTTTTTTTTGCTGATGACTTAATTCTGTTTGCGAAGGCTTCTTGTGAGCAGATGCGAGTTATACAATTTTGCCTAGAAAATTTTTGCAGTGCTTCTGGTGCAAAAATTAATTTCCAGAAGTCAAGAGTGTGTTTCTCTAAGGGTACGGATTGTAATAATTGCGGTTTTTAAGGATATTTTTGAATTTTTCTCGGATATCCTTTTAACTTTTTTGTCTGTTTTAACGCTTAATCCAATATTTTTGTTGGAATTTAAATCCTAGAAAATTCTTGGTGATATCCTAAAATCACAAAGAAATGATTTTATGGATCGGTGTGAATTCTAGGATTTTTCAGTGGGAAAAGAATATTTATTGGATAAGCCGTCTTTTTAATTATGTAACGGAAGGAATTTAAAATATGAAACGGAAGCCGTAAAAATTGAAGGTAGCAAGATAAAATCATGGAAAATTGGTTTTATTGGTCTACATAATTTACGGGACGTTTTGTATTTAGTAAGTTTTTCCACCCGAGGTACATAATTTTACCGCTTTAACGCGAGTCCCGTTCCGAGACGGGTTTTGATTTTAAACAGCCTCTTCTTGCCTTAAGATTGAAGGAACCAGAGAGATAGTCAAATTGAGAAAAGGGGCTCGACTTTTGGTTTGGATAAGAATTAGAGAAAGTGAGATTGGAGAAAGGGATGGAACGACGACGGTCTCGGGTAGAAACTTCTTCGCCGCCGGCGTCCCCTTCTCCCGCCATCTCTGCCTAGCTCACCTCCTTGTGTCCTCCACCTCATCACCTCATCTTCTTCCTCCCTTTGGGCTGCTCCAAAAGAAAGGAACCAGCGAGAGATTCAAGGCAGAACGACGACGTAATCGGGAGAAAGAATTTTACCGCCGGTCATCTTCTTCACATCGTCAAGCTTCGTCGCCGGCGAACACCTCTGCTCCGACCACCACACACCAAGAGGGTTACTCCCGGGCAACGCCCAGCCACCCTCGAGCTCGGGGATCGAGCCACTATCGAGCCAAACGAGCCATGGGCTCGAGTGAAGGTATATACGATCGAAATTAATTAGCGGGTTAGTTGCGGAGCCACCGTAAGGGCCTTTCGGTTCCGCTTTGCTAATTAAATTTATGGTTTTTATAATCTTGACGTTGATACGGTCTCACAAGTTCAAACCGCTCGAGAAACGGACGTCAGGATCTTCAGTTATAGCGAATACAAGTTTTGGATACCGATTGGCAGGTAAAGGACTTCAGATAATTACTCGGGATTCGTTGTTAATCCGTTTGATCCGAGATTTGGTCACCTTTAAGAACGGTTGCTAATGAACAATTTTTATTTAGAAAATTGTTTCAAAAGTGAAGCGGATAATTAGTTATAATTCCGCCAAGATGGCTCCTTAAAGCATGATAACTAAGGATTTACTATATATCGATATTCGGAAATTAAATCGTTTATCGATTAGGAAGTTGTAGGAGTTGAGAATACAACTAAGAAGTGTATCCATGAGCTCGTTGTTGAGAAATCTTTTGTTATATTTGACAGAAGGGTGATAAAGATTACTGTTGGAAATTGCTAAAGACGTTGAGCACGCCTTCTAAGGCAAGTGGACGATTCTCTCTTGCGTTATGGTTATTAACGAGGGATTGAATTTCTTTTGATCCTCATGTTGGGAATAATTTGTATGTTGAATAAAGTTTGATAGGTTGTTATTTTGTTAGAAATAACGACCATGTCGTTATTTCAGTTTTTACGTTAGAACTGAACTTAGGACCGTTGTATGATTAGTTGTATCATGCTGAGACATTGTTGTGAAATAAGATGGTAGAGATGGGAGTTTAGACTCCAAGACATCTCTTTAGTGGTCCTGTGCTGAAACACTGTTGCAAAATAGGTAGTCCAAGGGTAGGAGCCGAGTCTCCAATGACCTCTTTATAACAAAATCTGTATTGGGGGGCGTAGCTTGCTAACGTATCCCAATATTGGAGTCATGACTCATGTCAAGCTTCACGTTGAAGGAGGACAATGGTGCACTCTAGCTAAGTGCAATTGATCTCGGTTGTTGGCCGAATCTCGGTTGTTGGCTGAGCATGTATAAATGATCATGGATGAAATAGGCCCTCTGATCTCGGTTGTTGGTCGAACCTCGGTTGTTGGCCGAGGATATATGTAAATGATCATGGATAAAATAGACCCTCTGATCTCGGTTGTTGGCCGAACTACGTAAAAACTATTAAATGGTGCGAGTGCACAGTTTGAAAGTAATGAAAGATTGGTGCGTTAGGCACATTAAAGTACCAAAATGGTTAGTCCATTTGATAACCATTCTTGCTCCTGATTAAGAATGATTCTTAATCAAACTTTGTTTAAGTTAAGCTGTTTAGTGGTTGAAGACGATGGTGAATGTTGAGTGGTTAGTATAAGTTTCCATTAATCGTTTATGCTTCTTAAAGAAACCACAAGCGATGGTGTTCTCTCTCTTGATTATGCGAGTCTCCTTCTTATTCTCTATAAAGACTGCTAACTGTTGGATCATAATCCGAGTCTAATCGGATTTGGATGCCAATATGTTTAGTTACAACCATAAGAACCAAGTTAGTTTCTCCGCTTTCTTAGTCTTTCATTAGACTAACCCGTCCATCTTCTTTTCTTTTATATGGTCGGCTGGTGTCCACCGTTGTATACGACACATCAGGTATTTCTTCTTGGAAGTTGATTCAAGAGGCGGTTTCAGAGGTTTGAAGCTCCAGAAGTTGAAGAAAGGTTTCCATTGGCTATACTTGAGTGAAGATCATGGTTGAACTACTTCAAAGCGAAGCTGAGTTTCAGAAATAAGAAATCAAGAAAGACTTGATGAAGATTTTGTTTAAATAGAAGGTTGTTCTATTTATTTACTAATTCTTTTTAATTTAAGGCTTGTATAAGACCTTTTATTCTCTTTTCCGCTGTAAAGTTTTACTTAATTTTGTTAGGTTTTAAATGATTTCATTTACCTTGTTTTAGTTTGTTCAGTCAGTTTAAAGTCTTGGGTAGCTTCAGTTTAGTCTTAATCGGGGTTACTGGCGGTAATACCTCCAGGGTAGGAAGGGGGTGTTACACGGATAGTGGCTTAGCTGATAGAATAAGCCAGTTGAGTGGAATCCCTATAACTGAGGAGTTGAGTAAATACTTGGTCACGCCTATGCCAAGTGGTAAACCGAAAAAAGGGGAGTACCAACACATTCTTGATAGAGTTAATTCGAGACTTGCTGGGTGGAAGACTAAGTTCATGTCGATGGCAGGGAGAGTGAGTCTTGCAAAGTCTGTAATTTCAGCGATTTCGTATTATACGATGTAAACAACTAACCTCCCTATGCATATCTGTGATGAAGTTGAGAAGAAGGCTAGGAATTTTGTTTGGGGTTCTACTGAGGAAAAGAGGAAAGTGCATTTGTTGAACTGGAACGAAATGCTACGTCCTAAAGCAGTCGGGGGTGTTGGCATGAGAAATATGAGGCAGGCCAACTCAGCGTTCATGGCTAAGATGGGTTGGCGCTTGCTTAAGGAGCCAGATTCGTTGTGGTCTCGTGTTGTTAGAAGCAAGTACTACAGCGGTCGTTGTGATCGTGACATGTTTAACTCGAAACCTGGGGCCTCTAATCTTTGGAAAGGAGTGGTAAAGGCCAAGAAACCACTCTTGAAAGGACTTAGATCAGCTATTGGCAATGGTTCACAAACTCTCTTCTGGATTCACCCTTGGGTGATAAGTGAACCCCTTGAGAATGTTGCAACTGGCGAAATTACAGCAGAAGTGATGGGTACTACTGTTGCTGAAAATTGGATCGATGGCGGTTGGGATTGGGCTCGGTTCTCCCATCTTCTGCCTCCTGACATTCTAAACGAGGTTGCTGCTCTTGCAGTTGTTGAAGAGGAGGTTGGCGACAACTTCTACTGGGCGGAATCTTCTTCGGGTAAGTATTCCACAAATCAATTATGAATATTATCCGGGTTGATGAAGGAGATGTCAATGATGATGTTTGGAAGCTTGTTCGGAACATTAAGGCGACAAAGAGGATGAGGAATTTCATGTGGTTGGTTACACATGACAGCATCCTATGCAATGCTACCAGATTCCGCCGACATCTATGCGCTAATCCTGGTTGTGTTGTGTGCGGTGCTGCTGCTAAAAGCACGATTCACTTGCTTCGGGATTGCTCAGCCTCTAAGGAGGTGTGGCAACAATTAATGATCAATAGGGATTTTGAGGAATTCTTAAATGGAGATTTACGGGTGTGGCTTAAGAGAAATTTGTCAAGATCAGGAAGCTGGCCATCCACGTTTGCTCATGGGTGTTGGTGGATCTGGAAATGGCGAAATTGTCGGGTCTTCAACCATCCACATGATAACCCAACTTTGAAGCATGAATTTTTTCTTGAAAGGGTTAGGGAGTATGCTGCGCTGCTAAATCAAAGAAAGAGAACTGATTTCGACCGTGGCAATGTGCTGTCGCATTGGACGAAGCCCACCGAAGGATGGATCAAACTGAACTCAGATGGGGCGTTCAAGGAAGGGGAAAATTGGATTTATGCAGGTGGGTTGCTCAGGAATCACCATGGCGAGTTTCTTCGAGCGTTTGTGGCGAAATCGAGTGGCAATTCGGCACTGAAAGCTGAAATACTTGGACTGGTGCAAGGTCTCACGGTTGCACAGGAACTCAAAATTAAGAAGCTTGAGGTTGAGGCGGATGCCTTAGAGGTGGTTAACTACATGTCAACTGATGCACCAGAAAATACTACTCATAACAGGCTAATTCAGAAATGCAGGGACTTGCTTTTTAACCCGGATTGACAAGTGAAGATCAAGCATATAGCTCGGAGCGGGAACCAGGTTGCGGATTGGGTGGCTGCCTTTGGAAAAACTTGTAACGGAGAGTTTATTTTATTTAATAATCCTCTAGATGGTCTTGTTACTATCATGGAGATAGACAATTTTATGAGTGAGAATATGTAGTCTCTTATTTATTATGAATAAATGGGTATAACCCTCCTTTTCTACCAAAAAAAAAGACTGTAATTTGTGCAACCTGCCCATATTTCAATTGCTATCTAGTAGTTGTAAGCAATATCTTTCCTAATATTTCACAGTATTTATTTTATATCTTTCTCTTTATTATTGTTTTTGCGTAAGGAACAATATATCTCTTATTCTATAAAAAGAACGTAGAAACTGGAATGTCGGCCGTCCGTTTTACAAGTGCCTTATCTGTATCGTTTGTTCACCTAGGATGGCAATTTCTCTCTCATCACAATTTGCACCAGCTTTATCGTGTGGCTGAGGTTCATCACTTTCTCTCACATTCCTCCAATCTCATACTCCAAATCCAACTTCTCCTACTCGCTTCGCCGACGACTCAACACACGCGCCACCATGACACCGCCGATCGTCCCCAACCAGCATCGGCTGCCGTCCGATCACGTCGCTGGCAACTGGTACTCTGTTCCGGACCTCCGGCTCCGCGACCATTTCTTCATTGTCCCGCTCGATTACTCTCTCGACTCGCCGGATTCCCCTAAGATCACCGTCTTTGCTCGCGAGGTTGTCGGTGGTAGTTCTCTCAACTATTTAATTTTGTCTCTCTGCATTGTGAATTTGTGGTTTTAGTTGTCAATTCAGTAAGCGAATCTGGTTAGGTATTATTCGGCGTTTGGATTAATAAATTTATAGCTTTTTGATTGTTTGCAGACTTTGAATTATACTCCCTTTTTGTAAATTATGAATTTTAAATAGTATAATGATTCTGGATTCTTCCCTTTGAATCAAAGCCCCTATTATATGTAGAGCAGAAAGTATTTCTTTTCTAAAGGTTCATGATGAAAATTCGATAGGATATACTAACAATTGGTGGGGTTAGGGATTCAAAATCCATTTTTTCAGTCTAAATTGGTGGGCTGGTTTAATTGAATAGAGAGGATTTGTTAGTAGGTTTAATTTTTCTTCCTCCTGTTTATAATTAGTAAATGTTATAAGCTCAAGTGTTGTAGGATAATGATTTGGGAAAATCTAAATGCAACTAATGAAGTTGATGAATGTATAATACAGTTGGGAAAGAGGACCAATCTTTGCCCTTCTTACTATATCTCCAAGGGGGACCGGGTTTCGAATCCCCACGGCCTACTGAATCAAGTGGGTGGATAAGTAAAGCTTGTGAAGGTTATAGGTTGATATTGCTGGATCAGGCATGAATTCTCTTAACAACGCCTTTGGCTTTGGTCCTTTTCTTTCTTTGTTTTAGAGATGTATGATATATTTTCTTACAGCGGGGAACAAGTTTATAAAATCTCTTGTCAACATACATGGCATGCAAGTATATTTCCCCACCTTTTGATCCATACGATGTGTAGGAAGCATTTTTATATTGCAAAGGAATAGTATTCTAGAAATATTATAATTTCTTTCAATCGGATATAGATTTAAGACATTCATTCTTTGGAAGCTAGAATACTTTGAAGCTCCTTTGACTGAAAAGGTAATAAACACTTTGCATTTGATGTGTTGGTTGAAATTGATTGAATTCCCTTGTCTCTTTCTTCATGATATTGTAGATGGTTCTCACTGAAAACCTATTTTCATCCATATGCATTGAAGCTATAATAATATCATACCCCACCTGCTGTACTATGTTAAATATTGTTCAATTGGGATGATTGTATCTACTATTATTTTACTATTTTGGCCCGTTACTCTCATTCTTGTGAATTGGATATGGGGATGTTGTACTGCCTATTCCATTCTTCTAAGTCAGTAAACTATCGTTTTCCTGATATGTGATTTTGGTTATAGGGTCCTAATTATACAAGATTTATTTTGTGGATTCTTTAATTTATTCACAACTTAGTTCTAATTGATGATAAAAGGAATTACGATTGACTATATTATTGGCTACTCATTGTATTTCTGTTTCATAATCAGCTTCAACTTGAATCACCAACCCAGATTTCTTCTAGGCTCAACCTATCAGCTTGTATCATTGATTGAGATTTGGTAAGGTTGTGCTATCATCCTCTTTTGTAAATATTGTACTTATCCTAATTTTAAACTCTATGCTTTTGATTGACTAGGTTCATTCTATTTTATTCAGTTCAAATTTAACTAACCTGATATTGGGAGTAACGACAAGTGTTTATGGGGCTTCCCATACTTTAACAGTGTGCTAAGCACAATTTCGATCTTGTCGGTACGTTCTCTTTGGTAGTTTGAATATTTCTCAAATACAAGCTTGTAACCTATGACTTTACTGATGCAGAAGGGTATACTAGCAGAAGGCGATGCTAGATTTTATGTTGTTGAAACTGTCCTGGCAATACAGTCTACAAGCTCATGTACATCTTTCTTCGGCTGAGAGTTGTTTCTTACATTATTCATGTAACGAAGACTTTAAGCCTGATAACTTGATGTTGGATGGACATGGTTGCATGAACCTATCACACTCTTGATTGTGTAAGAACTCTTTGTTTTGTCATCTTCTATGATATTTCTTGTTAAGATTGGGTTGTTGTCATAATTGAAGAAAACCTAACTACCTTGGATTGAGATGTATTACAGCAAATCTTGAAACATTGTAAATGGAATGTCTCTTTTTAGTATATATGCAACAACCATCAATGATGTACTCATCCACACTCTTCTTTACTGTTGGTGTAGTTCTTTTGCGGATGTTAACAACTTCTTGTGTCAAGAGCGATAGGACTAAGATTGTTAAACGAGACATTACTCTAGAAGAGATACGCTTCATAAAGGAGAATTGCCTAGAAGATGATGTTGGAAAATCCCTCTCATTTGGAGATGGTCTCGCTAGATAAGGGCAAGCTTATGAAGCCATTGATGAAGATCGATGTTGTCATCTTGGCCATGCTAAGCGCTTCAAATAAGGAATATAGGAGTTCTCACCACATACATGGAAGAGGTAGTTTTGTTCAAAAACAGTAAATTGTTTGCCAACTGATTTGCATTGTATCACTCCATGGAACACATGTTCCTTCATCTCTTATTTGAGAAATCTCTCATCTCTTAATTATATGAATCCAGAAGCCCAAAGGTTCTCTTGTACTAAACACCAAATTTGGTTATACTTGACATTTTTTACACTTCTTATTTGATCTGAAAATACTAAACTGTTATTCTTGAAATACTCTTTTCAGTGTCCGTTAAATCCTTCACGTTCAATTCGTATAAATTAAGTCAAATGTTGATAAACTGTTCCTAAAAATCACATCGAGAATCCGATACACCATAAACAAACTCTCATAAGTAAACCCCATCATGTGCAATTCCTTTAGTAGGCCAAATAATCCAGGCCAATTATAACAGCAGCCCAATTTTTCCCCATGTGAAGCACGGGGCCATAACTAGTATAGCAAAAATTTTAAGGAGTTAGCTTTTTTTTGGTAGAAATTTTAAGGAGTTAGCTAATGAGGATGGAGCCCACCACAAAGATGACAATAAAGGCACCCACCACAAGTTGACCACTACTTATCAAAGGCAAACGACGGCAATAATAGACATTTGTACGAAATATACCTTTTTCCTCTTTGATTTTATATTGTACTCCGTAATTATTTGAGACTAGTAATATTATAAAATAACAAAATTGTTCTATAATGAATTACGCTCCTAACAATCAACTTGTCAAATTTTAAGATCTCTAAAAATGTATATTAATAATATAAGGATTGTAAATACTCATATAAATGAAGGATAAATAGGTAAATTGAAAAAAATTAAAATGCCTATATTACATAATTAAGATAAGGACACGTAGATAGAAGAATTCGACTTTAATTATATCGAATATTTATGAGATTTTTTCTTATCACCCCTAAAAACGTTGGGTTATTTAATTTGATCTTTCCAAAAAAACAATCACAAATCAGTACTATTTGTCCTGTTCACCCCACCCCCGCCAGCCAACGTTTGTCCTGAACTCTAGTATTATTAAATGATCATAACTACATATTATAGAACTTGTTGAGGGAATACTTGAATGAAAGATACTCCATCCGTTCAGGGCCGTCTCATTCATTTTGGGGGCCTTAGGGCGAAATAAAATTTGGAGGCCCCTTAACATAATAAATACATATCAAAATTCTAAAACATTGCCATAACATTAAAATAATCTAAAATTGTCTTACACTTAGCTTTCACTTTGGAGGAACATGAGCTTAAAAATTGTCTTACATAAAATTGTTCTACAATATAAAATAATATAAAAAGCCAAATTGGCAACACATTTTGTAGACTTGCAGTAGAGTAGACTAGTCACCCGCAGCATCTTCCCATCAAAACAAGTGATAAACTGGCATATTCCAATCCAAGTCATCAAAACAAGTGAACATGCAAAAGAAATATCCTCATTAAGTGATTATGTAAATCGATTTCTTCGAGCAGTCTTTGAAGCAAAATCAGAAATGACGTCACTAGCATCAATTTTTTCCAACATGTCCTTCTCAATACTAATAATAGCTAGACCATTCAACCTTTCTTGTGACATGGATGATCTTAAGTAAGTTTTCAATAGCTTTAACTTTGAAAAACTCCTTTCAGCCGAAGCTACAGTCACAGGTATAGTTAATAAGATACGAATAGCAATTGAAACATTTGGATAACACTCGGTATCTTTAACAAACTCAAGAATTTCAATGGATGACATGCTAACTTCAGGTAAAGACATTCTCAATACTTTCAATTCAGAAAAGAGATCATGTATATCAACATCAGAAATATTATTATGAGAAAAGGTAGCATGAAATTTAATGCAACATTCCATCAATTCATTCTCATTCAACAACTTCAAGTTATTTGAATTCATTAAGAATCCGAAAATACTTTCAAACATTTTTAATTGCTCAAATCTATCATTCAATGAACCAATAGCCATGTCTACAATAACTAGAAAGTAGTTGCATTCAAAATATTTTTCAGCTGATTGTGTTTCTTCTTCATGGACAGATTCATCAAATTGTCTTTTCCTGGAAATTCGTCTTTTAGATGGAAAAAGAGGCTCTACATTCATCTCTAATGCAAGACTTTTGGCAACATCCATACTTGACACAAACCCTTCTGTCCTATATTTCTTAAAAAATGCTATTGCACCTTCAACTTGCTTAATGGTAGTGTCAATACACATAGATTTCGTTTGCAGCTTCTTACTAATCATATTAATGGCAAATAAAATCTCATACCATATAACCATACCAAATAAGAACTCAAAATTCTCAAAAGCATTCATTAAACTCTCTGCTTCACTCTTTGACTTAGCATCATCACAAATTTTGCACAATTCAGATAAAGCCATCATTATTTGGGGGGCTTGAAATCTAATAGCCTTGACACTTTTAATTCGACTCTCCCAACGAGTATTGCATACTGATTTTAGAGTTAATCCCTCTACATTATCAAGTAAAATCTTCCATCTTTTAGGGGAACTAGAAAATAGCACATATATGCGTTGTACAACTCCAAAAAAAGGAAACAGCTTTCACACAAGAATGAGCCATATCACTTAGAGTAAGATTAAGACTATGACACGCACATGGCATATATAATGCTCTCGGATTTATTTCAAGTAACCTCTTTTGGACCCCTTGGTGTTTCCCTTTCATATTAGACCCATTATCATAACCTTGACCCCTCACATCATCAATATCAAGATCAAGAGACTTACATACATCAAGCAAACAAGTAAAGAGCCCTAATCCAGATGTATCATCTACAATTAGAAAATCTAAAAAATACTCCTCTATGCAGATTTTAGTAGATGACATATTCACACATCGAACTATTAAAGTCATTTGTTCTTTGTGACTTACATCTGGGGTACAATCAAGAATAACGGAGAAATATTTGGCCTCTTTAATTTTCAAGATGATATATTTTTTAATTCTAAGGGCCAAAAGAGATATAAGTTCATTTTGAATGTTGTGACCTAAATAATGATGATGAATCTCTTCATTTTTAATGCGTCTAACATGGTCCTGCATTACAAAATCAAATTCTGCAATCATTTCAATCAAACCTAGAAAATTACCATTGTTATCTTCATAAAGTTTCTCCTTAGATCCTCGAAAAGCCAAGTTGTTTCTAGCAAGACATTTAACAACAGAAACTATTCTTCTTAAAACTTGATTCCAACGCTCTTTCTCTTTATTAATCTCTTTTTGCAAGTCTTTGTCAATGGTCTGATTTTTTGTCTAATCTTAATTTTAAATCATACCAAGTTTTCATGTTTGTTATATGCTCAGCGCTACTCTCATGTTTTCGAAGTCTTTCACTAAGATGCTTCCAATCTCCCAACCCATCATTTGCCAATAAACTTTTGTTACCCATGGATTTGAATAACTTGCAACAAAAACAATATACTTTATCCACATTTATAGAGTAAATTAACAATTTTCTATCACAAGTCTCTCCATTACTTAGCTTTCTAGAATAATGAGCATATGAAAAATGTCTAGAAGACTCATCTGTTGGAAACACAAGATTTAGTTCCCTTATAGGCCCTTTTTCAACTAAAATAAGTCTCCCTTTGTTGTCAAGATTTCCCAATTCCTAGGGTCATAAATATCAAAAGGAGGCACAAATTGTTGATCAGTCTCATAATCATCATTGTTAGATACATTAGGTTCATGATTATGCTCACTCATATGATTAACTTCCTCATTGACATCATTTTCATCAGCTCCTCTTAAATCAATAATTTCAAGTTCACTTGTATTAGTTATAGGAGTAGGCTGCTCATTGTTATCAATTTCAATTTCAGGACTTGAGTTTTCAATAGATTGAGCACCTAAGTCTCCTAAACTGGCACTAGGACCTCCTTGTTTGATAACAAATTTGTGAATAGCTCCTCTTTGAGATTCTATTAATTGCTCTATTCGTTTTCTTTTTTTCTCTTTCTGGCATCCAGATGCATATTTTCTAGGCAACATGATACAAACAAGCAATAAAATTAAACATAAAAGGAAAAACAACACCTGTAATGTGAGGAAGAAATAGGCTGGTTGCACACTGTAATTCTGAATTCTGTAACTCTGTAAGTCAATAAAACTTGCAATTGAGTAGAAGTAGGCAAAGCATTTCAAGATTTCAACCAATGAACCTGCAAATTTGTAACAGCATATTTAATCAGAGAAAGATGTAACTATGTACGAAAATCTAGGGCTGAAAATCTAAAACAAGTGCTACCAACCTCAATCAGAACACTCCGAGGGTCGGCTGTGGGCGTCGCCGGCGGGGATAAGCCGGATCGAAGCAAAGTCGCAAAGGCGCTGGCGCCGTTCCAAACTCCAAAGTGCGGTGGTCTGAATGTCTGATGGGAAATTTGTTGTTCTAGAGATGAGATTGATGGTTTTAGGAAGATTAAGGAAATAGTAAAGTAGAAATAGAAATTCACATATATTAGATTGGAATTTCGAAACTCACCATGGCTAAAGGAATTGAAGGAGACGGTTGACATTGAAGGAGGTGAAGCCGTGAAGAAATCGAAGAGGCAAAAGTCGGAAGAATTGATGGCTGTGCACAGCAATTGAAGACTCAAAAGAAAAAGAAAGCGTCGATTCAGATACGAGAAAGAGAGGCGGAAGTTTTATTTATTTTCAATATAACTTTTTTTTAGTCTGCTAGGGTTTCTTAAGTCTTAATGGGCCTTTTTTTTAGCAATGGGCCTATTATTACTAGTAAAAAATTTTTTACCCGGGGCCTCTATAATTTGGGGGCCCATGGAGACCGCCCTTCCTGGCCCACCCTAATAGCCGGGCCTGCATCCGTTACATAATATTTGTCATTTTAACCTTGTTTTTTTGTTACAAGATGTTTGTCATTTTAAACTTTTTGCCATCTACTTTACAATTATGTCCTTGTATTTATTGTTACTTTTTAATTAATGAGGGAAGATTTGTTAGTAGTAGTATTGGAAAATAGAATAATAAATAGGGTCATATATGTCAATTTACTACTTTTCTTAATAAGTGTAAAATGACCTAAAATGACAAATATTTTATAACGGAGGGAGTACTTTTTAAGAAGTGTATTTCGTCTCAAGTAAATTAACATTACACTCTAATTAACACACTAATTAAATGCTCAAATATGTACTTGAAATGAAAGATACTTTTAAGAAGTGTATTTCGCCTCAAGTAAATTGACATTAGACTCTAATTAACACACTAATTAAATGCTTAAATATGCTTCTATTTGCCTCTTTGCCAAGTTCATTGAAGTAGAAAAATATCAACCACGAGCCACACTTTTTTTTTGTTTTAACATCTTTCTTACTTTCATATAAGTTGTAAATATCAGTTTTAGGCAAAATGAATCAATTCTCATAATTGACATGCTGAGAAAATTCAAGAGTGATTTTTTTTTATATCTAATGTTGTTTTCCTTCCTTTACACTAATGAGGCTTGTGCTCATGCTATTTAATTACATGTTGGAGATGCAATGATATCTAACCTACATGCAAATTTATATTTTTTTATATTCAGTGCTTTGAATTTAAAACATTCAATTGCCTCATATGAACTTAATGTCATACATATCTTATATACTCTACCTTAACCTCTTGACCTTCCGCACATAATATTTTCTTAATATTATACATCGTTATAAATTAATCATTAAGAAAATCTATATTTTTATAGGTTTTCTAAATAATTGAATGTTAATTGTAAATGCATGTGATAACTTATATGTAAAAAAGATATACAACTTCAAAAAATTCATTGATGGAATATAACATTTGAAAAAATTAAATACGCAAACATATAAAAAAGAATTTAAATAGAATTATTAACCCGTGCAAATGCACGGGCATATACTTCTAGTACATATAGACAAGTTAATTTAGTCTTGTATTCAATCTTAATAAATAAGTATCATTGATGTCTATTTTCATTGTACGTCTTTTGTCTTTTTGCTAATGTGGTTAAATTAACTCTTTGAATTGAATATGGATATATTTATATTTAGAATTTCTTGCTTATAATGTCTTTGTATCTCAAAGATTTATCACTAATGTTGTAAGGTGCTTGTTTTTTTATGATGGGACAAAATAAAGAAATAAATAAGGTTTTCCCAACATGCATTTAGAAGAATAAACTGAACTGCAATTAGAAGAATACATTCAGGTTAGATCATGTAGGGAAAAAAAGGTAAAAAGACCAAGAAATAAAAGTGGAATGTAAAATGAAGTCTTTATTGTGCATTTGCTTTGCAAATTAAATTATGCTCTTGACCACACATGTGACATGTTACATACCTTTAGACAAGTTGAGTGGTTCAATTCTTAGAACACCACGATTCTTTAGTGCACAATGTTGATAGTTACAAGTTGTAAATTCAAATCCATGGGATATTTACTTCTATGATATAGAGTTTGGAAATTTTTCGAGTTTTGATGACATTGCTCAAATGGGGGAGGAATGTTGGTGATTTGTGAAAAGACATCAATCCCATTGTGTGCATGATGAGAAAAGTAGTCATATAGGAATATCGATTGTAAATATCGACCTTGTGACTTGGCACGATATGATTAAAGGAGCATAAGTGGTCATAGTACAGAGTCCAACAGATGCACCGACACCGAGGCACAGAACCTCATGTGCAAGGTGTGCAACATGTGCAACGACGCATGGTGAGGGCGCGCCGACGTTGGAAGGGACGCGACACAAGCGCTATGCTCGGACGCGGCACAAGCACGTTGCTCGATAGAGGCACGCCGGTGCAAGACGTGCGCGCGTACGTGGTGCAAAGGTTGCGGCGCGAGCATGTGGAACGGCCGGGGCGCGCCTACGCCTTGGTTGTGGAACGCCGAGTGCACATAGTTGGTTTGGAGTTAGGGCATGTGTTGCGGCGCGCGTAGGGTTTGGCTCGAGGTGCCGAGCACTTGTCTTAATGTTCAACAAAGCTATGTTTTAAGGTTTTTAGCAAGGAAAGGTTGTACTATAGCTTTGTGTATTATCATATGAATGATTGATAGCTTCTCTAAGCTTGGTGAATGTATTAGACAAATACCAAAGCATGAGAATAGCTTGGCATATAGTTATGAATGCTAGAAAGAAGTTTGAAAGTTTCAAACTAGTTTAAAGTTAGCTCTATAAACTTAACTCAGCTCTTAACTCAAAGAACTAGCTTGATAGGAGGCTCATGTAGCTAGGGTTTAACTCAAGTAAGCTCAAACTAGCTAGGATTAGCTCAAATATCTTGTAAGTCAACTCAACGTGCTAGCTAAAGCTCAGCTCAAGCCAACTCAACTAGCTGGATGTCAGCTCAACAAGTTGAAGGCCAACTGCACTAGCTAAGTGACCTAGCTTGGTACCTAGCTATGCTAGCTTGACCTAGGCCATGTAGGCCATGGTGGGATAGCCCATGGGGTGAGGCAATGGGCATAAATGGGCCGCACAGATGGGCAGAATTTGGGCCAAATGGGTTGCCATCTTCGGCTTGTTTTTGGGCTTGACATTGGGCTTTCTAGAAGAGATTTTTGGACCAACTCTTTGGGCTTTCTTGGCTGAATTTTGGACGACTTCTTTGGGCCATATTAGGGCTTCTTGGACGCCTATAAATGGTGAGTAGGAGAGAGATTTATGAATAAGGATGAAGGTAGTTATGGAGAGAGAATCTCCTAACTAACTTCCTAGATTCCCTCCTAGATTGTCTCAACTTCTCTAACTTCCCTAACTGCTTGGAAACCTCTCCATAGCCGAATTTAGACAACCATGGACTCGCCTATTTAAGGGCTTGTTGGGTGTCCATGTTGTTGTGTGTGGAAGACACAAAATCGGTGGAGTCTTAGGGTTGTTCTAAGTGAGTGTTCACAAAGAAATCAAACATGGTTTTGGTTGATATCATGGATCGGTTTTCTCGTGTTGAAATCAAGGAGGAGCCTCAAGATTTAAGCATGGATCGGTTCACTCAATTCAAGATAAAAGAGGAATCACAAGGCTTGAATAAGGTATGTTTATTCTTAATGGAAATCGTTTTTTTACAACCTTTTCCATTGTCGTTTGTTGGAACGTTTTATCTCGCAACAATATTGTGGAATACCCTTGGCATGGAATAGTGGCAATATTTGTTGAAGGAAAGCTCGATTTATTTGAGTGACTCGTTGCCATTATCCAAGACATCTTTATTAAATGTTTTAAATAGTCGGTGGTGATTACCTTTATGGTCTATACCCAAACGAGACTACCCTTCGGGGTAGGGCTGGGAAATTCCGGTCCGGACCGGATTTTTGGACCGGACCAACACCGATCGGAACGCGGCCGAACCGAGGGTATTCCGGTCAGGTCCTCGGTCCATGAATTTTAAAATTTCGGTCCTCGGTCCGGACCGACTTTTTTAAAAATCAAAATCAAAATATAAATTTGTATACATAAATAATATTTCTTATGTTATAAAATTTATTTTTATTATGTAAGTTTCACTTTTATGTATATAATTCATAATATTATATTTTTTCATAAATAATATATAAACTTTCTCAATAAAAACATAATTTTTTCTTTAAAAAATATTAATTTTTTTAAAAATAATATCTCGGTCCAAAACCGATCCGAAAGTGGATCGGACTGGACCGGACCGAACCGGGACCAAGACTGGACCGGACCTGGAAATTCCGGTCCGGTCCTCGGTCCAAAGTTTTAGGAAACTCGATCCCGGTCCGGTTTTGGACCATTGCCCACCCCTACTTCGGGGTCTACTCACGAGACTACCCTTCGGGGTCTACTCAAACCGCCTTGACTATCCTTTTGGATCTATAAGGGCCGACTTTACTTCAACTTGACTTTGCAAAAACGCTATTCTATTTATATCCTAAAATCAACAGTTATTTCGGTTCGGATCGTAACGGGTCACAAGTCAAATCGGGTCGGGTCGTTGCGAGTTTTTGGGCGAGTCGGGTCGACCCAACAAGTCAAGAAAATCGAATTTTTTTACAATATTAAAATATTATTTTATTAAAAAATATTATTTAATAATAATATATTATTTTTATATATTTTAATAATAAAATATATTATATATATTCTTAAAATATAACAAATTGGGTCAACCCTACGGGTTTCGGGTTTCAACCCAACGAGTTTCGGGTCTATCGTGTTCGGTTTATTTTGAATTTCGGGTTTTGACCCTAAAATTTTCTGATAGTTCAAGTCGGTTTTGTTCGCCGGGTCAGCTTTTGACAACTCTAAATCTAATGTATGATGAATCATAAGTTGGCTAACATCATGCTTTTAACAATGACCATCAATATCAAGTGTTGAAGTTGACATTTTTGGTTCTTTTGGTTGATGGATACCCAGGTGGTTCTCAGCAAAAACAATAGTTTTGCAAAGATTAGGAGTTGGACGGTGACAAATGAAGCAACCATTTATAAAAGGTGCCTTTAAGGTGATCTTAGAAACTTCTCTTGTGTTCTACAAGAAAGCTATTCACACTAAAAATATTTCCTCCACCCAAATTCTACCTACATAATCTCCCTCTAATCACATTCTCCTATCATCACCCTCCAAAAAAACTAAAATGCTAAAAAAAAATCCACCTCTAAATTTTTTGATTTGACAGTGATAAATCTGTTTTTCTTTTAGAAATTAGAAGATAAAAATAGTAAAAATGCATTCTCAATTTTGGAGTAATTGCACTTTGTATCTGAATTTTAGTAATAGTATAAAAAAGGCCCAACTTTTGTATTGGTGACTGTCAAGGACACAATTATACCAAGAAGGACTATTCTATGACTTAAATATATATGACATGACAATATGGTAGAGGTAGTTTATTATGCAATTCACTTAATAAGAGGATGATAGCGTTGGCAAAAATCTTATCATCGAGAAACAACCATCCTAAAATTGCTAAGTTTTATAGTGAAATTAGTGTAATTCCCATAAATTTACGGGTAGTTTTAAAAATTATACTATATAATATATTATAATAAATTAAAAAGAAAAAACAAAGATAATATATATTTTAATAACTATTCTATTATTATAATTATTAATGATATTTATATAAAATTTAACGATTTTTTTGTTTTCTAATCTTTAAGATAAAACTAAATAAACATGAAAAATATTTTTCTAAATCAAACCTTCTACATTCACTTTTAAGTATAATAAATAAAAATAAATAAATAAATAAATAAAATTAAAAAAATGATTGATTCTTAAAGTGTCATGTAGCACAAATTTTATAGATAATTTATTTCTATTTTATTATGTATTAATTTAGATATATATAGAAATTTATATGATAACCTTTTTTCAACAATCCGATAAAAATATTTTAGCATAATCTTAAGATAGCATATATAATATTGTTTTTCAATATCAATAAACATAGATAGAAAATTATATAGATAAAATTTTATTTTGATAAATTAATTATTTTATAAAATCTAAAATTGCCTTTTTTATATATTTATGAATTTTTAAGAATAAAATCAATATTTACATAGATAGAAAACTATATATATATATTATCTATTTTATAAAATCTTAAATCTTACCCTAAAAACCTTCAATATTTATCAATTCATTATTTTTATTTAGTAATGTTTATTACTTAATTAAATTGTTTAAAAATATAATTGCATATTAATTAATTACTATATGAAACAATCTATGCATATAATATGATATCTATAATCTATCCATTATCTATTTTATGAAGTGGTTAAGAATTTAAGACAAATCGTGATTTCTAGAATTATTATTAGAGTATAATGTGTAGGGGTATTTTTAGAATTATTATTTTAGTTTTTTAAGTTGAAAAAAGGTTTTTCATTATTTTATTCAAGTTATGCCACGTGGCGCAAATTTTTACACAGACTTGGTTTCTGCTTTATAATGTATTAGGGTAGATAACCATCCTAAAATCTTATCATCGAGAAACAACCATCCTAAAATAAGAGGATGATAGGTCTTTTGGTCTCTTCCCCGTTGCTTTAAACCAGGGGTGCCCCATCCTGACCTCCCAGATTTTCCGTAAGGGAAGTTCCACTGGGTAAATGTTGTTGTTGTTATAGTGAAATTTTAAACATTTTAGGCTATGCTGGGAACTAACCTTAAAATACTATTCAATTTTCACAAATAAAAATGAAAGTGAGGTAGTTTCTATAATTTACATTACTATGTTCCGCTTTCTTTAAGCCTCCGTGAATATGGGGGTCCCACTTTCGGCTTTCCCCACAAACAAGCAAGTTTCGCGTTTCATCTACCGCTATCCCAAACGACGCCGTTGCTTCCGAACCCTATCTTTTGCTCCAAGCCATCTATCAAGAAATCTCAACCATTGATCGCTTCTTCATCAACACGAAGCTTACCTCCACCGTCAGATCCACCAATTCCCCAAGAGTTGAGGCGCCCCCTTATAAAGAACGAACGAATTCGTCGTTCAAAAATGCGTGGGAAAAAGCGAAACGACACGTAAACATCAAGATTAAATAAAAAGGAGAAAGAAAAATCGAAATTCCAATTTGGAAGAGGAATATTAAAAAATCTCTGGTGCCCCCAAAACTTCCAGGGTTGAAGAGAGAGAAATAGCCGAAACGCCGTCTCGGATCCTCGATGTTTCCTTTCTCCACCTCCTCTTCGATCTATCAAATCCTTTTCTGATCATCTCCCTTCGAAGGTATAATCCGTTTGATTTCATCTCGAATCGGTTTGTTTGTGTATTTTTGAATCTATTTATCATTCTGATTTTGCTTGCGGATTTCGATTTCGTTTTCGCTGTTTCATTCGTTTTGTTTCGGCGGTGATTTCCAGAGCGCAGGGACTAGACGATGCCAACCTTCACGGCAGTAGCTCTGGAGCGGTTGCTAGAGCCACGAGATTCAAAGTCAGCTTCCGATTCGAAGCTGGAACGTAGCGGTTCCACGCCGGCGAGGGCAAACGGATCCAACGGCGATGATTCCAAGCCGGTCTCGCTTCCTCATCGGAAGCCGTCCATTCCGTTGCCTCCACCAGCGCATCCTAATGGTGTGAGGCGGAGCTCCTCATCCTCGAGGACGCCGGCGGAGAAGGAGAAGTCGCCATGGCCTAAGATTTCACCTGCCTTGTATTCGACGCCGGAGTCGACACCGCTACCTGATTCGCCGACGTTACATTCGCCGTCTCCCTACCTTATCAACCACAAGCGCCGGGGACCCAGGCTTCAGAAGAGCTTCTCCGAGGACAATGTTTTGAAGGAGACGGGGGATGAGAAAGTGCCAAATAGTAGCGATTTGGGCGGTACTGAGATCGAAACTAAGCCTTCCTCTTCGGTTGGCGACGTTGTCCTTCCATCAATGCTGGCGAATTCTTTTGAGGAGAAAAAAGCCAATGGTCTCCACCAGGAAAATATTGAAAATGGTGTAATGTTTGAGGTTAAGACGAGAGATCTGCCTGGCATGAGCTCGGCGGAGAAGGAGAAGGAAAGTGAGAGTGAAGATTTCTTCGATCCCCAGGAATCTATGAGTGTTACAAGCAATACTGATGGAGAGGATTTCGGTGCTGACCTATCTGCCAGGACACCCGGAGGTGTTTTTTATGATGCTTGGGAGGGTAAGTTGAATTCTGCTTCCTTGATTAGTTTGTTGCTTTTCTGTAGTTTTCGGTAGCATGTGCTTAAAGAAGGTATAAAGATTTTAGACCATGATAAGCGGTTTTGTTTATTAGTGCAGATAAATTCGTTATTATCATTTGATTGGAAAACCTTTGCGGGCACTGAGTTTGTTAACTGGTCCCTCAAAAAGTTGTTTAATAGGATTATTGAGCAGAATTTTACTTGGTTTGAAGTAGAATCACTTGATTTGAATATAGAGAAAGATAAGTTAATACAACTCTTCTTAACCGGTAAGACTATGAAGGCCTAGATGGCATAAGATAAATTGAATAACTTTTTATGAACCAGGAATTTCACATCCTCTTGTAGCCTAATTAAGTAATTGGACCTTTGTTTTTTTAGCACTAGGTTTAAGTTAGTGCTCATATAACGATTTTTCTTTTGTTCTGATGGGGGAGACAAATGTCACAGGAATTGGTGTAGGCTAGGTGTTGATTTTGAATTTCTGATTATGGCATTAGAGATCGGTTTCTGTCTTCTCAATTGCTAAAGGTTTCTAGTGTCTAGAGTGCTTTTGTTCTTCAACAAGGGACTATAATACATGAATTTTTGCTTTGAATTAGTGAAAGAATTATGAGCAAAAAAAAAAGTGTTGCCTAGATGTCTTTCAAGTCTAATATGATAAATACGTTTCTTTAAAAAGTCTAATATGATAAATAATTCATGGAAAATTGAATATTTAGCTAGGGAGAGGTAGTTTAGATTGTTTTGTTGTGTAAGTTAAGGGTCCAATTTGACAGGCAAGCATGCCTTTAAGCTGTTCCTAATGCTTCTTTCTTGACTTAGTCTTGGTGTTTGATCATCAAGTCTGGGACTGTTTTTATCCATTTAGTATATGAATTTTTGGCTACCATTTACTTGAATTTTTAGATCATTAGAACTTATGTAGGGAAAACTTGACATTTCCAATCTCATTTTAGTATTTAAATTAAGAAAATCAGTCATGTTGAATTGTATAATTCTCTCCATTTGTTTGTTATTAATCATATATCTGGTTGGTTATCACATCAAAATATTTAATTTGCTTTTTTGGGACTTCTTTCAGAGCTTTCTTCAGACAGCAGTGGACGTCAGATGAATTCTATCCATGATCTTGAGACTGAGCTGCGAGAGATGCGACTGAGTTTGTTGATGGAGGTTGAGAAGAGGAAGCAAGCAGAAGAAATTTCGAACAGTATGCAAATCCAGTGGCAGAGACTGGGGGAAGTACTGAGAGAAGTTGGTCTAGTTCTTCCAACTGACCTTTCTTCTTTAGCTCAAGACACTTGTATGAATCTTGATTTCACAGATGAGATTCGCCAACAAATCCAAGTCACCCGGTTTGTGTCCGAATCAATTGGAAGGGGAGTTGCAAGAGCTGAATGTGAGGAGGAAATGCAGGCTCAGTTGGAGACGAAGAATTTTGAGATTGCTCGTTTATGTGACAGGATGAATTATTATGAAACTATGAACCGAGAGATGTCTCAGAGAAACCAAGAAGCAATAGGTAAGGCTGACTAATGTTCATATTGCAAATACATCTCATGATTGTCTAACTTTTGTGTTCTTCAACATATCTTTTTCATGTGAAATGCATATAAGTTCCTCTTGCTTAAACTTAATATGGTATATAATTTTTGTGTGCCATATTTACTTTGAAATTTCCTATTGCTTGTGTGATTTACCTACCTGCTGTATAAGATATTGAAAATTTTGACCCCAGACCATGTAATCCACAGTTCAGTAGCTAGCTTAGCAATTGTATTAAGTTGATAATACATGTTATTCTTGTCAAATTTGTTTTTGCGTTGTAGCTCTTCTATTGCCAGTCCGTAGCGTTCTCAGCTGAATATCATTCTAGCGTTGAGTTTTTTTAGAGAGAATTAATTTTTATCGAAGGAAGATAAAGGGTATGTATAAAAAAAACCTTGCTGGTGGATTGGTGAATGTATGGCAACTTGCACTTAAGAAATAAGTTAGCGTGACACATCTATATTTGAGTTGTTGTACATTTTATCTATTTTGCATGTTTACTTATTAATGTTGTTTCAATCAGGCATCTCTTTCTGACTTAATATGTTTTCATCCTCAGAGTTGGCAAGGCGCGACAGACAAAGGAGAAACAAACTGCAGAAATGGGTCTGGGGCTCGATTGCTACAGCAGTCACACTTGGTAGTGTAGCCTTGGCATGGTCCTACATTCCTAGTGCTGAAGCATCATCGTCTTCTCAACAATCCCAAGCTTCTGAACTCGATACCTCTACTGAGTGACACATTCTCTACTAGTAAGTTTAAAGGAAAAAAAAACACAGCCCACTCTCTAGAATATGCCTTAAACTGATATGTAGGATGTACAGCTTTTGGTTAAAATAATCTTTAGCATTTGGATGTGTGAATGCGAATGGCTTGTTTCAAGCAATAACTTTTGGTATGGTTTGATACTCACATTTTGGTTATTCCTGCATAGTCAAGCACTGAATTCAGTGTATCAGCAGGCGTTTTTGTTACCGATAAAACTGCTGTATATATTGAGAAGGATCATGACTCAAGAGCAGTGCTCGTAATTGTTCACCACTTCATCTGACCTACACTTGCCTGTTTGGATTACACTCAAAATGCATTATCTAGCATTATAATGCAGGATGTAATGCAATTTTGCAGGATTTAATATAAAATATAAATCAGTGAATATTCAATCCTTGTATGGTGAGAGTACAATCAAACTTACTACTACTTATATCATTATAACCAACTGTCATAGTTGAGTCGATCAATTTTACAAAAGTTTTTTTTTTTCAGCTTCATGAAAATCGCTTTTTAATGACCAGTCCTCGTCTGCCATGGCGAAAGTATTTGAGCTCGAATATTTTTTTTATCTTTTTTTCGAGAGAATTGGGAGAGCTTTTAATCTCAAAACATTTGCTCTTTTGCGGTTTTGCCATGGCCAACGCTGAACAGTAAGCTGTATTTCAATCTTTTTTTTCTGAAAGATGGACAGATGGTGCAATCTTCATTAACAAAGTCTCTGGTTACTAGAAAACACTGAAATAGCTACCACTTTAGCGACGGCCTTACCAATGGATATTTGTCGTAGCCATCGAATTAACAACCACCACAGAAGAAGACATCACAGTTTTCCAAGTTTGAATAACTCTACATTACATTTTGAATAACAAATACTTTAGTTAATGTGCAACGTCCTTATACTTTTATACAAATCAGCCTTGAAGCCGCACTTCCATTTTTACATCTTGGCCCTATAAATGAATACCATAATCTCCTTGTTGACACTGTCCTTTAAGAAAGTAAGATCACTGTAGGCGATCAAAGAAATGTATGTGGGCCGATAATTTGTTGTGTTTATGAGTGTAGGGACGAATTATTGTGTAGTGGTAGAATAGTCCTTAGAAGCAAAAATGCCCTGGCAACGGTGCAAGTCAGATAGCGGCGCTCGCCCCCCAAGGTTATCACAGTTCTCCTCGATCTCGTGCACTCGAGAAAGAAGTGATGGGAATGAAAGCTTCAGAACAGGGAAGAGAGGAGCGGGATGCTCTGATTTGTAAAAAACCAGTAAAACAAGACAAGAGAGTATTTTTGGATGGATGAAGAAGTAAACCGATGGGAGTTTAAATAGGAGTGGATCATCACATTAAACACCCACGATCTGCGTTCATTTAGTATCCCCAAAATCTCTCTTTAGTTAATGAAAACAAGATAAGATCGTTTGACCAAATGAAAAACGGTTATGAAATTCAAAACATTTTGAAAACTGAGTAATCGCGGAAGAATTACGACAAATTAATCCGAAACCCTCGTGGCCCAATTTTATCAAAATAATTAAAATATCCCGCAAAAAAAAGTCCCAGCACCACACCGTGCACGTGTCACGAGCCAAGCCGGACGGCGTTGGCGCGCGCGAGGGAGCATTCCTCTCTTGTCTCACTAACACATGGTATACCACCAAGCTTTATAAGGAGAGTCAATTCTCTATAAATGCTCGACGTGGGACAATTAGCTTTCTCAAGCCAAAAGGCCAAACATACTAACGTGCATTTGTACTGCATTACGACATTGAAATTTATATTAGTATTAAATTCCAACATTCCCCCACTAATGCAGAACATTGTCACATTTCTGTTCTAACTTGTAAGTAGGCTTAGTGCTTAAATGACGTTATCTTTCGATTTGAACCAATCACCTTAGTGAACTTTAAGAATACTCTCAGGTCAGAAGTGAAACTAGTCTTGAACTTTGACCTTTATTAAGAGCGTTACCTAAGAATACACACTTTACCAAATTGTCTTTCATTCTCGCGATTGAGATCTCACTCACTTGGGATGCTCATGAGAGCTTTTCACTACACTTCACAAGTCCAAAAACACTCATGTATGTGATCTCATCAAGTTTGTCTTATTACAAACCACCCTAACAGGGCTATGAAATCATTAAGAGCTTATAGCTCATCCTCTCATTTATCTTATTACATCGCCATAGGATTAAGAAAGTTTAAACTTTCATACAGGCCTCAAGCCCATTCCTCTTGACGATTCCAGGACTATTTTCCTGTTTAACCCTTTTGTTAAGGGATCTGCAAGGTTCCTTTCAGACCTTATATACTCCATGGTGATAACACCATTCAAGATCAAGTGTCTCACATCCTCATTTCTAATGCGTATGTACCTTTTCTTACCATTGTAAGCACTACTCTTGGCAACGGATATAGCTGCTTAGAATCACAATGTAGAGATACACGAGGTATTGGCCTCCCCCACAATGGAATGTCAACCATTAAGCTTCTCAGCCATTCAGCCTCTTGTCCTGCTAGATCAAGGGCTACAAACTCTAATTCCATGGTGGAACGAGCTATTACAAACTGCTTAGCAGACTTCCAAGATATAGCTGCACCACACAAAGTAAATACATATCCACTAGTAGAATTCACTTCATCATTATCAAATACCCAATTAGAATCACAATATCCCTCTAACACATTAGGGAATTTCACATAGTGTAAACCCCAATCCATAGTACCTCTCAGGTATTTCAATAATCTCTTTAGAGCAAGCCAATGTTCATTGTTAGGATTATGGGTATATCTACTCAATCTACTAACCGCATATGCAATATCAAGCCGAGTATAGTTCATTAAGAACATCAAAGTTCCTATTATCTTAGCATACTCAGATTAAGAGACACTACTCCCTTTATGTTTTTTCAATTTCATGATAGAATCATAAGGAGTTCTTACAAGCGTGACATCATATGAATTAAATTTCCTAAGTATCTTTTCTACATAGTGAGATTGAGACAAGGTAAAGCCATCTTTGTATTTAGTCACTTTTACATCCAAGATCACATCAACTTCACCTAAGTCCTTTATTTCAAATTTTGACGACAAGAAATCATTAGTTTCATTAACCATATCTATGCGTGTTCCCATAATTAGCATGTCATCAACATACAAGCATCTAATCACACATTTTCCATGAAACATTTTAGAATACACGCATGCATCTAAATCATTCACAGAGAAACCAAAGCTTAATATAGTTTTGTGGAATATATCATACCATTGCTTTGGCGCTTGTTTCAAACCATATAAAGATTTCTTGAGCTTACACACCTTATGCTCCTGAACAACTATTGCAAAACCCGAAGGTTGCTACATGTATATTTCTTCTTATAAATTGTCGTTAAGGAAAGCAGTCTTAACAATCATCTGATACACAATTAGATCATGAGTGGAAGCTAAAGCAATCAAAGCACGAATAGTGGCGATTTTGGTCACAGGTGAGTAAGTGTCAAAATAATCTATTCCATATTCTTGGGTGAACCCCTTAATTACTAGCCTTGCCTTGTACCTTTCAATTGAATCATCAGTTTTAATTTCAACTTCTTCTTGAAAATCCATTTACAACCAATAGCTTTACTACCTTTAGGCAAGTCCGTTATTTCCCATGTTTGATTAGACATGATCGATTCTAATTCACAATCAATAGCTTCTTTCTAGAAACTAGCATCTATAGAACTCATGGCCTCTTCATATGTTTTAGGATCGTCTTCAATCATATGAATGCAGACAAGAGATTCATCAATTATATCAACATTTTTGAGTTATATTAGAAAGGATATAACAAAATCCGGTCCAAAGCTAGTTTCGATTCTATGTCTCTTGCTCCTTCTAGGTTAAGAAGAGTTAATTATATCTTTACGTGCAACAAACATAGAAGAAGATGCAAGAATAATAGCATTTGGCACTTCATGATTTTTCAAAGGATAAACATGCTCAAAGAATTTCGCATCACGATATTCACATTGAGGCACTTTTCAAAGGGACTCGGTGGATCTTCCTAGTAGGATATGCCACTACATTGTTAATAAATTTGATCATATGTCTTGCACATTGAAGATTGGTGATAGTCAAGGGGTCAAAATAACTGCTAAACTTGTACAATAGTATTTGGGGCTACCTCGCGGACCTAGGATGATATATGTCCCTAAAACAGTGAAGAAGACAACCTTTTATAATAGTTTCCAACCTCTAAACACCATCCTCTCATGAGGTCTTAGGTTGTCATCATAAAATGGTATGTAATAATGAGTGTTGTTGGGAGATATCTTGATCTTCAATCTCTTGTTATCTTCTCTTTTGCCTTCATCAAAGAAAGTAAAAATCAATTTCATCAAGAGAGGTACTAAATAAGCAATGTTACATAGTTACATGATAGCATTATTTTGTTCAACATAAACACAATATTGTGCATTAATAAATAAATACATGCAATTAAAAAAAGTTATGTTGATCATGCGCATCAACAACATTATATTATTCAATACAAAAAATATAGTACATTTGATGAATGATTTTAAGTTCATTCAAAAAGATAATTCATGCATATGGATCAACAATGTATTATGCTTCGATAACTAATATTTGTGCATTAGTATTCAATTTTTGGCTATCAATGTTCGTTGTTTGTGCATCCTAAATGCCCCTATTTGTGCAACATTTTAATAGATTTAAATGTTCTAAGTTATTGTATGAACGAGCGTAGCAACCAATAATTTTGTGTTAAGGTTGAACTTTTTTTTTCAACTTCAACCAAATCAAGCTCAAATACAATATCTAGTAGAAATCTCATCAAAGCCTTAAAATCACTTTCTAATGTGTATAACAAACATTTTTGAAGTCGAATTGAATCTCAATCAAACTTAAAAAATGGATTTGAAATAGTACAAAACCAAGAAGGAAATATTGATTACCTGACTCCATCACTTTTTCAATAATCGGATATTCGATGAAATTTGAAAGCGAACTCATATATGAATGTGAACTATGTAAAACCAGAAATTTCAATCAAAATGAAGTTTTTTTGTTTAACAACAAATTGAAAAGTTTGATGAGAAATACTCAATTTTAGAAGAGGCACAACGAGAATTGGATTTTGTTTAGCAAAATTTAGATTCGAATCTCAAAAAAAATCTAAATTTATGCTTTTATTTGGCCATCAAGTAGAAGAGTGAAGTTGTTGAGCTAAACGTATTGTATATTACTGAATTACCCTCTTAACACTCATTCGCTTAGCCATTGGATTATAGTGAGTTCGATGGCCCAGATTTATTTTACCTTTTTATTAAATGTAACTTTAATTGAATAAGGATTTAATTCGGAAAAAATGGTCAATGTAACTTAAATGACAATATTTTTGACACAAAAAATCAGGACTAAAATGAAATAATAATAACACGGAAGGAGTATGTTTCAATTCTACCGTGTTTTTGTCTAGGGTGTATTATCTAGGGTTTATTATCTAGGGTGTATGTAGTTTAAGAGGTTGAGATGCATTCAAATCACCTAGTCACTTACTGTGCAAACTGAAAATGGCTTCTCTTATATTATTTTCATTTCACCCTCTTTTTAAAAATTTGTATAACTTTGAGTAATTTTGTTCCTTTCAAATTATCATTATTCAATAAAAATCAATATTGAAATCAAAAAAGTAAAATGGCATAAAATAAAATAATAAAATAAAATTGAATTAAATGAAATGAAGTGACCCTAATCATTGAAATTAAATAATATTATTGGAATCAAATAAGAATCTTGTTTGGGAAAACCACTAGGTAAGAATCTCAATTATCAACGAGAAATTTTGTCAAGAAACTCATCACTTGACGACTCTTTTCATTAATTCATAAAAATCCGATGATGTACCAACTAACCACCTTAAATAGAGGACGTTTGAAACTAACCCTAACCCCATAAAATGAGTAGTGCTCCTAACCAATAAAGTGCAATTCTAACCCCATAAAATAAAATAAAAATAAACCTAAGTTGAAATTAATCCTATCATTCATTAGGTCATTTTAATATTGTTAAGGACTAAGGAATTTGAATCATTGACCTCAAAATTATGGGACGTCATTTTGTGTCATTATAAAAACCTAGCAAGGTAAGATTGCACTCATAGAAATAGAAAAAGTAGTGGTCTTAAGCCTCGACTGATTAACAACATACTCTATTATTATGTAGTTGAAATGTCAGAAACCCAAGTTTACATGACATATCATACACCCAAGTTTGACAGATTTGGCTAGCATATAAGTGGATGGCTATAGAAAGAAGTCTATTAGCCAAGCAAATTATTGATCTTGTCAAAATGTAGGGTGTGACTTATATCTCATTGATATTTATTAGTTATAGCAAAAATAAAATACCTTAATGCACTTGATTTGGAATGTGACATCAAGTGATAGATACTCAATATTAGGGTTGGTTTGGATTACCAACATTATAATGAAAAATTGAATTATAATGAAATTTATGTCATTATAATGAATTAAAGTTATAATGTTTGTTTGGATGCCAATAGATTACAATTGGAAAGACTTTAAAAAAAGAAGTCTTTTTCATTTTGTCTTCTCTAATCTCACCAATTAATCTTTCATTTACATAACATGGAAGGTACATCATCGCCAACCATCGGCCATCAATGCACCGTTATCAATACCCACACCTCGTCGACTTACTACCACCGCCAATAATCCGTCCCACTACCCTTTTTACTTTTCCTCTCCGGTGATACAAAATAGCCAAAAAACAACAAAATTCACAATTTTCCTCCAAAATTTCAAGCCACTAACAAATTAAACCAGAAAAAGATGGATTTAAGTATCGAGATCCATTAGTTGTCAGTTTTCATACTTGATTTAGATAAAACCCAACAAATTTAGATCTAGGGTTTTGGTTCACGTCAACCCATCGACTCGTTCTCAAATTGTGTAAAACCAATGTCGATCTTTAATTTGAACAAACCTCGAATAAACTCCCAAATCAACAACAAAGCCTCCCTTCAAACCAAGAAATTTCCCAAATTGAACCCAAAATACTCAAAATAACATATCTGGCAAGCATGAAGGGGGTCTTTGCCACTGGTGTCGACGGTGGTAAAAGTGATGAACATCGTTAGAGAACAGAGGTACGGAGGGGGAGGAGGCGATGCGAGTGAGACAACACTAATAATTAGAATGTCCTTCACTGTTAAAAGAATGGAGAACGAAGGTATACAAGTGAGAAAATTAGGGAAATAAGATATGTATATTACCAAAAAGACTTTATCACTAATAATGTATTAAAATTCACTCTTCAATTTTTCAATAATGTAATTATAAATATGATGCAGAATAATGCAAAGTTGCATTATAATACTGGTAATCCAAACTGGCCCTTAGTCATAACAAAAAAAAATAGAGTACACGTTCGAGCCCATGGTAAATAATCTTAAGACATGTTTGGATCAGTGATTCATAATTTATCAATAGGCAGTTTCACCAAAACACCAAGACAGAACTTGTAGAAAAGTTTTCATATTCCATATAATATGGAACGCCAAATCTTAAAAAAAAAAAAGACAAGAAATTTGCTATGGTAGAAACTCATCACAAGTGCCTCATCTCGATTCTTTTACATTATTCAGAAGCAAGGAATCAAAGAATTGCAACATGTTTCTAGGTAAACCCTAGATCATTCAACTCCAGCGGCGCAAACCCTAGATCCAGAGAAAGAGAGAGAAAAGTGAAAGAAAGAGAGGAGGGAGAAGAATGAGCACTAGCCGGCGACACCTCATCGTCGAAGTTCCTTGGTGGCCTGAAGACGAAGTCGAAAGGGGGCCGAAGCCCTTTCAATCTTGATCCCTATCTTGCTTTTACTTTATGTTCTCCGATCTTCTTCCTTTTTTTTTTGGTTGTTTAGCTTTGCCGCTTGATGCTTGATTTGTACTTGATCGAACACCATGAGCTTTGATCTAGTGCATATATTGGACCGGATCTCCCTTGTTGAGATCCCCGGATGTAGGATTCTTTGGATCCGAACCGGGTTACCAATTCTCATTGTTGAGAATTTTCTTCCCACATTTGAAAGTTGGGACTAAACTTTCCTAGTATATATACTTTTAGGTTACTCCTCCTATTACCAATTAGTTTTAGGATGGAACCCCATCGGACTTATGTGTTGGGATTATATACGCACGACTCCCTGCTTATGGCCCATAGACTTTCACATGGTATTAGAGTGGGTTTGGTCATGGGCCCGTTTCCTGCTACCCGCCCGTTATTAGAGTTGAGTTGGCTAAAAAATAATTGAGATGTCACCACCCGTCACTGTCACTGTCATTGAGTTAGCTATAAAGAGATTGAGATCTAGACATGTCACTTTGTCCAAGTGCCAATTGGGCTAGGTCAGCTTCACTTGTTGTTGCGTGTTGAGAATCATCTTCCCACATCGAAAGTTGCGGGGGCGTGTTGAGAATCATCTTCCCACATCGAAAGTTGATAGTTAAATTAGACTTGTATATAAGCCCTTGTGTTACTCCTATTATTGTCAATTGGCTTTAAAATAAAACCACACCAGACTTATATATTGGCCTTACATGTGTATAACCCCCTATTATGACACACGGATTTTCATATGGTATCAGAACGACTTTCACACTCATGTTCTTACATATCTATTTGAGTTGTGCGTGAGTTTGGTTTGATGTGTCAGATCTTCAATTCAATAGTTTAGGTCAAACTCGAATCACACTTTTATCTCGACTCCTTGTAATTAGACCATTAAAAAACACTTAAATTATCTCATCGACGGTTGTTTATAGAGTCATAGCATTTTAGAATACATCAACAATATCCTAAAATTTCATCATAATTTTTTTTTTTTTTTGAAATACAGGTTTCCGCATCTTGCGATCCGACTATTCCTGCACCTCCTCGGATTCTGCCCTGGACCCAGAGGAGGAGGTAAATCGCGGGTGAGAGAGCGGCGAACCTCTGACTCAGAGGCGGCGCACACAGGGGGAGCTATCTTACCATAGTAGTGAAACTCTCACATTTGCAAATGGCAAGGCTCGAACCCCTGATGTGGTGCACCCTGAGACGCTTCTAAACCACTACACCAGATGCCCGGGGGCAAAAATTTCATCATAATTTGAAAACGTTTAAACGTCGATTAGGCTAATGTGTTCCTCCTTGGGGAGTAATACATCAGAGATGTGTAGGGATGGGAGGATAATTACATGCATGTATAATGCTCACAAGTACTTGAACACTTTTTTCATGGGAAGTACTAAAACTACAGAATTAAAGAAGGTGGGTCATTTTCCATAAATAATTGGAAATGTAGGGACGATGGCGTAATTAATTATCACATGCATCTGTTTGCGCCGCGTGTTACGCCTCTCCTCCTCTCTCTGCCACGCTTCCTCTTTCAATTCTTCCTCTCGTCTCTTTCATTTTTCTTTTCCTCTTTCTTTAATTTGTATTTTTAATACTGCATTTGATTTCATTTCTTTTACGCATAATTTATGTCAAAACTCAAATGTGTGGTGGTAAATTGGTAAGTAACAATCACTAAAGTTAGTAAATGAAGAAAGTGAAGCATGGTTTTTGTTGATGATGATATAAATTATGGGTCAAGTTAATCTATGTTTATGGACACACAATAGTAATATTAATTTTAAAAATTATTTCTTAAATTAGATTTAATAAATTATTTTAAAAAAATTAAAAATAAAAAATAATTGAAGCGTGGAGCTCAGTTAGTTGCTAGGTAGACCTGGGAAAATACGGACCGCCCGCCCAGCCCGGCCCGCCCGCCCAGGAAAATGGGAGGATATGGACAAAATTGCTAGTCCTAAAGGGCCATTAAAGCCCGGCCCGAGTACCCGTTGGGCCGGATGTGGACTAGGAGTTCAGCCCTATAGGGTCGATAAGCCCGGCCCGTCTCATATATATGTTTTGAAACATATATATAAATTTTAAATCTATCACCTATTACATTCACAAACCAAGACACATGATACCCAATATTGGAAAATGCCCAAATCTAATTAACGGTCCAATTAAAGCTTCCAATTTATATGATTCTTTTTCAAGTTCCTTCCTAACCCTAGCTGCTCTTTTCAAAATCTCAAACCTCTGTTCCTCTCTTCCTTATTTCTTCATTCGACCTCTTGTAATCCAATTTATATGATTCTCTTTCAAGTTCCTTCCTAACCCTAGCTGCTCTTTTCAAAATCTCAAACCTCCGTTCCTCTCTTCCTTATTTCTTCATTCGACCTCTTGTAATCAAATCCCACCAGTGGGTCTTTTATGAACATGTTTCATACTTTTGGTGTTGACTTTTTTGTAATGAGAAACAAGTCAAACAACTAATGGTTCTATTATTAACTAGTTTTAAAACCTACAGGCCACAAAAATATATATGGGTCCCGTGGGCTACCCGGGTCCGCCAAAATGGGCGGACGTGGACAATGCTCCCAGCCGGCAACCATGTATTAGCCCGGGTCCGGGTGGACAAAATCTTAAGGTCAAGCCCGTTCCATATCCGGCCCGGGTCCGTGTTTGCCCAGGTCTATTGCTAGGCTCCCATCCAACTTTGTATAATTTTTTATGTCTATATATAAATATTGTAGCCCTAGTTATTTACCAAAATTAGGATTTTTATTGTGGCTATATGAACATACATTAAAAAATTGGATAAATTATTGTAGTCGATCGATTGCATGTAATTTGGTACAAATTAGTGGAGGATACTTGGGAGTTACGGAAGCACATAAATGAAGCACATATCATTATCATTAATTTTCATTTTCATTATCATTCCAACAATGCATGTGAAGGAGGTTTTATGTATGGGGAGAAAGAAATAAAAACGTCCTAAAAAAAGTGAGGTTCTCATTAATCCTTATCTTTTGTTTTTGTAATTTGCCTATAATCTCTTATCCATCCTCTCCTGGCCTATAAAATTCGTGCACTTCCCTTCACAATAAAATCCTCTTAATATTTTCTTGAATGAAATCATATGGATATGTACATTATGCATAGCCAAACTACATTTTCAAATTAAATTCATGATTACCATTAATCATGTATTAAGACAAAAGAAGTGGGTTATGTACTTATATGGTATGTGTACGTGGTTTGTGTGGAAGAAAACTTGCATTTTTCTAATCACTTAATTTGCTCTTTCCCATGGCGGGACTTTGGCCACAAATCACGGACTCTCCGTTTCATGCAATCTGCCGTTCATACACACAATAAAAAGCTAATGGAAAATTGTGGAAAATAACTCAACTTTTTAGGTAATTATAAAATTATGACAAATAGCCTTCATTTTGAGATAAATTTGTGATAAATAGCCTTAATTACGAGATAAGTTGTGATTACTAGCCTATCGAGTATGGTATAAACTTTCACTAATGGTCACACAAAATCGTAGTATCTAACAATGATGTGGCCCATAATCAATCTTAATAATGCATACATAAATAGTATTACGTAATCTTCTACCCAAAATAAGTATCGCGTGATCATTGTTGATAAAAGAAATCTCATATTTATTGATGTTTTGATTCGTAATTGTATCCTATTTGAGGTTATTTGTCGCAACTTTAAAAAGTGGCTATTTTTTGCAATAGGATATCCTTAAAGATTGAATTATTATGTGCATTACCATAAGTAAATATCGGTGTGCAAAAGACTTGAACTTATTAGGTTGTGAATTCGAATCCTTCTTTCCCGATATAATAACTGAAATATCTATTATTATCATACAATAATAAAAACATTGACCCAATGTAATTCCGCTTCAACGGAATCTGGTGGGTTATGATGGGGCAGTGGGACACCCCTGACTTGATGTAGAGGGGGTGCCCAAAGAGACCAAAAGAGATCAACCAATCACCAAACAACAACACACGAAGCCAAAACAAGTAACCCGAACACAAACAAAATACAAAACCCACATAAACGAAAATAAAACACTAACACTCAAACTACAAAGACCACACACATCCTAATTTCAAATATTTAAACCCTATATAACAATTGAGTCGGACAAGTCATAAGAAAATAACAAAATTAAATGATATGGTGGATGGAGCATTACTTATGTGATGCGTAGTCCAAAATTGGGGTTAATCTATACAACAATTACTCCTTTAGGTAGGAGCGAGGGCCCACCACTAAATCCTTCTTCCATGTTTCTCCACCTTCTTTTTAAACAAACCCACCTTCCCCAACTCCCAATTTGCTTCCACCATTGTCCATTTTCCTCCCAACCCAAAATCAAGCACATGAAGATTCTTCACAAACCATCACTACTCTTCTTCTTACCACTATTGCTTCTCCAATTCACAGAAGGAGAATTCATAACAACCAGAGGAACCCATTTCATCCTCAACGGCTCCCCATTTTACGCCCATGGATTCAACGCTTACTGGCTAATGTACGTCGCCTCTGATTCCTCTCAACGCCACTTGGTTTCTAACGCTTTCAGAGAAGCTTCCTCCCATGGCCTCTCTGTTGCAAGAACTTGGGCTTTTAGTGATGGCGGATACAGGCCTCTTCAGTATTCCCCTGGCTCCTACAATGAGCAAACTTTTCAGGTCCCAAATTTACTAACTTTCTTTCAAATTTGTGGTGAATTTTGTGTTATTTGACATTTTGATGATTTGGGTACTAATTTTTGGGGTTTCTCTGTGATGGGTTGATTTTATTTTGTTGTGTTGGAAAAGTTTTGAACTTTTTCTGATATGGGTTTGATTTTGGTTTGTTAAATGGTTTTGTTAGGGTTTGGATTTTGTTGTGTCTGAAGCAAGGAAGTATGGGATCAAGCTGATTTTGAGCTTTGTGAACAACTATGAGAACTTTGGAGGGAAAAAACAGTATGTGGAGTGGGCTAGAAGCCATGGCCAGTCTCTTTCCTCTGAGGATGATTTCTTCAGAAACCCTCTTGTTAAGGACTTCTACAAGAACCATATAAAGGTGAATTTTTCACTACAATTATATTTATGATTGACCTTTATGTCTGATTTTGAGTGATGGGTATTTGTTTGTGTTTAGATATGATTTTTAGTTGAATTTTGGTTCATGTATTTTTGCAGACTGTTGTCAACAGAAGAAACACTATAACCGGAGTGCCTTACAAGAATGACCCAACAATCATGGCTTGGGAGCTTATGAATGAGCCCAGGTGCCAATCAGACCCATCTGGCAGAACTATTCAGGTATAAGATTGCTTAATCTCTCTTGAAATTTACTCTATGCTCTTTGTTTATAAGTTACATATAATGCCATTGATAAGTTGAAACAAAAACACCAAGGACTAAGTTTCTTGCAAGAACTGTTGTGTTACTATACTGTTAAGTGTTAAGTATGAACTGATTTGATTGATGATTTTGGTGCAATAGGCTTGGATAACGGAAATGGCGGCTCATGTGAAATCATTAGACTCCAATCATTTGTTGGAGGTTGGTCTTGAAGGCTTCTATGGGAGCAGCTCACCACATAGGACGAGCATAAATCCCGGTTTCAACATTGGAACCGACTTCATTGCCAACAATCAGATCCATGGAATCGATTTCGCCACAATTCACTCCTATCCTGACCAATGGTAATTAAGCGATAAATTGAAAGATTATCTAATTAAGCTGATTTATCTGTCTCTGATTATTTTGCTGGATTAAGATTGTCCTAAAATTTCCATCTAAATAAGCTGAACTTAAAAGGAGATAAGTACTCTGGGTGATGCTATTTTTGAAACAAACTAAGAACTGAAAACTCTTCAACTTAGTTATTGCTTCACCAAAATAACATGATCCTAAAAGTTTCAAACTTGATCATTAATGTTATATGTTTAACCACGGCAGGCTAACAAACTCAGACGATCAATCTCAGCTGAACTTTGTAAACAACTGGCTCGACACCCACATTGAAGACGCTCAAAACGTGTTGAAGAAGCCATTGCTCCTTGCAGAGTTTGGAAAGTCACAAAAAGAACCAGGCTACTCAACCATGAAAAGGGACCAACTCTTCAGCGCGGTGTACTACAAGATATACGAATCGGCCAAAAGGGGGGGCCCGGCTGCTGGGGGCTTGTTCTGGCAGTTGTTAACTGAAGGCATGGATTCGTTCAGAGACGGGTACGAGGTAATCATGGGAGAAACCTCGTCGACTACGAACTTGATTGCTGAGCAGTCTCATAAGTTGTATGAGATCAGGAAGTTGTTTGCTAGGATCAGAGATGTTGAGCTTTGGAAGAGGGCGAGGGCGATTAACCGAGTCGAGAAAAAACATGGGAAATGAATCATGTTTTGAGTTTGTGTACTGATAAATGATAATAGAAGTGATGTGTAAAATTGCAAGGTTTTGTGTTTGAGTATGATCTAGAAGATTAATGGACTGTGTATGTGTAATTTGTGCTCTTAGAGACTCGCAGAATGAGGTAGGAAGGAAGATGTATTAATTTATGCAATACTTTTTCTAATTTTTTGGGTTATGTATGAAAAGGAGATATATTATACTTGCCTAAGCAATGTTCAAATAATTTGGTCGTGTTTATGCACTGCAATTTCATGTCATGACCCGTAACTCCATAAGAGATGCATCAAACTTAAGTAATTGAGACTAAAAGTGAAACAACAGAATCAAGATTTTTGGTGTAATAAGTAATTGAATTTTAATATATTTTAAAATGAAATATACAATGTTTTTGGTATTTAAATTAGTGGTATAATCAGGTTGAATAATGAATAGGCTTGTGGATCTTGATTCCAATTTGAAGTTGTGGGGGTGAAAATTAAAGGCCGAAGAGATCAGACCTGCCCGTAATACAAATGGGCCTAAAACTCAAATGTTCTTGTTTAAAATTTGAGATAGGAAGCCCAATATGAATGGCAATCTTTAAGTTCTATGCAATTTTTTTTTTATAAGAAAAGAATTTGAAGTATCAAACATGTCCGGTAGATCAAGAGATCATGACGAAACTTGGTAGCCGGACAAACCGATATAAAAAGACAACCCAAAAGAAAAACAAACCAATAAGGCTCCGTTCGGACGCACTAGCTGAGAGCTGGATTCAGTAGCTGGAGCTGGAATGAGAGCTGGATTTGGTGCTGGAGCTGAAATTGGAAATACGAGCTGAATCCGCTAATGAATGTTCGGTAGGTCTAGCTGGAAAAAATATTGAGATAGATATAATTACTAAAATGGGCTCATGAATGATCTAAATTGACCAAAATACCCTTATAATTTGATGTTAGGGTAAAAATAAGAAAATGGGTATAGTTATTTTTATTTCTTTTTCCTTACTAATAAAACTCAACAAAAATATATTAATTAAAATAAAATTTAATTTCTTCTTCTTCCTATCTGATTTCCCATTTGTGCTCCTCGGCTGCTTGTCCATTCATGCCAGCAGATCTTCCTCTCTAGTTATTTCAATTTCTTCTTCCTAAACACACTTTCAATTTACTTAATTATTTCAACATATCTTCTTCTTCTTCCCTGATTCTTTGATTTCTTGCCCTCTTCTTTGTGCCCTCAAAATCAATATGGTCTCCGACCTAATAATGGGGGAATTTGTAAATTTATGCTCGTTTGGACGAATTCGACCAATTGGGTTGATATTAGGGCTTGATTCAAACGACACAAGCTGGAGGAGTTTTCTTTGGCGATGATTGCAGGGGTAGACGGCAACCGGAAAGAGTGGTTCGTCGGGTCAATTTCTCTACAGTGGGTTTAGGGAGGAGGAGTCTTGATCGCTTCTTTGGGCAAGGGTTTGTGTTGGTATCGGGAGGATTCGGGGGGTGCTGAGGGTATCGGGGTAAAATATTTCAAGCTTGTAGTTGACAAGCTAGAGAAAGCTGGGGGTACCCAGCTGGTAAAAGTCCGCTCGATTCAGCTCCACCAAGCTCAACAAGCTATAGATTCAGCTTCTCTGCCGAACAACACTTGATAGCTTACAAAATTCAGTTCAGCTATTTTAAGCTTCGTTCAGTCGATTCCGAACGGAGCCTAAATCAACAAACGTCGAGCTAAGAAGCTGAAGAGACTTGAGAACAAGTAGGAGAAAGACAATTTTATGGATCAAAAGAGACCTAACACAAATATATAATTATTCTTGATAAAAAAAAACTCGAATTTGATTATAATCTTAGAAAATATACAATTGTAAAAGTACAATATACTAGTAAATTGTCTACTAAAATAAGCTAGTATTGACTTGAATTTGTAAAACATGGTTTCACCATTATAGGCACAGCTTCGACACTATTTTGTTGTATTCTTTTAAATTGCACGTATATATCATACACGAGTTCATTCAAGTTCTTTATGAATTTTACGTTTATATTTGACCAATAAATGTGGGGAACCTAAAAAATTCCCGATTACACGAAAGTTTGCGTGAATGAGAATAATTGGAATCATTGATGGGTCAATTCCATTGAGAACTACTCTAGTGAACAAAAAAAATCATAAAGAATAGTGGGATGAGATGCCCTAGGTTCGAGTACATTGTGGCATGAATAGAAACGTTGTGTTATTTGAGATGAGGTGTTTTTGTTGATTAGTGCCATACGAATTGTCCACCGCACTATAGTACGTACTTCCTAGCTATCAAGCTCGTTTATATATAGGAAATTCATGTGAATTTACTTGACTTAGGGCCTGTTGTGTATGAATATGACTCATACTAATATATGCTATATTTGATATTGATATGCTAGAAATCCTAGCGTACCAAAGAATTATGAACCAAGAAACCGGGAAGTGAATGGGCACGCGGCCCGAGGTCGAGGGAGACGAAAGGAGAGAGGAGAAGACAGAGAATTAGGGCAGAAGAGTTTATTTCTTGGATAATTTCTCAACTTTAGCTTACAAGGGTTTATATAAGCTATGTCCTACGGGTTCAATAAAAGCGACTCAGGAAAGAACCCGAAAGAAAACCTGAGAAGGGAGTAGAACTCCTATTTAAAAAATTACAATAAATAAAACAAATAATTAAATTAAAGAAATTAGTCTCTAAATCGGCTCGGAACTCACCGTTCACGAGTTGATCTCCGTATGGGCTCGGGATGAACCGTATCAATCTCTCCCCCGATGAGATTCGGCTTGTCCTCAAGCCGCAAGGAAGGGAAGGACTGCAGAAGCTGATCGGTGGGCTCCCAGGTGGCGTCGTCCTCGGATCCATCAGACCAAACCACGCGCCATTCGGTTCGGGCAACGCCATCGACCATCACTTGGCGTTCTTGGACAGCTTTCAGCGGGCGAGAGAGGGGGCGATCATGGAGGAATTCGTCCGGAAAGGCTGGCTGGATAGGGGCGGCATTGGTGGCCACAAAGGGTCGAAGTAAAGACACATGAAAGACGTTGTGGATTTTGGCGTCTTTGGGCAATTCTAAACGGTACGCCACCGCCCCGATACGCTCCAATACCGTAAAAGGGCCATAAAATCTCCGGGCCAACTTTGTAGATAACGCCGAGCTACGGAATGTTGCCGGTATGGTCGGAGTTTCAGCAAGACAAGGTCGCCTACCTCAAACTGGAGGTCGCGACGATGGGTGTTGGCCTGCGCCACCATGCGCTGCTGGGCTTTCAATAAACTGCTCCGGATGAGCTCAAGGGCGCGTTCTCGGTCTTGAATTGCCGCCAACGCGGAAGATGGCAAAGCGGTCGGCTGAGTTGGACGACAGAGAGGTGGCGGATCGCGGCCATAGAGAGCCCTGAAAGGTGACGTCTGCAATCCCTCATGATAGGAGCAATTCAAGGCAAGCTCAGCCCATGGCAAATACTCGGTCCATTGTTTCGGACGGCCCTGCGTGAATGCTCGTAAATATTGTTCTAAAGCACGGTTCTTTACTTCTGTTTGTCCATCCGTTTGAGGATGATAAGCGGTACTATGACGGAGAGTGGTACCGCTGAGCCGATGAAGTTCCTTCCAAAAAGCACTAGTAAAGATGACATCGCGGTCTGACACAATGGAAGACGGAATACCGTGATGCTTCACGACCATATCCACAAATAGGGCAGCCACTTTTGGGGCATCGTACGACGAGCCCAAAGTACCAAAGTGGGAGTACTTGGATAGGCGGTCGTCGACGACCAGTATGGTAGTTTGGCCATGGGATGGCGGGAGACTCGTGATGAAATCCATGGACACCTCGTCCCAAACCTGATGCGGAATCGGTAATGGCTGAAGTAGACCGGCGGGTTTGCGCGTGATATACTTTGTCAATTGACAAATCATGCAAGACTCAACAAAAGTACGTACATCCTTGCGCATATTAGGCCAATAAAAAACCTCGGCGACGCGGCAAAACGTCCGGTCTATGCCCGGATGACCTGCGCTAGGCGATGAGTGGAATTCTTGCAGAATTTCGGCTTTCAACTCAGAGTCTCTACTCAACACGAGCCGATGGTGATAATAAAGGACCCCGTCATGAATCTGAAAAGGGGCTTGGAGCTCGCCCTTGGATGCGGCTGCGTGTAACGCCTGTAAGTCAGGCTTGGCCGAATTCTCCCGTTGCAACCGCTGAAGCAATTCAGGCAAGGGTGATGACAAGGCTGCAAATTCTTTCAGTGTGGCTTCATCTTGAATCATACATCGGGACAACGCATCAGCTACTCTATTGATTGCCCCGGTCTTGTATTCAATACGAAACTTATATCCCATGAGTTTTCGAATGAAGAACTGTTGGTCCGACGTTTGGATAACCTGGAATAAGAGTTCTTTGAGACTCTTTTGGTCGGTGCGAATGATGAACTCCCGACCTAAGAGATACTGTCGCCATTTCTGGACTGCGGAGACAATAGCAAAGAGCTCACGGTGATATGCTGAAGAACCCCTCCGCCGAATGCCCAATACTTTACTGAAGAAGGAGATCGGTTTCTCTTGCTGCAACAAGACCGCGCCTATCTCCTCATCGGAAGCATCGGTTTCGACAACAAATTGCAGAGTGAAGTCGGGCAACTGTAAAATAGGCGGCTTCAGCATAGTGTCCTTAAGAAGACGAAAAGCAGTATCGGCGGACTCGGACCAAGAGAATTTATCTTTCTGCAATAAAGTTGTGAGTGGTGCGGCCAACATAGCGTAATTGCGAATGAATTTTCGGTAATACCCTGTGAACCCTAGAAACCCGCGTAACTGTTTGACCGTGGTTGGTGTCGGCCATTCAGACATGGCGGCTAACTTCGCAGGATCGGCGACCAGTTGGCCCGCCGTCACTATGTGCCCTAAATATTCAACATGTGACGTACCAAAAGAACATTTGGAACTCTTGACGAAGAAGTGGTTGTCGCGCAATATCCGGAGAACAATATCAAGATGGCGCATATGATCCTCCAAGGACGCACTATATACCAGAATATCGTCAAAGAAAACGATCACAAAATGCCGAAGAAACTGAGCGAATATCTGGTTCTTCGCAGCCTGGAAGGTAGATGGAGCATTGGTCAAGCCGAGTGGCATAACCAAGAACTCGAAGTGTCCGTCATGAGTGCGCAAGGCAGTCTTGTATATATCTGAAGTATGCATCCGAATCTGATGATAACCCGAACGCAAGTCGAGTTTAGTAAAAATCATGGCCCTGCCTAACTCATCAAAGAGTTCATGAGCTGTCGGAATTGGAAATTTGTCAGCCACAGTCGCTGCATTCAGAGGGCGATAGTCAATACAAAACCGAAAGCTGCCATCTTTTTTCTTGACCAAAAGTGCCAGAGATGAAAAAGGGCTCGTACTATGACGAATAATGCCCTGTCGCAACATGTCCTGAACCTGGCGCTCTATCTCGGACTTCTGAAAATAAGGATACCGATAAGGCTTGACATTCACCGGTTTAGAATCCGGTTGTAAGTGAATCATGTGATCCCAAGTCCGCTGTGGCGGTAGTCCCGATGGAAGCTGAAAGACATCAGTGTGTGCCTGCAAAGCTGTACGGATCGAGAGGTGTACGTCCGGCGGAAATTCGACGGTGCCGGGGCCGGGAGGCGGCGAGTCATCGGGCAGAATAGGGATGATCTCGAAAAATTCAGCCACCGAATCAGAGCTACATAGAGACTGCAAAGCATGTACAGAGAGCTGTTTCGGCGGAAGACGATCACCCTGTAATAAAACAACGCCGTTGTGCCACGAAAATTCCATCGTGAGCTATGCATAATCATGCGAAACCTTTCCCAGAGTCTGTAGCCACTGTACCCCCAGAACAACCTGAGGTCTATGAACCGGTAATACGTAAAGATCAATCGGAAAAGTGTGCCCCTGTAAGAAAACTGATGTGGCCGGACACTGTAAAGAACACAGAAAATATGCGCCATTGCCAACATACACCCGAAAAGCCGGAATACTAGACACGGGCAATTGTATCTGCTCAACAACTGTTGGGTGAATAAAATTGTGGGTACTCCCACAATCAATCAAGACCTGCACCTGTCCACCATTAATGGATCCCTGCAGTTTAAGAGATTTCGGATTCGGCAGGCCCTCCATCGAGTTAATACTCGACACATCTCCGGACACGACCGGTTCCTGATCGGACTCGCCCAGTGTGTCGTCGTCGTCAGAGTCCTCACAGCCCAAAAGAGCTAGAAACCTGTGCTTGCAACGATGACCCCGAGTGTATCGCTCGTCGCAATTATAACATAAACCCTTTTTAGATCGCTCTTCACATTCAGCAAGCGTAAGTTTTTTACTCGGAAGGGTAGAGAAGTTACCGTTCGGATTAGGGTTTGTGTGGTTTGCTGTTGCCGACGAGGGACCCGCGTTCGCGGAAGTTGTGGCCAGCGTGGGCGTGAGCCGTGGCTGATTTTGTTGCCAGCGCCGATTGCTAAATTGAGCGGACACGGTGTCCTTGTAAGTGGTTGCTAACTCCCGAGCCATAGCGAAGGCTTGGGCCAAAGATGTTGGGTTCCACAGATTGAGCTCACGCCGAATAGGATGTTTCAATCCACCCTTAAAGAAAGAGATTAGCGTCGGTTCCGTCAGCTCGGTAACTTTGTTCAATAAGCTTTCAAACTCGGATTGATATGCCAACACTGTAGTACGCTGTTGTAACCGAGACAACAGACTGACATAGTCCTCACAATACTGAGGATCAAAACGTTGACGAACGTCTTGAAGAAACTGAGGCCAAGTGGCGCCCACATTGTTCTGTTGATAATAACGGAACCAGTCCGATGCCGGATAATCAATAAGGAGACCTACGAGATTCAAGCGATCATGGTCAGCAGTACGAAAATAGTTATAATAAGCTTGAACTTTAAAGAGCCATCCTTGTGGATCGGATCCATCGAATCGCGGTGCATCAATTCGGATTCGAGGTATGGTCTCGTTGCCTGGCGGGGCGTGGATAACCACGCCATGGTTGTCTGGCTGGGGCGCGATTAGATCGAATTGAAGCGCCCCCGGGAGTACGGCCGGCTGGTGTGCGGGTAACCCTAGTGCCCGCTCCGGCTGGATCGGGAGTATCCCGTCACCGAGCGGTTGGGCCGGGGCGATCTGCTGGTGTTGAGCGACCGGATTCGGATTCAAGGGTGGCGCATTCGCTTGGTGTGGTGGTAGGCCCTGCCCTAGCGGCTGCAGATTTGCGCCGGTTGCCGGTGTTGGACGAACCTGGTTCAACTGAAGTTGTCGAAGACTCGACTGCACGCCTTCCATGAGTTGTTCCATTGTGGTGTTGATACGATTCTATGATTCCGTCAGGGTTGCCGTAAGGCGCTCCTGCGAAGCGTTCAAGCGGTCAAGGGCCGCCGCTAACGGAGAGGCATTATCGTCTTCCGTCGATCCCATAGATAAGAGTATGGGATGAAAGCACCAGTTGATATGCTAGAAACCCTAGCTTACCAAAGAATTATGAACCAAGAAACCGGGAAGTGAATGGGCACGCGGCCCGAGGTCGAGGGAGACGAAAGGAGAGAGGAGAAGACAGAGAATTAGGACAGAAGAGTTTATTTCTTGGATAATTTCTCAACTTTAGCTTACAAGGGTTTATATAAGCTATGCCCTACGGGTTCAATAAAAGCGACTCAGGAAAGAACTCGAAAGAAAACCTGAGAAGGGAGTAGATTTCCTATTTAAAAAATTACAATAAATAAAACAAATAATTAAATTAAAGAAATTAGTCTCTAAATCGGCTCGGAACTCGCCGTTCACGAGTTGATCTCCGTATGGGCTCGGGATGAACCGTATCAGATATGTATTGATATCGATATTAAATTAATTTTTATTGTTTGATATATGTTGGAACAGTATTAAAAATTGTCACATTTTAAATACTGGAACAACTTTAAGTGTTGGTCTAGTGGTAAAGTGGTGCTAGACTTCTTAAGTGTTGTCCAATAGATTCGAAGTTCGAATCCCACTGGCGGCATGTATGGAGAAACTGATATTGGGAGGGTCTCCCCCAAAATGGGGCCATGAAGTACCCGGTCCAAACGTAGAGCGGTGTCCGATCGATCGAACCGGGCGAGCCAAAAGGCAAGACCAAAATAAAAAAAATATTGGAACAACTTTCCTTTATGAGTTTTGATGATAATAAATATTACTAGTGGTGATGCCCGTGCATACGCACGGGTCAAAATTTTCCCTAAAGATTTATGTATTTAAATATTTAAATTATATATTTTTGTATGATTGTGCATTTGTTTTATTATATTTATAAATTTTTAAAATGCACTTTATAAAATTTTGAAGTATACTTTTTGCATAAGTATAAGTATAAGAATAATTTTGAAGTATAGTTTTTGCTTGTGCATTTATAATACAAACTTTATAATGGAAATTAATGAAAATTAATTTGTGATTTATTGAAATTAAATTGTAACATTGATGATATATGGGGGGTTTAGTATTGTGGTCAAATTTAAATTTGATTTTTTTGACTTTGGTATTCTATAGGTTTCAATATTAAGTAAATGATTAATATGATTTGTATGAAGTGATATTAGATTTATTAGCGTTAATTATCAATGACATTTAGTTTTATACTCCCTCCGTCCCATATTGTATGGGTTTTTAGCCCAAATTCTTTGTCCCATAATCTATGGGGTTTTAGGAGTAATTAATTCACTTTTCACATAGACAAATTAAGGATAAATTATTTTTTCAAAGGCAAAATTAACTACTTTCTTCATACGTGTGCATTTGACTAAAAACTCATACAATATGGGCCAAAGGGAGTAGTATTATAGATAGATTACGATGTTACACCAAATTCTCTTTGTATTTCACCCAAAATACCACTCCTATTTAATGTTTGAATTTATGGATTGCAATTGAAAATTTGAAGTTTCTATGAACTTTTGCTCTTCCATAGCTAAATTATACATACTTGTTTTATTTTTATTATTTCTTACCATTTAATTACACATAGACTCTTAGCAATCTGTATATAGTTGATATCATATTTAATTGTATTATTATAATTATTATTATTTGTCTATAGACTCTTATTTCATCATAGTTTTTTGTATTTCACATTTAATATCATCCCTACATTTTGTTTGCAATTCGAAGTAAAGTTTATTCAAATAAAACTTATTTAATATGGTATTTAATTATGATAGTACACTACAACCTTTTTGTATTCTACACTTAATATCATTCCTACATTTTTAAAAAGTCAAATCTAAATTAATAAAATACATTTAATATGATATTTAAATGAGATAATAAATCATAAATCTCTTTGTCTTCCACAATCAATATCATTCTTATATTTTTACAATTTAAAGTAAAAACCATATTAACAAAATAGTCTATTGTGTCTTAAAAAATTATAAAATCTATAGTTACTATATATCTGCACAATCCACTTATAATAGCATTTTTAACACAATATATATTTTTTAGATGTTACATCTTTTTTCTATGTATTTGTCTTCTTTCATCATCCTAAAATATCGAATTGATTCCACCTTTGATTAGATAAAAAATATACCAAAAATATAATAATCTTACTATAACAAATATTACATCAGATGAATATAACAACTTTCATAATTTAAATAAAAAACGATTATGCTTTACCTTAATAATTTAGGTGTATGATCGTTCAATCCTCTTTGCCATGAACATATTCTCATCATCTTATAATCCACATAAAAAGAAGACAAACACACCAAAAAAATATGAGAATTTAAAATTAACTATAATTGCCCATGAAAGTCATTTAGAGCAAGAAATATAATAATTTATGAATATAGTAGGAAAATAAATATAAATAAAATTATATTTGTCATTGAATTAAAAAACATACAAAATAGAATGGAAGCTTTAATATGATGAACCAATAAATACGCAAATATTTTACATTATAAAATAAAATAAACGATCAGACAAAATGTGGGATTTACGCAAATATTCACCTTTGAAAGGAAATGACACTTGTTCCTTGGCATTTACGTATCTACATCAACATATTCGCTTCTTCCTCGCCGCTACCAACCTGATTCTTGTAAATTCTTCCAAAGCTTTTCACCAATCTATCATTCTTTCAATTTGTTGTGAACATGTATGGGGATAGAAGATATGACATATGTATAATTGGGTGTAAATATTGAGAGGATGATGTGACTTTTTATATTAGAAATATTGGAGGTTTAGGAATATTAAAAGGTGTTTAGAATTTGATATTATTAAGAAATAATAAATTAGATCTAAACTTTAATATGTATGTTACAATTGTGTATATTATGGGCATTCATTCCAAAATCTCTTATATATTTTTTTTATAGAAGATAGATAAATAGATGGATTAGAAAAAATTAGAAATAAATATTTAAGTCATTTGAATGAGGCATTAATTGCCCAAAATTTTCTATTTTATAATAGATATATAGATATAGATAGATAATATATATAGATAGATAGAAGATTAGTAACTTGCATAATTGCTTTATGACGTAGTTCACGTTTGAAGTTTACCAATACACAATCAAGCCTTACCATTGTAATTCTTAATTTATTTGAAAAATAATGTCAAAAAAAAAAATTACATGCTTAAAGTTTCTACCAAAATAATCAAAACATTGTTTACATTAAGATGACTTTTTCAAGTAAAAATGAAGGTTTTTAATCTAAAGCTCACATTTTACTTTTCACGTGGAGTCTTGGTAACTTGTTATCGTCTTTCATGTTATATTAATCAATGTTATAAATGAAAAATGTCTTATATTTTTAAAAAAGCATTACTAATTAGAAAAAAGTGCTTATTTATCTAAAGTGTAGCAAGGCCTTAAGGTATATTTTTGAAAAATAATTTGTTTTGTTTCATTATTTTTCTTATATTTTTAAGGGAAATTTTTTTTGGTGCCCTTAAGTTTTTGCTTTTTCCTTTTGGTGTCCAAGAAAAAACACTTATTTCTTTTGGCACCCTTGAAGTTTTGGCTTTTCCCTTTGACGCCCTTATCTGATTAAAATTAGTTAAATTCAATCGCACCATTTTGTTCATCACCCTTAAATTAGAAGGATTTGACTATTGAAACATCAAAACTCATAACCTAAACATCCCAATTTGAACTTGTAAATAACTTTTTAACAACCCTCTTAAAATGGAGGATTGTTTTAAAATTCAAATTGATATAGTTTGGTTATGAATTTAAGTGTTTTAAGAGTTGAATCCTACTAATTTAAGGGTGATGAATATAATGGTAAATTTGAAATTAACTAATTTGAACAAGAGATGAACGTCAACGGGAAAAATCAAAATTTCAAGATACTAAGAAGAATAAGTTTTTTTTTGATATAAAAAAAAAAGGTAAAAACTTAAGAGCACCAAACGAAAAAATTTCCTATTTTAACAAGTTGAAAAGTCCAATGCAATGTATTCTTGTAGTATAGTATAATGTATCCAATTATTGTCTATACAAATTCCTATTCTTAGAGAAAATGTGTATTCCCTTTGTGGAAATTGATTTTTTTTGGTCGAATGTGGAAAGTGAGAGTGGCATGATATTACTGGCTTACTTGCAATGAGTGCCATGCTCGCGTAAAACGCGGTGTATGCGAAGTATCGAAAGGGCCCGGTTAATTCCATCTGAGATTACGCCACGTGTCATATGGGTGTTAAATGGATTGTCGGGATTAAGTTTGAAAAAATTACGGGGTCCACAAGAGCGGTCAAAATCTACGTGGGTTGAATTGAGAGCGTAATAAATTTGAAGGGCTTTGTCTACTGTAGTGTCGGGCACACAGACGATATCATCCCCTGCTCATATGACAAACCTGCCAAAGTCCTAACTCTCTTACCCGATAATTAAAAAAATTAAACTTCTCTTGTTTGCAATGCAAAATGAATAATTTGGGTTTAATTTGATTCATATCTAGGGTTTAATAGTTAGTACGTTGATTGAACACAGCTCTTTAATATGGCTTGTGAGTTGTGAGAAATTAATCTTGCTTAATTACCTTAGTTCACATGGCTTTCCAAAAACAATGAGCAATTTTAACCGTCTGAAAAATTCTTGGTTCTTTATCGACCGAAAATTGTTGAGTGAGATCATCTCATAGTTCACGAATCGTCTTGGAGTAAGTAATAGGCGATCTTCGACTAAAAAAAAGTAAGAGGTGATCAAAGGGAAGGTTTAATGGATTGGACGATGTAATTGATGAGCATGGAGTTAGTTAGACGCTCCTTCAATCATTTACTTCAAGAGATAATTTGGCTAGTTTAGCGACCATACCATCAATGAAGCTCATGGCATCTTGCGCTTGGTTGGGAAAGCATTTTTCATGGTAGTGCTCGATCTATTCATGATAGTTGTTCCCTTTCAAGATCGTCGGGCATATATTCAAGCCATGGTGATCTGAGGAGCGAAGGTAAAATAGAGAAGCTTGATCGAGAGTTGGACGTTTTGTGGAGGTGGTGGGGTTAATGTGTTCGGATTCCGAGTCGCACATGGTTGGTTAGAAGCCAAAAAGTAATGCGGTAGGGCGGCATCGGGGAAAAATGAAATGAGAGATGAAAAAAATTGATTATTTTAACATGCTCCGATACCATGTAGAAAGAGTAGTTTGGAGACATCTAATGTGTATTATGCCTCTCTTGGGCTGAATATATACAAATATTTATACGTGAATTTGTTGGGATTACGGAGCCTGATTCGGGATTAGGCGGAATAGAGATAAAGGCGAAAAGAGGAAGCGAAGACGGAACGAAAGCGCTCGAGAGAAGACCGCCGACGCGGCTTAGAGCAGGGTGGCGCGACCGCGTCACAACGCTGGTGCCCGCGCTAATGCAGCAGAAGGCAATCGCGTCGGGCACGGTCTGAGAAGCGCGCCCGCGCTACGGGGCGCCGCGGTCGTGGCATGGTGGAGCGCGACCGCGCCTTCGGTGGGTGTGACCGCGCTGCCTGGGGGGCGTCCGCGGCTCCTTGCGCGTTGATTTCAGAGGGTTTTGTTTCTTGCAAGGCTTCGGGTTATTTTTGGTAGATAACATTTTCTATCATTAATGGGTAAAAGATATAGGATATTAGGAGAGAATAATATCTAGGGGATATTGGAATATTCTATCCTTGCATATATCTTGTAATATGTTGTTACCATCTTTTAGGCCTTGTTTTCTCTATTTAAACCCAACTACGTTATTGTAATTGATGTGCTAAAAACCAGAGAGCAGAGAGAGGGAAAAATCAGAGCGCTAGAGAGATTAGGTTAGACTGACAGGTCTTGTAATCTTTGTAAGTCTCAGTTCTAGTGCAAAGACCCTGGCTTGGTAGTGCCCCCAGACGTAGTCATTCTGACGAACTGGGTCAATAAATATCTTGTGTTCTTGTTATTGCTTGTTTCTAATTTCTCTTGTGGATCTGTGTTGCCGCTATTATTGCTAGTAGGTGATCGAATTTCCCAACAACTGGTATCAGAGCCAGGTTCCTACGATGGCACTGAGCGGAAAGATCCCGGTGGAGAGGTTTGATGGGACAGACTTTGGCTTTTGGAAGATGCAGATGGAAGATTGCCTCTATGGTAAAGATCTTCACTTGCCTCTTGGGAAGCAGCCGGAGGGCATGAAGGATGATGAGTGGAACCTGTTGGATCGGAAGGCGATGAGTGCAATTCGCTTGTCCTTGTCCAGGAACGTAGCCCATCACACGGTGAAGGCTAAGACGACAAAGGAACTGCTTTCGATCTTGTTCGCGTTGTATGAGAAGCCATCAGCGGTGAACAAGGTGCACTTGATAAGGCGGTTAGTCAACCAGAAGATGCGGGAGGACACACCGGTATCCAAGCACTTGAACGAATTCAGCGGAACGATTGCACAACTGGAGTCGGTTGAGATTGAATTCGATGATGAGGTACAAGCCCTAATTCTACTTTCTTCTTTAACTGAAAGTTGGAGCGGAACTGTTACTGCTGTTAGTGCTTCAGTTGGTGAACAGAAACTTAAGTTTGATGATGTGAGGGATTTGGTGATGAGTGAAGAGATTCGCAGGAAAGAAATATCCCCTACATCTGGATCAGCTTTGAATGTAGGGAATAAAGGCATATCTGGTCATGGTGGGTTGAATTCCAAAGGGAAGGAGAAGGTCACCAAGGACAAGAGCAAGATCAAGTGCTGGAATTGTGGTGAATTTGGTCACTACAAGAACGAGTGTCAGACATCAGGAGAGAAGGAGTCAGAAAATACAACAAAAAATTATCTTGGAGATGATGATGTATTGGTTCTGATTTCCACAAGTTCTGGTGGGAGTATGGTAGTGGTTTCTAGTAGGCAGAAGGCCTTGAAGGAAGAGCCACAAACTGATGGTCAAGAGATCATTGAAGAACTGGATAGAGATTCATCCTCTGAGTTCTATCTGAAGTTTGCTGAGTTAGCTGAGCCAGATGACTGTGCAGTTGGCAAGAAAGTCAGGTGGGCTAACATGGTTGAAGAGGAGGAACTGAGGCCTGGTAAGGCTTCAGACGGGCTGACGTAAGTTGGAGGCCCAGCACTACCAAGACTGAAGGACTCTGCTGAAGATGTAACACCCCTATTTTTGCAACATTGGGTATTACCGCCAGTGATCTCGGACTTTACCGTCCAAAGTCACTGCATGCTTTATATAATTTAATTAAATGTAATTAAAGATGAAATTGACTAAAAAGCGGAATTTTATTCATTGATAAGAACTTTCGTTCAGTACATTGAGAATCGTTTTACAAATGATGTAGCAGCGGAAAGTAAAGCCCATTTAAAAAGGGTTGAAAAGACGTATTTAAAAATACAAGTATGTTTCCCCAAGACAACTCATATGATGATGATTTGCTTGGTTAAAATAGAAGAGCCGGTGCACTATCTTCGGAATGCTTTACTCTTATGAAAATTCCTTCCTTCCACAACGTCGTGTTGCCTTGATCTTCTATCCTTGCATAACGCTTCTCGAACCTTCTAGACTTTGTCTTCAAAGCTTCGGTGTGAACTTCCTAGAGTCTGGCATTTGTCTCGAAAGGCGAGAAATACCAGGCAAAAATGCGGAAATAGTGGAATTAGTCTAAGGAGACTAAGCAAGTGAGAATGGAAATTCTCAAGGGTAATATGGTAATTTATAACTTGTCGAGAGAGATTAACGGGAAGTGTTTGAGATGTAGAAATTTTATGTGGAGCTTTAAGGACGGAAAGGAGTATATCTCGAGATGAGATAACTCGTTAATCGAAAGAAGAACTATGAAATTGTAGACTTCTTAGAGTACACTGCTGGAAAACGCGTCTATAGCCAGGAGCGTTGGCACACGATAGGCCACAAAGTTAGCCAGGAAAAAAGCTTCGCCACAAAGATAGCCACCAGTTTTCCCAGGACGAAAAGTTTGTGGTTAAAACGGTCGTGGGTATAGCATACCGTGAAAACTGGCCACAAACCTTAGATTCGTGCCTATGTAACCACAATATTGGGTACGAAAATCATGTTCTGCTAAATACATGGTATAGCCAGAGACACTTCGTGGATAAGTTTGAGTCTATTTTACCAGAAACATAGCGTCGAAGTATTTTTTTGGCTAATTTCGGTAGAAATAAGTCGTGTTCATCATCCACATGTCCTGGCCATTTAGTATCAAAGTTTGTCGCGAATACATTTGGTGGGTAAAGTTGTGGCCTTTTAGCATGAAATTTCGCTACGAATTGGGTAAAGTTGTGGCCTTTTAGTATGAAATTTGGCTACGAATTGGCTGAATACATTTAATGGCCAATTTCGTGGCCCTTTAGCATGAAAATTGGCCTTGAAAACATTTAGTGGCAAAATTTGTGGTTATATTATTACGTATTTAAAATACTCCGTATTAAAAATCATAATATTATAATCCTCCATTCTATATTCAATACCAAATATATATTATAATAACCTATTCCAATCCATATGCATATATTACACAAAATGCAAATATAATTACAACTTAAATAAATTATCTTACAACCAATTTCAATAGTACCAAATTATTCATAAAAAACAACTAGCTTCATCCACCAACATCTTAATACTAATCATCTAAAAACCACCTTGTATCACATCCAACAATACAAAAAAAAACATCATTATCAAGATGTGAAGCTTTTATCTCAAGCTCTATCAACTTAGCACTTGACCATGGTTGAGATGATTCATCATTCCCTTGCTCCTCAGCAACAAGGCGTTCAAACTCAGCCTTAAAAACATAAAAAAAAACATTAACATCAAGATGTGAAATAGATATACGACATTAAGAACAAGTTGTAAACACAAATGTAAAATCAACAATTATACAAGAAAGAGCAACCCTTAATAATCATGAAGTTCAAACCATATAAGAATGACCAGCCCTTAACAATAGATTGTTAAGATCAGCCCTTAACAAATCATTAATCAATAACATATAAATGCTCATAAAAGGGTAAAATCACTGAATTATATCACCATAGTTATTTTCCATTAGGCACAACCAACTAAGAGCACGATTAATTAGCCAATTCTTCCTTCCATTGTTAGAAACCAACTTTCTGTTCAAAACTGACCAAACAAGTAGATTAGCACTAACTTACTAGCTTCAATTTGTCATCTATGGTCAATATTGAGTTCATTGTGTCCAAGCCATGCATTTTGATTCAAATACCCATACATTAGCCAAATTTATGCAGCACAAGCTAAAGAACTTCACAATCTAATCCCAAAGCTTTACCCCAAAAACAGTTCATTTATTTAAAGTTCCTAGTGTTAATACTCGTGAATAGAATTATAATCTATCCATGTCAAGTTTCATGTAACTTGAAATAATAGCATCATGAATTGCTGAATTAATGTCACCAAGCCTATTCACCATTCTGCATTGACAAAAAAAAACTATACAACTCACCATTCAGCATCAACATCTGACATTGTATTGGGCTTCTCAACAATATCCAAGCCATCCACAATCACAAAATGTACTCCCTTCTCTTCTTGGACTACCAATTCAGGAAACTTTGTTCTTGCTTCACCAAAAGTGGCTAATTTTCTTCTTTTGAATATAAAGAGACCTGTACAGTATTATGAAGAGCTCATCACAAACATAAAAGCAAATGGATTGTAGCATACAACATACTTTCATGTTGTGGAAAAAGAAAAAAAATAGTAATCCTTCATCAGTAAATTGAAATTAGCAATAACAATAATAGAGAGTAGAAGGAATGAATAAGAAGAATAAGAGGAATGAGAAGAGACGACAGACCTAGAGACCTGGCGGCGATGAAGGGGACGACGGACCTGGCGGCTGGCGTTGAGTAAATCAGACATCTCATATAGCAGAACCTTTGCAAACTGGCCTTCACTTACACCATCTCTGCCAAGTAAATCAGACAGCATCATCAACAACAAATAGCAGACACCCAGTAAAAGCAAATATACAATAAGAAATGAATTTTCTCAGCAAACATAAACCAAGACGAGCAAACATAAACCTGCATTTTCTCAGCAATAAGAAATGAATATGTGGTGTTGAGGCCTAGTCGGAGACGGAGTGTTGAGGCCTAGTCGGATCGAGGCATGAGAGAGCGGGCGCGAAGCTTTTGAGGCCTAGACGGAGACGGACGAGAATGGAATAGTCGAAGCACTCGACTTATTGAGGGATGAGTCGTCGGCGATACGTTCGACCTTCTTGGATCGAGGTTCGCTGGATGTGGAGAGATTGAAGGAGAGGGAGGAAAGAGAGGCCGAGAACGGCGGCAACGGCGGAAGTAGTGGGAAGTGGTGATGGGAGGAGGAACATTCGTTTGAGGAGCCATTGGAGGAGTTCAGATAAGGGATCTGGTGAGAGGGAGGAGACGAGGGATCTCGTGAAGGAAGAAAGTGAGAAGGGATCTGGTGAGAGGCGCAAATAATTGGGGTTAGAGTTCAAGGACTCTTTTTAATCAGTAAGGAAGAGGCCCAAAATTTTCAGCCCGCCCAATATTTCATTTAACCAAAATTTCCCTCCTTTTAACATTTTCAGCCCGCCCAATATTTCATTTAAGCAAAATTTCCTTCCTTTTAATATTTTCAGCCCGCCCAAATTTTTTTAATCAAATATTCGTTTTATTTTTCCCTCCTAAACCAAATGTGTTAGATGATTAAATTATAAATTATTTTTGAAAAAAAATTCTTTAACCAAATACACTTTTCTGTACACAAATAATCTAAATAATTAAAACACTTTCCTATATAAACAATTTCCTATTTGGAAGGAAAAATAGTTAAAAGTGTGAAATTAAAAATTTTATATATAAACCGATATTAATCTAACATGATAATAAAATAAATCTTAAATACATAAAACATTGTATACCTTTTTTTTGGGGGCGCTGCCCCCAACCCCGCCAGGGGCGCGTTGCCCCCTGGACCCCCAACTCGCTGATCGGTCAGCGAGACCACCGTCGTGGGGCGTTGCCCCTCGAACCCCCTACTAGGGGGCTCCGCCCCCTAGGACCCCCGGTGTTGTCGGTGGGTACTTATATATCAACATCAATCATATGAAGATCATCAAAGAGGTTTAGGTTTTGTTAATCTTAAACTTTAACCATAACATGTGAACTAATTAGGTTTTGTTAATCTTAAACCAAACTCTAGCCATTAAACTTCAATCCTTTCACCTTAAAGTCTAACCACTAATCTCTAAGAATAAACGATTCTAAATGAATATAATGATTTCTTATAAGAATGAACGGTTCTAACTGAATATAACGAGTTCTTATAAGAATGAACGATTCTAAATGAATATAACGAGTTCTTATAAGAATGAATGATTCTAAAGGAATATAATGATTTCTTATAAGAATAAATGATTCTAAAGGAATATGAACTAAGGCCATTTGTGAGGGTTTAAGGTTTAGGGTCATATTTCTAAAGGAATATGACCTAAAGGAAAATAAAGATTTCTTATAAGAATGAACGACTATAAATGAATATAATGATTTCTTTTAAGAATGAACGATTCTAAGGGAATATAACATTTCTTATTAGAATGAACGACTCTAAATGTACGTAACGTTTTCTTATAACAATGAACGAGTCTGAATGAATATAACGATTTTTTATAAGAATGAACGACTGTAAATGAATATAATGAAATCTCTGTAAGAATGAACGATTCTAAATGAATATGTCATTTTCTTTTCTAAATGAATATGTCATTTTCTTTTAAGAATGAACAACTCTAAAGAAATATAACGTGTTCTTATAAGAATGAATGATTCTAAAGGAATATGACCTAAGGCCATTTGTGAGGGTTTAGGGTTTAGGGGTTTAGGGTCTAGGGTTTAGGGTTTAGGGTCATATTTCTAAAGGAATATGACCTAAAGGAAAATAACGATTTCTTATAAGAATGAACGACTATAAATGAATATAATGATTTCTTTTTTAAGAATAAACGATTCTAAAGGAATATAACATTTCTTATTAGAATGAACGACTCTCAATGTACATAACGTTTTCTTATAACAATGAACGAGTCTAAATTAATATAACGATTTTTTATAAGAATGAATGACTATAAATGAATATAATGATTTCTTATAAGAATGAACGATTCTAAATGAATATGTCATTTTCTTTTCTAAATGAATATGTCATTTTCTTTTCTAAATGAATATGTCATTTTCTTTTAAGAATGAACAACTCTAAAGAGATATAACGTGTTCTTATAAGAATGAATGATTCTAAAGAAATATAACGTTTTTATAGGAATTAATGAACGATTATAAAGGAATATAACGTTTTCTTATAAGAATGAACGACTTTAAAAGAATGTAACGTTTTCTTATAAGAACGAACAAATCTAAATGAATGTAATGTTTTCTTATAAGAATGAACGACTCTAAAGGAATATAACGTTTTCTTATAAGAATGAACGATTATAAAGGAATATAATTTTATCAATTTGTTTTAAATTAAATAAAAAGAAAAAATAAATTACCATAAAAGTAAATGTATTCTAAAACCAAATTTATCCCACCGATTTACATGTATGCTTAATTGGTCTCCATTTAATATATTATTACTATTTTACCTAAAAAAATTGCTCTCGATTGCTAATTACAAATCTGTCAATTGCTTTGTTAAATTAAGCGAGGAATGGGTTGAAAGATGAGAACGGTGAAATCAAATAAGACGCATTTAGATCTGGTCAAACTAGATTTCATTTGAATTATAGGTCTAATTGCATTATATACCTCTTTTTCATTCTTCTTTTTTTATATTTTGAATCGATATATTTTATAGGCATCCAATTACAAACATGGGAGATGTAATTTACGGGAAGATAAAGGTATTTTTAATAGGCAAAAGATTTTTTTAAAATCGAACACCTACTCTGTTTTTATTATCATTATTAATATTTTAATCTAACCTAATTCTAATCCTAATCTACTGAACAAATGCCTGGAACAAAAACAACACAGCAACAACAACACTATGAATATAATAAATGTTGATCCACTGCAACGTAGCATCTACAACGGAAACCAGCAACAGGGAGGAACAAGAGGGAGGAGCCGGAGGACAAGGGCTGCGACGGTGCACGACCGGCGGACGAAAACAAGCCTTGGCGGCGACACCAACACGCGGCCGAGGACTGAAATCCTGCGACGGATCTAGACCAAATCAAACGAATTCCGACACGAAAACTTCCTAACTCACTTGTATTGTCTGGATTTTAAGAATAGTGAACGAAATTGATGTGGAACTCATCAAAATCCAACCTCTATTTATACCCAAACTCAACCTCTCCACTACCAATTGAAACCCTAGAATGATAACTCTAATTTAATCCTCATATTCATTATCCGAAATTGAACGCCAAGGAAACGAACCGGTTGGACTCCCAGCCTGACATGGTGCTAATTACCTAAAGATAAGATCGAAACCGGAAACGTCGTTCCTTGTTCTTGAGGTTGAAGATGACCCACTTGGAAAAGGATAAATACAAATCCCTTTCTTATGGGTTTGAAAGTTAAGTTAGCACAATTGGTTGGGAGTTGTCTATGGGTGTGCGTGGGAGTGGTCACGAGTTCGAGTCCTCGGAATGGCATTTGCCCATTTTTTTATTTTTTACCTTTGTTTCTTTTTTATTAAAAACCTATATAAACTAGTAAAATAATACCCATTTGAAAAATTAATTTTTAAAAGAATAAATAATATTTTTATTCCACAAATGAAATTCTCAAAAATAATTTATGTTTTTAAACTTTTGCGTAATGTATTCATTAGGGATTTTAGAGATATACTATTATATTTTTATATTTCTAAGTAAGCTTGATTACTTATAATTATTCTTTTATAACTTAAATTAATAAATAAGACACATATATAATAGTTACACTTTATCATATTATAAATAATAATCTTAAAACAATAACTCCTCTGGTTTATAATTAATATTTATAATATGAGACAATAATTTTTGTAACTTTTAATATGGTCTTAAACTTATAAATAACGTATAACATTCAAAATGTTATAAATTAATAATCTCATGAAAATAAAATATAAAAATATTTTATCATCATGAAATTAAAATATGAAAATATTTTATTATCTTAAAGGATAAATGTAAAATAAAATTACATTTTTACACTTATAAAAATGAGGGATATTACAATCTTATACTTATAAACAATTTTATAACATTTAAAATGTTATAACCTTATAACTTTAAGAAATAAATATGTAAATATTTTATTATATTAAAAGAAAATATAAAATTATATTTTTACCCTTTATAAAAATGAGGGATGTTATAGAATGAACGACTCTAAAGAAATATAACGTTTTCATAAACCGAATTATTTTATATAGTTAATCTTGTGGTTCGATGGCTAGTCTATTTTTATAAAATAAATATGCCAAGAATAAATCTCTTAAAACTATATAAAAAAATACCTTATATTATATAAAGTTCAAAGCCGGACCCTTTTACCATATTCCAATCCATTTTTGACCCGGTTCGAATTAATCTAAGTCGACATGAAATTATCATTTATAAAAAAAATTATAAAAAAACATATATTATAGCTTCATAACATCATAAAACTTATAACCTTAACGGAACCGGTTAATTTACATTTTTATGACCCTAAAACAAGGTGAACTAGACAATTTTAATTAAAATCGAATAAAAATGAACCGAGTTGAAGATGACTTTGTCACGCGGGAGAAATTAAATATAACTCTTTTCCCTTATAAGCTTGAAAGAGTGGCTAGCACAACTGGTTCGGGTGTCTTTGGGAGTTTGGGTTGTGAGAGGTCGTGGGTTCTACTCTTGGGGATATCATCAATCCCTTGTTTTTTTACAACCTTCCCTTTCCACTTATATCTAGAATGGAGATTCATTTGTTAGGAACGAAATGAAGAACTCGTGGCTAATTTTGTGACTATTTTTGTAGATTTTTCCAAACAAACGAAGTTAGACAAGAAAAATGAAGAACTTTTCTATCCATAATTAATAAAAAAAACTCATTTGCATCATATTGGCCACAAACTTTGAACCAAATCTAGCTATGTAAGTCAATCGCGCGACAATATGACCGCAACTATAGCCGCAACCCATATTTTCATGGCTATATGGACACAAACTTAAAATCGAATTTAGCTGTGTGATTAGTTCTCGATAATTTTCCCACAAATTTAGAACCGAATTTAGCTTCGTAATATATTCGCGTCAATATAGCCGCAACTATAGCCACAACCCGTATTTTCATGGCTATATGGCCACAAACTTAGAATCGAACTTAGTTGCATGATAATTTCGCGACAAATTTCCCATAAATTTAGAACCGAATTTAGCTTCGTAATATATTCGCGTCAATATGGCCGCAACTATAGACACAACCCATATTTTCATGGCTATATGGCCACAAACTTAGAATTGAACTTAGTTGTGTGTATATTTCGCGACAATATTCCCCTAAGTGTAGCACCAACCGTGAATTTCATGGGTAAACAGCCAGGAAATTTGATATTTGTGGGGGATGTTGTGGCAGTTACCCACAAACTTACCCACACCGGATATTCCTGGCTATAATTTCCTGGCTATATGCGCGTTTTCTAGTAGTGGTAGAAGGTATGTTGGGAACGTTATTAATTCATACAAGTTTTGAAAACCTCCCGCACCCTTGTCGGACCTCAACCAACCTCATCTTATTCAGTGCTCCAGATAGGGGAGGTGGCCCGAAGGCGCTTAAGTACCCGCCCATCTTAGACAAGCCCGAATAAGCATTCAGATTGGAAAGATGATCGTTTCAAGAACCGGGAGCCGGGTGGTCTTCCAAGCAAGTTGTACTATTCTGACCCGGTTTTGGTTTCTTTTAGTTGTGCTTTGGCACTTATCTTGTATCGTGATGAAAACTTTCACTTACGTTAATGATTTTTAAGAGTGTGGGGGGGGGGGCGCATGAAAGGACCCGGGTCCACTTACATGAACGTAGTTCCAGGCACTTAGCTAGGGTGCACTCGTCCCTCCTCCGAGCAGGAGCAGACATAGATCATGATCTGTAAAGTCGCGGAATTTAGGCGTGGTGCCATACGACTTAGTAGGTTATATAAAGGTGTCTAGTTAATCCCGCACCCCTCACTAATTTCATCCAAACCGATTTCGAAAAGAGATCTTAAACAAGCAAGGTCACAAACAAGACTAGCGTAATAGTCCTATCGAATATTAAATAGCATAATAACGATAACAATTGGGTCATTATTTCTAGCAATCGATATTCCTAGATTCGTTTATTATTAGCAAACAAGTTGTTCCCAACATCGAGAAATTTCACGGAAACGAATTATAAAGGCTACAAGGAGAAATTCCACTTGCCTTAGCTTAGCGAGCGTTTACGACCGAATGAATGGAAATTGATGCCTTAGTCGCAACGGATACTCGACCTAATGATACGAGCGAACTTTAATAAGAATTTCTTTAATTCTTCTAAAGTTTTGAATATCTCTTATATGCTTTTATAAGAGAACTAATACTAAATTATTATAATAATAATTTAGGTGGAGGTGATAAAATAATAATATTCCTTATTATTATTTCTTTGTTGTAATATCCCAAGTATTCTTTATAAAGATATTTATATTATAACTAGTATTATAAGTTTTTGAAAGTCAAGGCACACTTTTATTTATATTGTTAAATATTAATTAATCTATGGTTAACATTCCATTAAAATAATTATACCCTTTTTATTTGATTTATAATCAAATTAATATATTTTTATTATATTAAGTGATTCTTTTATTCAAGGCATGCAAGGTGGTAAAATAATAAAGTCCATTAAAATATATTTCCCATACCATTTTGATTCCATATTGGTTATAAAAATATTCTTATGGTATAAAAGCCCATTAAGCCCTTATCATAATATATTTTTAATCTTCTTCACATATATCTTTTAATTCCATATTTTAATCATAAAATATATCTTATGACTAACACATCTTATTAATATATTTTTAAGTATATCATATGCTTTTTAATAGACATGCAAGTATATTTTCTTTTCAATAGAGTCTCCTTTAAATAGCTCCTTATATCTTACTCTAGTTCTTTAATCATTAAAATAAAAACAAAACCAAGTTAATATATTTTTAAAAATCAGAATCTTCATACTTAAAAATTATCTATATTATTCTTATAATTTATTGGAATTTATTTAATGTTTTTCCAAATTTATTTTCTTTTATAACTTCACATGCATGTTAGTTTTATTCAATTTAATTAAATAAATATCACATAAATGTGAAAAAATATATTTTATAAATAGTTATAATTAAAATATAAGTCGGGAAATTATACCGAGCGAAAACAGGACAGGAATGGCACGCAAAACGAGACGGGTGGATCTTTGGCTTCTCCTTTCCTTTTTCCTTTAATTAAATTCTGATGGGTTTATTTTAGACATATGGGCCTAAAATTCAGCTCAACAGTAGCTCAAAATAACCCACAAGAACAAGCCCACTACTTCCTTCTTCCTTTCTACGTACAAACCAGAGGGAGAACTTCAGGACAAGAACGACGATGGAGGCGAGCAACATCAAGCCACCGGCGTAGCGGCTCACTGGTGGCAACGGCGGCCGCGCGCGGTGGTGGGAGGCCTGGCCGGTGGTCAGGCGGGGCAAGGCAAGCAAGGAATAGGGTTTGGGGATTTTTTTGTGGAAAAAATCAGCATTTAAACAATTAATTTGGGGGCTGAAATTCAACTTGAATGGGAGTGAAATTGTAAGAGAAAGATGAGAGGATTCATTGTGTGAATTTTCTATGGAGTTTTGGCCCTTTTTATAGGCAAATTTTTGAGCTCTCTCAATCCACCAACAATGGTTTTGGCCATTGAGGAAGAAGGCAATTGATGGTGATTGGTGAGTGGTGTGCTTCTGAGATGATGACATGGGATGATGAAGATGTTTGGATGGTCTTTGAAGCAACAAGGATGATTGGGAGGCCATTGAAGCATGCATTGGATTAACGTCAATTCAATCAGGCAAAAGTCTGATGTTCTCTTAGAAGAAGAAAATAAAGATTGTTTATAATTAAAAGAGTTGTATTATGAGTACACAAGTTACAATGGCTTAGCGGTTTGGAGTTGTATGTTATGTGCGAGATGCAAGAGGTCTCGGGTTCGAGTCCCGGTTCTTGACTCTTTTTATTTGTTTTTTCCTTGTATTTTTGCTAGCCTTGTAACCCATTATTAAATAAATCCGAAATTTATTTTTATTTGAATATTTTTACCACTTTAATAATCCTTTATAATATATGTTCTTAATTTTATTTAAATAAAATATTTAAGCTCTCTTTTTAAAGAGGAAAAAGGATTATTTAATTAATATATTGGTTTAATAAACCTTGGAATATTGCGGATATTACAGAAGAAGAAGACAATTACAATTGGAATCAGTCTCCAGATGGGAGATTGTTGTGATTATGGAGCCTGATTCGAGATTAGGCGGAATAGAGATAAAGGCAAAAAGAAGAAGCGAAGGCGGAACGAAAGGGCACGAGAGAAGACCGTCGACGCGGGCTTGGAGCAGGGCGGCGAGACCACGGCACGACGACGGTGCCCGCGCTAACGCAACAGAAGGCAATCGCGCCGGGCGCGGTCTGAGAAGCACGCAGCGCGCCCGCGCTACGGGGCGCCGCGGTCGCGGCATGGTGGAGCGTTACCGCGCCTTCGGTGGGTGTGACCGCGCTGCCTGGGGGGCGTCCGCGGCTCCTTGCGCGTTGATTTCCGAGGGTTTCGTGTCTTGCAAGGCTTCGGGTTATTTTTGGTAGATAAGATTTTCTATCATTAATGGGTAAAAGATATAGGATATTAGGAGAGAATAATATCTAGGGGATATTGGAATATTCTATCCTTGCATATATCTTGTTACCATCTTTTAGGCCTTGTTTACTCTATTTAAACCCAACTAGGTTATTGTAATTGGTGTGCTGAAAACCAGAGAACAGAGAGAGGGAAAAATCAGAGCGCTAGAGAGATTAGGTTAGACTGACAAGTCTTGTAATCCTTGTAAGTCTCGGTTCTAGTGCAAAGTCCCTGGTTTGGTAGTGCTCCCAGACGTAGTCATTCTGACGAACTGAGTCAACAAATCTCTTGTGTTCTTGTTATTGTTTGTTTCTAATTTATCTTGTGCATCTGTGTTGCTGCTATTATTGCTAGTAGGTGATCGAATTTCCCAAACAAAACTAATGATACAACATATACTTAAAGATTAGAAGGATAATATCTATCCCAAATAAACAACCATATATCTCTATTGTTGTTTGTGACATAAATGAACGATTTCGATTTTCGAATAGTTAATTTTACTCACGTGGCTTAGTTAGACTTCATTTAGAGTTTCAAACAAGTTTCTTATCCACATATAGATGAATTTGTCTTATAGAAGAAATGAATGGTGTGATACAATCCACAAACATTGATTGAGGAGTTCAATTTAATTTATTTTTATACCGTTATATCATTGCTTGTCTAATAGCCTCTTCAAATGTTAGTGACTTCATGTGACTTAATTATGTGAGGAGTTCAATCTCAAAAAGGAAAAATGATCATTGATCTTTCATTGTAGGTGCACATGAAGAGTGTTTGAGTTGCAATTCAACACAAACAACAAACAAAATTGTGCTAGCTTTCGATCAAAGCCTCCTCAACAAGGGCACTTACACTTGTTTAAAATTTATGTACTTCTATGAGGATCCAACTAGACCTGTGTTCCGGTTCGGATGAACCGGGGAACCGCCGGTTCAAAAATCGGCGGGAACCGGAACCGACGGTCCCATTCATGAACCGCCGGGTCCGGTTCCCGTTACGATTCTGGTTCGTCCACCCCTGGAACTGGTGAACCGGCGGTTTCGGAAACTGCCGGTTCCCGTGTAACAAAGTCGGGACCGCGATCGCGGCACCCAACCCGCGATTGCGGTTCTTCACTGGCGATCGCGGTGTGGGTAACCCGCGATCGCGGCGATCAAGGGATTCAAGGCCCAATTTTTTATTTTATTTAAAAATTGCCGGTTCCGAACCGGAATCAGAACCGGGAGAAACCGGCTCTGGAACCGGGGAACCGACCCATGCCCGGTTCCGGTTCCATGGTTCGGAGGAACCGGAACCGCCGATTTGCAAACCGGACCCAGGTCTAGATCCAACGTACACAAAGTATATTCTAAAATAGGGCCTTACCTTTGGTCACATTATAAAATTAGATTACACTTCAAAATACGAGTGTATATTTCATGGAGAATGGCGACTCATAGAATTGTTCAAGCAGGAGACTAGATGACATGGTTGGCGGGAATGTTAAGTCTCATGAGTTAGACCCTGATTTATTTTAAATCTTGCTTGTAATAACTTAGTGTCCCCGTTCACCAAGTAGACGAGCACTATATAAGCCCACATTTTCTTCTTTTCCAAGTTGTAATAGAACAGTGAGAATTGTGTGAGTGCTTTGAGAGCCCGAAGAAGCTTTACTGATTTTATTATCGGCTTATTAGGGATTTAGATATTATTCTATGCACATATTCTTTTATATCTTATATCTTGGGAGCAAGTATTATAACTCCTATTTAAGGGAAACCTTTGTAACTAATTAATCCAAGGAATTATCCTTCTCTTTAAAATTGACATGGTATCAGAACAAGGTCAGTAAAAACTCTATTTTTTTCCACCAAGACTTCTGCCGCCCTTTCTCTTCCGATTGCCGCCCTCGATGGCCGGAGAGGAGACTTTCGTTGCGCAGGCACATGCCACCCAGGTTGCGCAAATCGCCCCAAACACCTCCCCAAAGAATATTAACTCATCTTTCTATCTACATCCATCCGATCATCCCGGTCTTTCTATTTGTCCGATCGCTCTCAAAGGCCCGTCTTGTTGTTCTAAGTAATCGCCAAGTTGAGGGCATTGATTACCATGAAACTTTTGCACTTGTAGCTAAGATGGTTTCTGTTCGTGTTTTTCTTGTTGTTGCTGCTATTAAGGACTGGGAATTGCATCAGATGGATGTTCCTAATGCATTCTTGCATGGTGACCTAGATGAAGAGGTTTATATGAAACCTCCACCTGGCTTTACAAGTGCAGCCCCGGCTCAAGTCTGCCACCTTCAAAAGTCTCTCTATGGCCTTTGGCAAACTCCTCGGAATTGGTTCTTTAAGCTTGCTAGTGCCCTTCAGGCGTTTGGGTTTCTTCAGTCACGCTGATTACTCTCTCTTCAATTTTGCTAGGGATTTTGTAATTTTGCATGTCCTTGTCTATGTTGATGATCTTATTATTATTGTTGGTAATGATACTACTATCATCTGTAAATTCAAGACCTATCTTAGTTCTTGTTTTTCTATGAAGGATTTAGGGCCTCTTAAGTACTTTCTTAGGATTGAAATTGTTCGCTCTAAAAAAGGGTTATTTCTTTTCCAATGAAAATACACCCTGGATCTTCTTCATGAGTCTGGCAAGTTAGTTGGCAAGCCTTGTGATTTTCCTATGTAGTAGAATCAACAATTGGCAACTTCTACTAGCGACTTGTTTGATCAGCCGGAGCAGTATCGTCACCTTGTTGGGCATCTCATTTATCTGACCATCACTCATTCTGATATTTGTTTTGTTGTTCATACTCTAGCTCAGTTTTTACAATCTCCTAGGCTTGCATTGGCATGCTGCGATTCGGGTCCTATGGTATCTCAAATCTCATCCAGGCGAGGGTCTTCTACTTTCTGCTTCGAGTTCTCTACAAATTTCGACATTTTGTGACTCTGATTGGGCTGCCCTCCCTCTTTCCAAATGCTCGATCACTGGTTTCTTTATTTTTCTAGGTGAGTCTCCTATTTCCTGGAAAACTAAGAAACAACATACCGTTTCTCGCTCCTCTGTCGAGGCCGATCGAATATCGGTCTATGGCGTCTACTTGTGCTGAATTGTTATGGCTTAAGTCTTTGTTGCTCTCCCTTGGTGTTCTTCATGCTACTCCTATGCCTATTCATTGTGGGCAGAATACATCAACAGACCCCTATACTTACACTTTTTTTCCTATTGGATCCCAGTACTAAAAAATGTTCAAACAGACCCCTGTACTGCCCCCAATTTTGCCTATTGAACACTTTCAATCTTATTCTTCTTCCAGTGTACATCACACGCCTTATGTGTCATGTTATTTTGCCAAATAAGCCAAAATGGTCAAATACGTACATGTTATTTTGCCTATTGAACACTTTCAAGTCTTCACGCGCCTTATGTAACATGTACGTATTTTGCCAAAATAACATGTATGTATTTGACCATTTTGTCTTATTTGGCAAAATAACATGACACATAAGGTGCGTGATGTACACTGGAAGGAGAATAAGATTGAAAGTGTTCAATAGGCAAAATTGGGGGCAGTACAGGGGTCTGTTTGAACATTTTTTAGCACAGGGGTCCAATAGAAAAAAAGTGTAAGTACAGGGGTTTGTTGATGTATTCTGCCATTCATTGTGATAATCAGGCTGTTATGCATATTGCTGCAAATCTAGTTTTTGATGAGCACACCAAAAATATTGAAATTGATTGTCACTTTGTGCGAGATGACCTACTTTGTGATATTATTGGTCTTTCTTATATTCGTTTTGCTCATCAGCCAACCTATTTGTTTACCAAGCCTTTAGGTAAATATCAATTTCTTTATTTGTTATCCAAGTTGGACATTGTTGATTTACATACTGCAACTTGAGGGGGAGTATTAGGATTTTAGATATTATTTTATGCACATATTCTTATATATCTTATATCTTGGAGAGCAAGTATTGTAACTCCTATTTAATGGAGATCTCTATAACTAATTAATCTAAGAAATGATCTTTCTCTCTAAATTTAACAGGGCTTGAATCTTTTTTTTTTAATTAGGTAAAGATTCGGTTATCAAACATGTCCAATAACCGAGAGGCCGTAAAAAATAGCAGCCACAAAACTGACTAGAAAAAAAAAAAAAACACGCAAATAATTACAACTACAACTTCAATCGTTTTGATTAAGCTTTGATCTTGGTTTGAGTTGTTTCGGTTGCTCGTTTTGTTTCTGTTGCCAAACTTTACATATTTCTAATTTATTAACTTTGGTCAAAATTCATGAGTGTGAGTTGGTTTACCCATCCACGTGAAACAGATGAAGTGATTAAACAAACTTTGCTGTTTGCAAATTATAAACCAAAAAAATTGACAGATTTCTACGTGTCGAGAACTTGGTCTACGAATCTACGAATAGGTGAAGACCTAGCTAGTCCTACTGCGCCTACTGCTACACTGCTTAGTCTGCTTTGGCTCAGTACGACACCGTTTTCCCCTCACGTAAACCCAAAAAATAATCCCCGACTACTTGTACTATTTCGTACTTAATAGAGGAAAGTTCAGGAAACAATTATTTATTTTTAGTATAAAAATTTGTGACAGGTGCTAAGATATTAATCGATTATTACTATTACTAAACATAAAATATAAATTATAGTTTTCTTGAAAAAAAATTTGTGCTCACTGATTTGCAAGTATTTTTTGTTAATAAATTATCAAGATTTAAAATTAGAAGTTGATAAATTATAAGTACTTTTTAAATAGAAAGTAATTATATAAAAATATACTCTAATTATTTCAAATTTATCCCTTAAAATGGGAAAAGTAGATGCCTTTCAAATTTTTATAAAGTAGAAAAAGTCACATCTTTAATACTCCGTACGTACAGAAGCCAAAAAAAAAGGGAAATAAAATTCTTTTCACTCAGAAAAAACTTTTTCCAAATTTAATGCCTTCATGCCATTGCATTGCAATTATAAAATCTGAACTCGCTGCCTAGCCACCTCAAATTCATTTTGCGTGTTCCTGAAAGCGGGAGAGAGAGCGCGATTGCAGTAAATGTAAACACAATCTTCGCCGAGAACTCATTAATTCCTGTATAGTAATAATTTCAAATTTCAATCCTCGCGCTCGAGCTCGAATTCCTCTCCCATGGACGAGCTCGAATTTCAATCCTTCAATTTCGAGAAATCCACGGCGATGAGGAGGTTCCGCCGCCTCCAATCACTGGCGAGGCTCTTCCGCTTCGTGGAGCTCTTCGCCGCCATGGCTTTCCTAACCTGGCTCTCAACTCGCGCGCCGCTCGCCGTGAAGACCTCCAGCGACTACTTACGCCGGCTCTCCGCCGCCGTCGCAAGCCCTGTCTTCGTTTTCTTCCTCGGAAACGCGATAGTCGTCGCTCTCTTCGCCAAATCCGGCCGCCTCGCTCGGTCCTCCGCCGCCAACAATGCCGAGAGCGAGATCTACGAGGAGTTGAGCTCAAACGTCGCGGCGGAGTTCCAGGTGGCGCCGGAGAAGGAGATCGTGTTTCAGGACAAGGAGATCATATGCGAGGAGGTCGTGAAGATGAAGCCGCTGCCGGAGATTCAAAATCCTAGGGTTTCCGATTCGGATCCGCCGCTCTTGCGAGTGTACCGGAGGAGTGAGTCAGAGAAAATCGAGAGCACGAATTACGAGAAGAGCAAGATTCTCCGGCGATCGGAGACCGATGTATTCCGCACCAAATCGGTGGATTCGGAGGACGACGGGATGAGCAATGACGAGTTCCGGCGCACGATTGAGGAGTTCATCGCTAAACAGGTAAAGTTCCTCAGAGAGGAATCGCATTCTGTTGTTGTTCACACTACGACTCCAAGCTTAGAGAAAGAGCAGATCGGAATTCCATAGAAAATCAGTATGTGCTGACGTCCTGTTGAGAGTTCGTAAAGCCTAGCAATTCCGGAGTAGTTTCCTTGTTCAATTTTCAACCAATTTGTTGATTAATGCTAGTATTGTACAGTTTGTTGTTACCTATTTGAGAGAGAAAAAGAGCTGTTTTAGGGAGGAATTGTTAATTGATTTCTCGCCTGTTCTTACTCTGCTAGGGGTACTGTGATGGAGTTGATGATATTTGTGTAGGCATGCAGTTTACTGATAATAACGTATGGTATTCTTTTTACATTGGAAAGTAGCATTGCCCACTATGTTACTTTAAATTTCAAACATATGTGTTACTACTGTGTATTATTCCCTTTATAAAATTGTTTTTGTCCATCATCCGTTGGTATAGGAAGATGAGAAGTGCTCGAATGTTTTGTTCACGAATCCGGATTCAAATTTTCCTGATATCAAGTTCAAATGAGGGGATGTGTAGTAACAGACCAGTCTATAAGTCTAAAGAGCTTTTAGGGCTCATTTGGTATCGATCATGTATCGGATATGAGATATCTCATACCTCTTTTTTTCCGCGTATATCAAATTTCAGGGAAAAGACTTGTTTTGATATCAGGGATATGATCCGATACTGATATATGATATCAGGATATCAATATCAAACGGGCTCTTAATTCAAAATCATATGGTAATAGGTGGAGTGACTCTTTAGATTATATAGTAGACAATTTTAATACTATTTTTTCCATGTGGAATACTCTCAAGATGCTTTTTTAAGTGCAACTGCCTGAGCCAGTTAACACTTGGAAATAATCCCTCAAGTCTTAACAAACCTTCACATTTGGGCGAGTTGTTTGAATATGCTCCTAAGGCCGGCAAGCCCGAATAAATCCCTCAAGACCCGCAAACCGTCACTTTTGGGATCGGTCGCTCCTTTATAGGAAGAACATCCTGAACGCGCCCATGAAGTCGGCAAACCTGAAGACTCCAAGAAATAAACCCACACCAAAATTTGTTTTGATACCATGATAAAGTCCGGTAGACTGATAATCTTAGGGTTATGCGTTAACAGACTTATCATACAAACTCAAAGAGATTCTACCGCAAAACCATATAGCAATAGATAGAGTAGCCCCTTAGGTTATACTTCGACTCTAACTGATTGAGCCGGGCATTAGATTGAAAAATAAAAATTGTTTTTTCAATATCTCAAAATAAGTTAGATATGTAACATGGTGGTATTTATGAATAGGAAGCTTTAAACATGAACCACTTTATGTGTTACGTAAATGAATGTTCTTTTATAAAGGGAAATAATGAAATAATTCTAAAGAAAAGAAACTATTTTACCATACCTTCATTTATTCACGGAAACTGTACAAATTCAAGAGTGTATTTTCTGCCTTTCTGGTCTCTTGTATGGGGTTTCTCCCTAGTCAACTGAAAAGCATATCATTGTCTAATGCTAAAGTTTTAGGTTTCTTTATCTTTTGTATGGTTTACATTTCAACTCCTTTTTAAAATCATCTTTTGGAAAAGGGCGAGCCTAATTATTTTTTTCATCCAAACGGAGGATTTGGTTGGGGAAAGGGTAGGATGAACATGGCTAAATTAAACCCTTTTGGATGTAAAGAATTGGGCATTCTGATATTTACATGCCTTTGATATTTATGGTGAAATACTTTATTCTTTTTTATTGGTTAGGGTATGTGATTTGTAGGCCTACCATTGACAAGGTAGTTTAACATAAAACTTGAAGGACATGATTATGAAGCACGATCCGCGTGTCAATCCGTTCACATAAGCGCGTTAGGCCTAAAATATAAACCTAGTGGAATTCTATCCTAAAACTGATTGACAATAATAAATAGGAGTAATACAAGGATATATACTAGGTAATTCTTTGTTTAATTTCTCGATGTGTGATAGCTATTTTCAACACACGCTCCCTCAAGTGCTAATTGGGTCAGGCCAGTTAGCACTTGACGATATCACAACTTTAGAGTTAACAAATCGTCAATGAGTCCAAACAACTAGTCCGAATTGCGCCGTCATAATAGACTAGTCCAATATAACGGGTGAGAAGCATTTCCTCTAACCCGACTCGAACAACTAGAGACCCAAGACCGAACAAGCTCTATTCTATGTTAAATTTTGGTGGATCAATATATTTGAGTGGAAGGGGTGACTGTCCCATACATACGTAATAGGCTAACACATAAGTCTACGGGCTTCTATCCTAAAACCTTGTTTCTTCAATTTCCAATGTGGGATATGGTCTTCTTCATGTTGTACACCTACACCAAAATCAATTTCTAACCAACTATCGTGCAAATTGATCTTGTAATGAGCTTTAAATATAAAGTTATGTGAAAGTCCTTACTCCTTAGCCGCGTATGTATACAAGATTTCTCACATGATTTCTATTTGGGTATGAAATGATTATTTATACATTCTATTCCGTATAGCATTATAGCTTGGACGGAAGGTGATTTATAAATACAATATACATATTTCTCTAAAAGAAGCTAGCATGTGCTTTGTTTAGGGTTTTATAAACAAAGCTTTTAATGTGAAAATTGTATTTCAACACTGCTAGAATGTGAAATTCCCTTTAGGGTTGCCACTTTCTTCATTAATCAATATATAGTGTAGTTACAAGGCTGAAGCCCAAGTTAGACCCAATATACAAATATACAATAATATATATGTTAACACACCCCCGCAGTCGAAACGGGAGAGGACCTAACAGTGAGACTGTCTCTGAAATCTAGAAATAGTGAACGTGGCAAACCCTTTGTAAAAATGTCAGCATATTGATATGATGATGGAACATGGAGAACTCGAACATGTCCAACGGCAACCTTATCATGAACAAAGTGGATGTCCAACTCGACATGCTTGGTACGCTGGTGTTGAACTGGATTATGAGCAAGATAAGTGGCTGACACATTATCCGTATACACAAGCGTAGCCCGAGAGAGAGGACAATGCAGTTCGAAAAGAAGATTCCGAAGCCATGAACATTCAACAACAACATTTGCAACTCCTCTGTACTCAGCCTCTGCACCAGACCTGGAGATCACACCCTGACGTTTGGAGGACCAGGAAACGAGCGTGTCATTCAGAAAGACACAATATCCCGATGTCGATCGACGAGTATCAGGGCACCCGGCCCAATCAGCATCAATATAAGCAATCAGCTGTGGTGTAGCAGACGGTGTAATAGTAATCCCATAATCAAGAGTGCCATGTATATAACGAATTATACGCTTAAGAGCATGAAAATGACTCTCTCTAGGATCATGCATAAATAGACAAACCTGCTGAACGACATAAGAAATGTCAGGGCGTGTGAAAGTTAAATACTGAAGAGCACCAGCAAGACTTCGGTAAAGTGTAGGATCACGAACAGGAGGACCGGCATTAGCGAAAAGCTTAGTACCGGGCTCAACAGGAGTAACCGAAGGCCTACACGAAGACATGGATGCTCGTTCAACAATCTCGCAAGCATACTTGCCCTGACACAGAAACAACCCAACATCTTGTTGGCGTGCTGATATACCGAGAAAATAAGACAGAGGCCCTAAGTCAGACATAGCAAATTCCCGACTGAGTAGGCGAATAATGTGCTGACGAAGAGAGTCAGAGGATGCCGTAAGAATAATGTCGTCAACATAGAGAAGCAAATAAGCTGTATTATGACCCTGACGTAATATAAATAAAGAGGAATCACTCCTACTACCAACAAAACCGAGAGTGTAAAGATATGCCGCAAACCGTTGGTACCAGGCCCGTGGAGCCTGTTTGAGACCATAAAGCGACTTTCGTAGTCGGCACACATGCTTGGGATTCTCAGAGTCAACAAAGCCCGGGGGCTGAAACATATAGACTGTCTCTCGAAGATGGCCATGAAGAAATGCATTCTTGACATCGAGTTGATGAATTTTCCAAGAACGAGAAACAGCAAGATGTAACACAGTGCGAATAGTAGCCGGTTTGACAACCGGGCTAAAAGTCTCATCACAATCAATCCCTACTTCCTGTGAACGTCCATTTGCAACAAGGCGAGCCTTGTACCGCTCTAGCGAACCGTCATAGCGAAACTTATGCCGAAAGAGCCACATGCATCGAACCACATTTGCCTTGGGTGGACGGGGTGCCAAGTCCCAAGTTCCATTACTAATAAGAGCTCGATATTCGTCTTTCATGGCAGCACACCAATTTGGGTCAAGGAGGGCGGATTTATGTGATGTGGGGAGAGGAGATAAAATGGGTTGTGAGGTGGTGGAGTTGAGGTCAAAAATGGCTCGGGGTTTGAAAATTCCCGCTTTGCTCCGAGTAGTCATAGAGTGGGTATTAGAAGGTGGGGACGGGGGAGTGGCGCGGTGTGAGGAGAGCGGAGCGCGGGCGCGCTCTGGGGACTCTGACCGCGCTTCGCCCGCAGAATCGAGACCCTGCGGAGCGCGGTCTGGTGATTGGAGAGCGCGGTCGCGCGATGGGGTGTTATCCCGCGCTGTGGCCGCAGTAAGTTGGTTTGGTGGAGCGCGGTCCAAGGACATGGGAGCGCGGGCGCGCTCTGGGGACTCTGACCGCGCTTCGCCCGCAGAATCGAGACCCTGCGGAGCGCGGTTTCGAGGTGAGTGCACTGGCGCATCCGGCGAGTTATGGTTGGGGACCAAAAAGAGAGGGGAGATGGACTCATAAGTGGGACTGGGATCGGAAGAATTTGGACTACGAAAGGGGAAACACGACTCATTGAAGGTGACGTGTCTAGACAAGATGATTTTGTGAGATTGGAGGTCATAACATATGTAACCCCTGTGATTGTCCGAATATCCCAAAAAAAACACAAGGTGTGGAACGGGGCTGAAGTTTATGATTGATTTGAGCGGTCAAGTTAGGGAAACAAAGACACCCGAAAACCCGAAGGTGATCATATGTAGGCGTACAGTTGTATAGAAGTTGTGTTGGAGATCGATTTTGAAGTAGAGGTGAGGGTAGAATGTTGAGGAGATAAGCGGCTGTGGATGCCGCATAGGCCCAAAAAGTAGGGGGTAAAGAGGCATGAAAAAGTAGACTTCGGACCATATTTGTGATTGTTCGAATACTACGCTCGGCTTTGCCATTTTGAGACGATGTGTATGGGCAAGAGAATCGAAACGAGATGCCGTGGTTTTGAAAGAACCGATGGAAGTCATGATTATCAAATTCTTTTCCCATATCACATTGAAATGATTTTATTTGGCAGTTGAATTGTGTTTGGACAAATTTATGAAAGCGAGTGAAATGATCAAACACTTGAGACTTGTATTTAAGCGGAAAGATCCATAGAAAGTGAGAATAATCATCCAAAAACACCAAGTAATATTTATGACCAGCCAAACTAGTAATGGGAGAGGTCCAAAGATCACTATGAATAATATGAAAAGGTGCAACAGACATAGTTTTAGACTGAATGAAAGGCAGTTTGGTATGCTTCCCTAATTGACAAGCTTGACAAGTAGAGGAATCATAGTTCTTATTACACTTAGACAAAACAGAATGCTTAAGCAAAGAAAAGACAGGAGCGCCAGGATGACCGCAACGAGCATGCCAAACTGGGGCAAACACAACGGAGAAGACGGACGGGCTGGACGACCGAGGTGAAGAGGCAGGTTGACACGTGACTGGGTAAAGCTCGCCGGATCTAGTGCATCTCATTCGAGGAGTTCCCGTGTGAAGATCCTTTACAGAAAAACCAAACGGGTCAAATTCAACGGAAACATTGTTATCAGAAGTGAATTGCCTAACAGAAATAAGGTTTTTAATGAGGTTTGGGGCAACAAGGACGTTGTTAAGATGGAGGGGTTTTGTTTTGGTTGGTAGAGTGGTTGATCCGTGACCCAAACATGGAATGTGCTTGCCATTACCGACTATTATCGAATGAGAATTACTCTTAGAAGTAAAGGACGAGAGATTACCTTGGTTGTGTGTCATGTTGGAAGACGCCCCGGTGTCCATGTACCAATTGTTGTCTTGCGGATACAACGTCATAGTGTTGAACGCTTGATTCATATCCGTCAATTGCTGATAGCCATGGCCGGGATCCGAGTACACCGTGTGAGCTTGCTGCTTAGGAGAGCGAGGGGCCGGGCCAAGTATGCCTTGCGCCGGAAGCGATGGATACGGGCATGGAGGTTGATTCCAAACCGTGGAAGGCCAAGGCTGCTGGTTCTGGTTAGTCGGGATCCAGCTGTACGGAGTACGCTGAAACTGGACGCCCGCACTCGCGGATCCTCGTCCGCGTCCGCGGCCCCTGCCGCGTCCACGTCCTCGGCCTCGGTTGTTGTTCCCGCGGCTGCTGTTGTCGGATTGAGTAGATTGCTGGGCCGGGGAATCAGTAGGCGGGGGGGGGGGGGGGGGTCGGAGTGGTGGTGGTGTTGAGGGCTTTGACCTCGGCCTTTAGCGCATCGCGCTTCTCCCGACGGGTTTCTTCAAGCAGAATCATCGAACGGGCTTGAGCAAAATCGGGAAACGGAGTGCGTTGTTGAATCAAACTGGCAACCGTATCGTATTCAGCAGATAAGCCGGAAATCAGTTGGATGACCATTTGTTTTTGAGAGACCGGGAAATCAACATTGGCCATCTGATCTGTAAGATCTTTCATGTGTTGACAATAGGCCGAAACTGATGGAAACGACTCAAGGCGGCATCTTGAGAACTCGTTTTGCAAGTAAACCGCCCGAGAGGCCTTATTGTCCTGAAAGATATCTCGCAGGCGATTCCAGGCAGACATAGCAGTCGCTTCCGGCGTCAGAATAGTAAGCAGAAGATCAGACGAGATAGTTGCATAGATCCATTGGAGGATGATGGCATCCAGTTGATCCCATAAGGCATCATCCACATCAGAGGGACGGGGAACGGATGGATCGATGTGATCAAGCACCCGATGCGCACGAGCAGCGACACGAAAAAGAGCAACCCATGAATTATACTTCGTATTAGAAGCATCAAGCACCAGCGGGATGAGATTTTTGATGTTGGAAGCCGCTAGGTCAGAATGAAACGGCGATTTGACAGCGGAAGAGGAGGAAGAACCGGAACCTGATGCGTCGGAAACGATGACGGTGTGTTGAGAGTCAGTCACGGCCGGCGTTTTTGGGTCCGTCGACTTCGGAGTTCCGGGCTGCGATTTTTCGTCGTCAGAAGACATGACAACGATACTAGGCTTTTTATATTAGGGTTTAGAGAAACCGAGGGGAGCGGAAACCAGGGTGGGAAGCGATCGCTCTCAAGGAACGATCGGTAGGATCGGAAGGGGAGCACGACGTAGGAGGGAGGCGCCGATGATGAGGGTGGCGGCCAGGGAGGGTGGCGGCACACAGAGGGGGGTCTAGGGTTAGGGTTAGGCTCGTGATACCATGCTAGAATGTGAAATTCCCCTTAGAGTTGCCACTCTCTTCATTAATTAATATATAGTGTAGTTACAAGGCTGAAGCCCAAGTTAGGCCCAATATACAAATATACAATAATATATATGTTAACAAACACATCCTTCATAAGATGTAACTAACTTGACCCGATTGATACTTAGTTCATAAATTCAATTTTAACGGATCTATAAAGTTAAAATGGTGAATCCTCTACCATCCGAGACTGGTAGAGGATTGCACTCTGTAAAAGTATAACCAAGACTATACACCTTGGGATCAAATTTATAGAAATCGAAGGTGATATTTTATGTCTAACTTATTAATGTTTCTAATGGAATTCGGACATGTGTAGCTATAAAAAATTGAGATTATTGTGTTTGAGTTTTTCTATGATCTCCAAATTTTTACGGGAGTCTGCTTTAATCTTATCTTCATAGAAGAGAACCTCGTAGCTAGCCACAATCTTACATGCTTATGATAATTTAGAACTTCAAATTTTTACTCATAAAGATACTCTATGTTAGTCATCATCTCGTAAATAGAACAAACCTAATTCTTTCTTAATAAAAAATAAAATAAAAAAATAAAAAAAATTATAATAGTAGTATGTAAAGTACCAAGTGAGTATGGATTTTGTTTGTTTCCCGTTTTTATCATCGATCTAATTGTATTATTCTTTCTATCGGGTAAAATATACTATCAACTATAGTTGAAGTCCCGGGATATTCACGGGATAATTTTACTTAAAAACTATACAATTCTACGATATTAATCTAAAATACTAAATATATTTATATAAAATCATAATAAATTACGCAATAGACAAATTATTTTTTTTAGATTGTACACCATGTTTTAATTGAATATATTTTAAAATATTTTTCCATTATTTGTGGAGATCTTGTCCAAATTTAGATTGAAATTATTAAAATATTGATTTTTTCTTTTTATTGAATATTTTTAAATAATATTTTATTTTTTTAATACACTAATATGTATAAAATACTTGGTTTTTTATAAAGATAATAATAATTAGGATAGGTTATCGACAAAGCATAATATAATTTATTAAAATATTTTTTTAAAATTAATTTGTTAAAATTATATAGTAGGGTTCTTATCTTTTACTCTATAATCTATGTGTATATATAAAAGACGCAAGGAATAAGGCCACCACGTTGCGCCACCTAGGATTTTCCTACGTGTCGTTCCCACGTTAAGCCACCTAGGATTTCGCCACGTAGGATTTTTTATTTTGGAAATTTATATATGTTGATATTATTTTAGGATAATATAGAAATAGGATAAATTAATCCAAGAGAGATTCTATCTAAAATAAAATAAAGATGTTATCTATTAGGGAAAATTGCATTTAACCACCCTTTATTTTACACTTGTTGCAATTAACCACCCTTTATATTTTTTTCTACACTTAACCACCCCTTATTTGTAAATATGTGCATTTAACCACCCATTTTGATGAAAAACGTTATTTTCTTCGTTAAGTAAAGTAAATTACGTTTTTGCCCTTCTTTTTAATTTTATTTACAACAAATAAAAGAATTTAGGAATAAATTGAGCTTGGAATGTCATTATCATTGGATTTCGGCCTACATTTCAACCTTTTGAATCTCGAGCCGTCATCCATCAACTTAGACACGATCGACTCCAAGGACGGACGCTCAAAGTCGTAAGAATCAGATCCAAAACCCATGCTTTTTGCATCGGCGAAGTCGTGGTTCTTCTTCTCTATTGGAGGGAAGGAATTATTACGGATGAAATTAGGCCATGGTTGCAAAAATCGGCGTACGTATTGGAACTTGAAAGTGTCAATATTGGTTTTTCCTTTATTTAATTACTGTAAATAAAATTTAAAAAGAAAAGAAAAATGTAATTTACTTTACTTAACGGAGAAAATGACGGTTTTCGTTAAAATGGGTGGTTAAATGCACATAATTACAAATAAGGGGTGGTTAAGTGTAGAAAAAAATATAAAGGGTGGTTAATTGCAACAAGTGCAAAATAAAGGGTGGTTAAATGTAATTTCCCCTATCTATTATATATATTAGGAATTAGGATAGATCTAAAAGATTTTATCTAAAATTAAAATAAATTATAGAACATTAAATATTATATATTAAGATAGATATATTAATTTAGTTTTTCCAATTAAATTTCTATCTATTTATATGAAATAATTAAATTCGAATTTTATTTGAAATTAAAGAAAAATATTTTATCTTTGTTTTTTTGCTATTTATGTAAAAGGTTTATCTTAAATAAAAATTTGATAAAAAATAGAACTTTCAATCTAGATAATTACTTTCCTAAATTGACTTTTGATTAAAAAAAATTACGTTATCTTTTCCTTAATTTTATTTTTGAATTATTTATGTAAATATAAATGATTTTCTTATCATTAAAAAATTCATTATTTATTTATATTTTTCCATCGTTTCTTATTAAGTATATTTTTAATTCTTATTCAAATTTTTTTAAAGAATTGAATTTGTTAAAAAAATTACAAGAATTTAGATTATTTTTACCTTTTTATGTAAAAGATTTTTAAAATTAAATGATTCTAATTCAAATAATTTTTATTTATATTTTTGCATAAATAAATTATCATTAAGCCATTAAAATTATAGTGGGCTCACCTTAATAATTTGGGCCCATTTCACATGACACTAATCGTAAAATTTTTTATATATATTTTTTCTAATAAATAAATTTTATTATATTAAATTAAAATCATATTCATTAAATAAATTAAGTATTAAATTCATGTAGTCGTGCATGGCCCGACGGGTATAGCTACTACATTATAAAGCAGAAACAATGTATGTTGAAAAAGTTGCGCCACGTGGCATTTCTTGAGTAAAATAATGTTATAGTTTTTAATAATTTCATATGTATAGAATTTAAATTTAAAAATATGTGTACAAAATTTAAAAATTGCTAAACTAATTCATGTTCTTTTAGTAAAGAAAAAAGAGAATATTGGGCCTTATATTAAAATAATGCGTAAATTTTATTCATATTGACATAAAAACAAATTAAATTTATTTATTTTAAAAAAAAATTATATTAAGCCACCTAGGATTTCACCACATAAGATTTTTTATTTTGGAAATTTATATATATTGATATTATTTTAGGATAATATAAAATTAAGATAAATTAATGTAGGAAAGATTCTATTCAAAATAAAGATGTTATCTATTATAAATTAGGAATTAGGATAAATCTAAAAGATTTTATCTAAAATTAAAATAAATTATAAAACATTAGATATTATATATTAAAATAGAGATACAAATTTAGTTTTTCCAATTAAATTTCTATCTATTTATATGGAAAAAATTAAATTCGAATTTTACTTAAAATTAAATAAAATTATTCTATATTTATTTTTTAATCTATATATATAAAAGTTATAATAAATAAAATTTTGATAAAAAAATAGGACTTTCAATCTAGATAATTACTTGCCTAAATTTACTTTTGATACTAAAAAAATTACGTTATCTAATTTTATCTATTATAATACAACTTTCCATCCAATTTTTCGATGGCTTAATGTTATCTAAATTGACTTTTGATAAAGATGTTATCTAATGTTAATGCTTAAGTATTAATGTTGATATGATACTTTATTTAACTTAAAAAGATTATATCTAAAATAGAATAAACTATAAAAGTATTAAATATAATATTTGGTAAAATCTTATTGATGAATATTATTTATAATAATTTATTTAAGTTATTTTTCTATCACAATATAAGCTATCTGCCATATAGGATTTTACCATGTGCCACCTAGGATTTTTCATACATGTCATTCTCACAATTTATATATATTATTCTATCTAACATAAATTAAATTAAATTTATGATGTATAAGAGTAAAATATAAATAAATAAAATTATTACTTTATTTTACAATATAAACTATCTTATTATCCATTTATGATGTAAAAGTTTTTTTTAAAAATTAAATTTTGGTTAAAAATATATCTATAATTGTATATTAAAGTTGTATGTATCTTTTTGAGCCACCACATCATTGACTTTGGCCCAATTTTATTTTTAAATTTCAAATTTTATTTATATTACTTTATCTTTTTTAAATAATTTTTCTCTCTATTTATTTATAAAAATTGTAAAAATTTGAAATTTATTTGATTCTATAAATAAAAAACTATTGTATGTGAGCATAATTTTTTTTTATCTTTTATGTATTATTATTTAAAAATAAATATGCTCATACTTAATCCGAGTGGTAGTCGTGCATGGCACGACGGGTATAACTAGTAATAAGAATGTGTAAATATGAAAAATACAATATAAAGATTAGTATAGAAGAGAACATTGTTAAGAGATAAAAATATTAAATTAATATGAAAAATATCATCTCATAGGAATTTATGTATATAAAAATTATATAAATATGTTATCTATTGTAGTACACTAATACATAATCCATAGATAGAAAATTATATACATAAAAAATTATATAAACATGTTATTTATTTAGTAGATATAGCAAGAATACTATAAGTTGTTACAAAATTTATTAAAATATAATTTTACATTAATTTATTCAAAAATACCACGTGGCGTAAATTTTACAACAGACTTGGATTCTGTTTTATAATATTTTAGGGTAGATTATATATCTATGTATCAAGATGTGCAAAATTGGATATGTGTAAATTTCCGACCATCTCGTCAAGAACGTGGAAATGGTCACGTCATTAATCTCACTTATTTATGCACCTAGCTATCTAGCTAGCTTTGGCTTCACATAAATCTTCATTGATGGACCATATATATTATGCACTCTCATTATAAACCGGTCCACCTATATTCAATGTTAACCACTTATCATAAAAAATAGTCATATGTATGTGTGTTTTTTTTTATAATTCTTATTTAAGATAACATTTTGACGAAAATAAAATTCTGAATAGATTATATATTTTTATTAGTTTTTTGTCTATAAGTGTGAGAAGCACATTGGAAATTTGATAAAAGAAAGCTTAATATAAAAATTCTTGGATTACTTCTCTTATTATTAATTAGTTTTAGTATAGAACTCCATAAACTTGTGCTTTGGGCCTAGCGCGTCTATGCGTACGAATGGACGTGTGGACCTCTACGTTATTGTCCTACCAGACTTTAAATATAAATAGATAATTTTTTATAAGTAGACACTAAACCATTACAATAAACAAAAAGAGGGCGTACATTAAACACATCACAAAGAAAATTAACCCCAAAATGGAACAAGTTCTAAGAACATATGACATTACAAATAAGACACCTAAAACCTAACTAAAATAAATCAAAACCTAGGAAAAACAGAATTTATAAAAGTAGCATTTATCCATGGTGCATATGATTTCAAAGATACAAACTGGTTTTTGTTATTTTTCCCGGATTTAGAGAAATATATCAAGGCCCAACTTGAATTATGGACTAAAACTAAAACATGGACCGATGAGGAAAAAGAAGCTCTAGACGAAGCTTAAAATAGAAACATTAGACTACCCCGAAAGTAGAATTTGTTAAGATAAATTTTGATGGATCAAAATATACTAACAAGACAACCTCAAACGGGATTGTCATAAATAAGAGACCACACAGCAAGAGTAATACTACGTAAGTATGAGTACTACTAAATATAGATTTAACACAATCCTTCAAACGGAAGCGCTCGGTCTTCGAGAAGGTATCATAAGAGCTAGACATAGGGGTGAGCAAATGGATATATCCGATCCGATCCGATCCGCTATACCGGATACCCGATAATTTTTTCCTTACAACCTCGATCCGTAACCGATCCGTTAATTGCCGGATATCCGGTAAGAAGTATCCGTTTGGAACGGATATCCGGTAGCGGATATCCGAACTATCCGTTTGGAACGGATATCCGGTAGCGGATATCCGAACTATCCGTTTTGAAAATATATTTCTATTATTTTTTATTTAGGCCTAATTAATATGCATGATTGGCGGATATCAGAACCGGATATCCGCCGATCCATTTAAATTTTAAGAGAAAGTTTACATGGTTGATAAGAATTAAACACTTGATAAGTTGAAATTTTACATAATACTCATTAAAACATCTATGCTACTTAGTATTAATGTGTATTTTCCAATATATATATATATAGTATCGGATATAAAAAAAATCCCGGATCGGATCGGATACGGATAGAAATTTTTTTGATCCATTCGGATCCGGATTTTATCGGATCGAATAGGCCGGATCGGTGGATCGGATCAATGGATCGACAATTTTTGCTCACCCCTTACCTAGACAGATGGGTGTGGTCCAATCTAAAAGTAACATGTGTCGTTTAATAATTTTTTTAACCTCCGCTTTAGGTTATAGTTATGATATCAAGGCCCAACTTGAATTATGGACTAAAACTAAAACATGGACCGATGAGGAAAAAGAAGAAGGAAATAATAAACGAAAATTAAAATAGAAACATTGGACTACCCCGAAAGTAGGATTTGTTAAGATAAATTTTGATGGATCAAAATATATTAACATGACAACCTCAAACGGGATTGTCATATATAATAGACCACACAGAAAGAGTAATACTACGTAAGTATGAGTACTACTCCCTCCGTCCCATAAAGATCGTCCAGTATTCCATTTCGGGCGTCCCATAAAATTTGTCCACCTTTATAACTTTCCTTTTATATCACTTCTTTTTTTACAATTTTACCCCCATTTTATTTCATCTTTACCCATTTCATCCTATTTTCATCTCCATTATTCACCTTTAATTTTTTTTATCTCCATTAAAATCCAAACCAAACAAAACACCAATCTTATACAGTAAAAAATGTTCATCTCCATTTTTAATCTTAACCAAATTTTCTTACGATGGTTATGAACACCATTTATCAATGTTTTTTTTGGATCATTCAAACTCTTTTAAGGCCACCAGTGGAGCTTGCATTTTGGGTCCAATTTGTGGTCCCCATCGTTACTCCATTTTGGGTCCAAATGTGGTCCAAAAATAATGATCCAATTACGTGATTGCTGGTCCATTGTTGATGATCCAGTTGTTTGAGCATAAAGAGCTTGAACAAACCCTAGATCTACATAAACTCTCTTGTGCCGCTCTCTTCATTCTCCATCTCTTGAACCCTAGATCTAGTTTATGCGTCCCTCTCAACTCTCTGGTTTCTCCATCTCTATGAACTCTCTCCCTCAAAACCTCTCAATCTCCCTCAAACACTCGTATTTTCAGTCGATTATCTCACTCAAGCTCTCTTTGGTTTTCACTCTCCCTCAAAACCTCTTAATCTCCCTCAAAGAAACCCTAATTCCTCAAACACCCTAAATCCGCCTCAATACACTCTCCATCTCTCTGTTTTTGGCTGGATCTGGCATAAAAGCTCTCGATCTCCCTTGAATCCTCTCGATCTAGAGTTCTTGTCGAGTTCTCTTGAGTTCACTGGCTTGAGATGAGTTCGGGTGCTCGGGCGTCTCCTGGTTCCAATCATTATGAATGTTCACAGGACCCACTGTGTGAGTGGGGTGACGAGTGCGACGGGAACCATTCCTATAGTCCCCAGCGTTCGGAAGCGACGGACGAGGAAATGGGTTGGAATGGGATTAATGACAGACTTTCCAGTCCTCCGGCGTCTCCTGCTTCCAATAATGATAAATGCTCACAAGATCCATTGTGTGAGTGGGGTGATGCATGCGGCGGGAACCATTCCTATAGTTCCCAGTGTTCGGAAGCGTCCGTCGATGGAAACTTGAGGGCTGGAGTTCCTGACCTCATTAAGTCCCCTAAAGTTGATTCAGAGGCGGGTGTTGTTGCCGATTCTGAGTCGGAGTCCGATGTTGCTGAAAAATCTGAGTCCCTTGAAGGATGTGTCGTCTCTGATTCTGAGAGTGAAGCGTAGCTAAGTCCCCTTTTCTAAATCCTTGTTTTGTTGCTGTTGCTTGCTCTATCTTTTGCTCTGATGTGTACTCTGATGCTTGCTCTGATGCATGCTGTGATTCTTGCTCTGATGCTTGTTCTGTTGCTTGTTGTTGCTGGCTAATCTTGATTGATCTGTTGTCGATCTTGTTGTCGACCTTGTTGTTGTTGTTGCTTGTCAATTGAGATGAACATGTGATTAAATGGGACCCTTGTTACTGAATGAGGCATATATTGTTCTGATGTTGTGAACTGTTGAACATGTTTGTCTCTGATGTTGCTTGCTTGATTGCACACTTGTAGTCCCCTTTCCTAGCATGTTATTCAATAACCTGAGATGCAATTTTATTTAACAGTGGGGACATCTGATTTTTTTTTATCAATGATGATGCGAATTGAACCTGAGATGCAATTTTTGTTTGTCCAATTAGCTTTTCATGCATTAGGAAACCAGTTAATTTTAAGCTGATGAGGCCTTTGTGTGTTGAGTTAATTTGACTGAGTTGTGTCTATGATGGATAAGGGGACATTTGGGATTATTTTCCATGTAATCAGTGATGATGCCAATTGAACCTGAGATGCAATTTCTGTTTGTCTCATTACCTCTTCATGCATTAGGAAACCAGTTTAATTTGAGCTGATGAGGCCTTTGTATGTTTAGTTAATTTGACTGAGTTGTGTCTATGATGGATAAGGGGACATCTGAGATTTTTTTTCCTTTTAATCAGTGATGATACCAAGTGAACCTGAGATGCAATTTCTGTTTTTCTACTTAACTATTCATGCATTAGGCCACCAGTTTATTTTAAGCTGACGAGGCCATTGTATGTTGAGTTAATTAGAATGACTTGTGTCTATGATGGATAAGGGGACATCTGAGATTTGCTAATATTTTTCCATCTATGCATTGCCTGTCTACTTTTTTCTTCTAAAACTGATTTTGCTTGTTCAAAAAGGTCCCCAAAAGTGGATACATTTTACTTATACATTTACACAAAAGTTTGGTATGTGCACAAAAGATGATACAGTACATTGCATAGAATGTCCCTAAATATAGTGATTCTCTTCTACTGCATCTTCTTGAGTATCTTCTTGAGCCTCAGTCCCTTGAGCTTGTTCATTTGCATTTTGAGTTGCTTCTTCTGCTTGTGCTCCTTGTGCAACCCCATTAATTATGTCCCATGCTTGAATTACAGCCCACATTGGGGATTGTATTTCCCTTGGTAGAATTCCCTGAGCTTCTAATCGCATCTTGTTGACGTGTGGCAAGTCATAATCATTGCCTCCTTTAACTTTCAATATTTCATTCATTACATATTGCAATGACATCCACACATTACCTAAGGTTTTGGGATCTAGCTCATAAAATGCTTCTTTTACAACATGTAACATGTGATCAATATCTCTAGGCATTTTCTTATGCATTAAAGATTGAATGCTTCGAAAAAAGCCAAGGTCTAAAATATTCAAATCGGGACTATTTGGTGGTTGTTGAAGTAAAATAAAAGTGAAACCATCTTGTTTATATACCTGCTGCCATTGTGGATCTTCTTGAGTAATATGCGCCTTGGCATTATCTTGTTGAATGAAAATGACTTTGTGAGCTCCTCCTTGTGGCCATTTTGCCTTAATTGCTGGAACTATCTGATTGATCAACATGTTTCTTGTCACTGTTTTGTTGACTGATTCTATGAGCTTTGTAACAATAGTCCCCTTGTCTCTGTTTTTGGACTTCCTCTTTGCTGCTTCTTGATAAGTGAAGGGAAAGATACCTATCTTCCCATCAAATGTACAGTGCCCCTCTGAATTATACCTAGGTCTTGCTACAGCTGCTGTAAACATGACCTTTGGTATGAACTTGCTTGAACTTGCAGCTCTATATTTTCCCCTCTCGTGTTGTGCTAGATAAACTCTTTGTGATTTCTTGCTCAAATTAAACCATTTTTCATCTATGTGTACAAAATCAAACATGGAGTAATATTGTCTTTTTGTTTCTGGTGTGCCCCCTTTTAGTAGATCAAGAATCCATTCTAACCTTGTTATCTTGTTTGAATCCTTCAATCCTGGCTTGAGTGCATTTGTATGTGGCCTTATGGTCCCTCTTTTGATCAATCTATGAGCTGTGCTCTTTGAAACGTTGAGTTTACTTGCCAAGTCCCTTATGCATGATCTGTCCCCCATATTTATTGATGTGATTGCACTGGCTTGGACTTCAATCCTCTTTCTGCCACTGTTGTGATACTTTGTTGTGACATTCGGCCTCTCATTTGAATCAGTTTGTTGCTTATAAATGCTCCATATTCTGGCTATAGTCCTTGGTGATACATTAAACTCTTGTGCAACATCTTTCATGGAACTCCTTTTAAGTTGTCCCCCATTTGCAATTTGTAGGAGCTTCATTAAAATGTGAACTCTCTTATCGTTGCTGAGCCTGGCCTTTGTTGGTTGATGATGTGTTGCCTGTGGTGTTTGATGCCCTGCTTCTGTTGTGTGATGCCCTGTCTCTGTTGTGTGATGCTCAAAATCTGGTTGTTGATGCCCTGGTTGCTGATGTGCATCTTCATCTATGTCCCCTGGTTCTTCATTAAGATCAAGTGTGTACTGTGGTGGGGCGTCACCTTCTTCAAGTGGGGCTTCATTTAAATTGAATGATGCTGAAGCCATAAAGGCCTGGCGATGATGCTTATGTTACTGTAATTTTTTTTTCTTCAGAAATTTAATGCTCTGTTTTTTTTGCTCTGGTTTACCAGATCTGTAGTGAAGCCTTTATATAAGCAGTTTCTTTATTGTGGCAGATGTGTAAGTTTAAAGACAAATCCGTGTAAAGTGAATGCTGTAATTCTATTGGTTGTTGGAAAAAATTGGAGACTTCCTATTGGCTGAAATTAAAGCACATGAATTCCTTTCCATTTGCTTTTCTCACTTTAAAGTCTTGTACTGCATCTCCTGTTCACAGATTTGATGTTTCTTAAAAATTGGGATTTTTGTACTTTTGGACAAATTTTAAGGGATAGAGGGAGTACTAAATATGGATTTAACTCAATCCTTCAAACAGAAGCGCTCGGCCTTCGAGAATGTATCATAAGAGCTAGACAGATGGGATTTAACGTCTTTCATCCGTTACAAATTAAGCTAACAAGGGCGGATAATCGTTTTCGTGTTGAGTTGTACGTTTTTCTTCCACCTGTGAAAACATACACTAGCTAGCTAGATTTCAAACATTGATTGATGCTCGTGGTTCCAAATATCTTTTGTGCCATTATGTGATTCGATATTGTTTGCAGTAGGAAAAAAAATGTATAAAGCAAAAGATGGGCTCTATAATTTTTGGATGTACCCAAAAAATAGTTGTATAGCTTTGAAAGGTTCATGCATTGATCCATTTTCTTTCATGCATCCAAGCTTGAATGATCGATATTGATTTGAGCACTGTCTTTTCAATGAGAAATCAACCTACCTATACACCTAAAACAAGTCAATTATGCTATAAAATTTTACCTCTTTTTCTCCCTCCTTTCATGTCTCTTTTTGCATGCTCTCCCTATTTACCCCTATTGTATTAGATCGATCGACTTTGTCTTCTAACTTTTCAAAGCCTCCAAGGTTCATTGAGCTTATATGTTAAGCATGTTACATGCATGAAGGTTCATTGAGCTTATATGTTAAGTATGTTACATGCATGCATGACTTCTAGTTTATTAGTCCATCAGACTATCACATGGTATTAGAATTAGATCTCGGTGTGGGCCACGTGGCTTCGTAAGTTAGTAATAAAGTTCGGTGGGGCCGACAATCTGGGAGTCGTGCGCAGGGGTGGAGCTATGTTAGAGCGGATGGGGGCCATGCCCCCCCAATCCAAATTTTTGTCCGTATATATGTTCCTCGTGTCAATAGCTTCGATTTGATATATTATAAGCTCAATTCTGACATTTGAGCAAAAAGTTATGAACGTTTGAAGATTGGACGTATACAAACCACTTTTAACAAGTCATCTACTTAGTTAGAATGCTTTTATCTTTTTTGTTAAACATTCTACTTTTATAATGTGATTGAACCCGAAAACTTTGAAACAATAATAAATTTCTGGCTAAACCCCTGGTCGTGCTTGTCACGGGCCTAGCATACATGTCCAATGAGGTTCCAACCCAAAACCATATGGCAATGGGTGGAGTAGTTCATTAGGTTATATACTAGGCTTTATAGTTCCCAATTTCAAATGTGGGACACAACTCTCAACACGCCCCTCAAGTGCAACTGCTTGTTGAGATAAAAAGATATCTTACATCGGGATTTATGATAAAACTTGCCCACCATATAAATCCATGGGTTACTCCTCCTATTGCCAATTGATTTTAGGATGGAACCCCATGAGCTTATGTGCTGGGCCGAACGCGTTTATGCGCATGAACCGACGTGTGTACCCCCACGTCATATTTACCCGCCGAAATTTAACAATTAGAATCTTTGGGATTGCTAACTTCATTGACTCATTCCAGCAGTCCTTTTAATAAAGGAGCAATTGGTTCTAATGTGACATTTTGCATCCTTTGAGAAATTATTCGGGCTTGTCATAGCCTAGTTGTCACTTGAGAGGACACATGTGTTGAGATTTCCCTCCCACATAGAAAAATTGGAATCGAATGATTTGGTATATATAATCCTGTGAATTATTTCACTTAGTATTATATAATTTTGGGTTGAAATCTCATTAGAGATATATAATAGACCCATTACACCTACGATCCTTAACTTATAGATCGAACCACCGCACTTTCACAATAGTAAGTAGTAAATTGAAAATTTATAGTCTCGAATTTGTAAGAGCAGCTCATAAAGTTGGTTAAGTTGTTTTAGCACTATGCGATTTATTGGTTTAGTCCTCATGGGCCAAAAAGCCCAAAACCCATACTCAATTTCTCTACTAGTTTCATTGATCATTGATGATGCAAACAAAGCCGGCCCAAAAATAATGACGGCCTGGGCGACGGTTCATGACCGAAGTTAGATTATGGGCCCAATTAAATTTATATATAGTAATATTTTTAATTATTAATAAGAAAGATAATATTATAGGAAATTCCTAAAAGGAAGATTTGTTGGATTAGAAAAAAAGGCCCAATACTTGATTGTTTACAACCCGAAGTGAGAAGCTCATGAATGATTGATTGTGTTGATCATTCGGGATTTCTCTCAAAAGACCGTGCTCCTTCAAATCGATTGTTTCCATCCCCAAGTGGAATGCTCAGGAAAGATTGATTGGGTGGATCATTCGGGATTTCTCTCAAATGATCGCACTCTTTCAACTCGAGTGTTAACAACCCCAACCTCGAAGATCGAGAAGGATTGATTGTGTTAATCATTCGAGATTTCTTACAAATGATCACACTCTTTCAACTTGATTGTTAACAACCTCAAGACGGAAGCTTTGGAAAGATTAATTCTATCAATGATTCGGGATTTGATACGCTAATAATTATTTATTTAGAATATTGTCTTTCCTTTTAATTAGGGATTTGATTTTATCTTTTAGTAATAGTATCTTTTTTAATATTTGAGCAATTAGATTTTCATTATTATCTAGATATTGGGTTATTATAAATACCCTTTAAGTTGTTATCAAATCAATCAATAAATCAAGAAATTATTCCTTTGCCCTAAACTTATCTTTGGTTCTCCCTTCGTGCCTACCAATCGCGTTTATTGAGTCAATCCCACCTCGGGTGCGTCTCAACCCCTTGACCAACAAGGTTTCCGATACGAATCCACATCGGGTTCGTATCAATTGGTGCTTTCATTGAGAGTATCTATTTAATATTTCAGCAATTATGTATCTTTTCAATAATTCAGGAATGATACACTATAATTAATTAGGAATAATTATTTATTTTAGATTATTGTCTTTCATTTTAATTAGGGATTTGACTTTATCTTTTAGAAAGAATATCTTTTTAATATTTCGACAATTAGGTTTCCTTATTATCGAGATATTGCGTTATTATAAATACACTTTAAGTTGTTAACAAATCAATCAATGAAATCAATTAATAAAAATTATCCCTTTTCCCTAAACTCATTCTTCGTTCTCCTTCTTGTGGCATCCAACCGCGTTTATCGAGTCACTCCCACCTCGGGTGTGTCTCAACCCCTTGACCAAAAAGGTTTCCGATACGAATCCACATCGGGTCTGTATCAATTGGTGCTTTCATTCTTGAACTCTACAATCACCATGTCCGCCATTACATGCAATAACGCGGTTCTCTGCGACATCCGAGAACTCCTCCAAAACTTGTCGTTGGATATCCGTCAATCTCGTCGGGAACTAGAGGTTCATCTTCGTCGGACAGATCAAATTTTTTCCATCCTAGGCATTCCTTTCGAAGATGCGACCGCGTCGCCGCGAAACCCTATCCCAGCGACCGCGCCCGCCGCCACCACTCTTGGCCTTGGTAACGAACCATTGGAGGTCGTTACCGACCCGGGTGCCGAACCGACAGAGGTCGTTACCAACCCCTTGACCAACAAGGTTTCCGATACGAATCCACATCGGGTCCGTATCAGGATTTCTCCCAAATGATCGCGCTATTTCAACTCAATTGTTTTAAACCCTAAGCGAGAAGCTTGGGAAGGATTAATTGTATCGATCATTCGAGATTTCTCCCAAATGATTGTGCTTTTTCAACTTCATTGTTTCCTACCCCAAGCTGGAAGCTCGGGAAGGATTGATTGTCTTAAATCATTCGGGATTTCTCACAAATGATCGCGCTTTTTCAACTTGATTGCTACCAACCCCAAGAGGGAAGCTCAGAATGGATTGATTGTGTCGATGATTCAGAATTTCTCCCAAATGTTCGTGCTCTTTCAATTTGATTGTTTTAAACCCCAAGCGATCGAGAAGCTTGGAAAGGATTGATTGTATCGGTCATTCAAGATTTCTCCCAAATGATCATGATCTTTCAACTTCATTGTTTCCCACCCCAAGCGGGAAGCTCGGGAAGGATTGATTTTGTCAATCATTCGGGATTTTTGCACAAATGATCCCGCTCTTCGATCTTGATTGTTACCAACCCCAAGAGGGAAGCTCAGGAAGGATTGATTATGTCGATGATTCGGGATTTCTCCCAAATTATCGCGCCCTTTCAACTCGATTGTTTTAAACCCCAAGTGAGAAGCTTGAGAATGATTGATTGTGTCGATCATTCAGGATTTCTCCCAAATGATCGTGGTCTTTCAACTTGATTGTTTCCAACCCAAGCGCAAAGCTCGGGAAGGATTGACTATGTCGATGATTCAGGATTTCTCACAAATGATCGCGCGCTTTGAAGATCCTAACTTAAACCAACTACAATCACTCTTTAACTAGAACTTTGATTGGATGAAAGTAAACTCAACAACAACCTAATTTTGACGTACAAATTAGTAAAATGCAATTTATTATCTCTTTTTTTCCCAAAGATATATTTATCTAATTTCAAAGGTAGACATAACACCCAAAACCAAACAATTTATCTCAAACGATGGTGGACACGTCAGTTCCTCTAATGGTCAACTTTTTTCATTGCCAACAACAAAAGAGCATCTTCATAGGTTGATGTATTATCTGTGGAACATTTGCAAGGAATTCCCTGCGTTTGTAATAGTTTTGATTTTCCTTCACCTTGCATTTTAGCTTGCTAAAAGCCTTGAATTTGGTTAATATTGATATCCTCCAAATCATTTGCTTCTGTTAAATGGCTCATGGATTATGGCTTATAAAGGTATGCCAAATTTTGGATGGCATGTCTTTCTTCCGTGAAAGGTTAACCAATTTGTTTAAAAGCTTAGTGCATAATTTTAAAACTTTCCATGTAACACAATGCTTTTGTTCTGAAAAACGGATAGTACATGTGAGCTGTGCATAAAGATTGATGAAGTTTGTTCAACAGTACATTTGAGCTGTGCATAAAGATTGCACTGAGAAAGAATTGGACTTCACCTTATTCTGCTATGGTTGCAGGGCCAAGGTTTTTCTGCAGGAAGTGATGAATAGATTCATGAACGCTTCTTGGATAGCACTCGTTTGGGTTGTGAAGTCCCACCTGTCTCTTGCTTGATTCAAGGAGATTTACAAAGCCTTGAGCTTAGAGGGCACATGCCAATTTCACAGGATGCCAAGGGGTGAAGCAGGACTAAATCATGGTGCAAAAGAAAAATTCAGTTTGACCATTGTTCTTATCACTTGTTTTCAACTGTGTACTTGTATTACTGGTGGTTGAGATCAAAACTGGTCCTTTCAACCGCCACACTCGTACACTGTTGCAACTGAGAAGCAAAAGGCGGAATCTTGTGGGTCTCACTTGATGGTGGTGCAACTGTGTTTGCGATCATGCTTGTCTTAGTCTGCAATCAAAAGCATATTTTTTAAAAGATAACTGAAAACTTGTCATACTGCCTTTGATTATACCTCAGCTCAATTTTTATATAATTATTGCTAATCTTACAACATACTAATAATCCAATAGAGACAGAAACCAAAATACTTTTGTGGAGGTAACATGCCAATGATTGCATACCTTTGCATTTTCTTCACACTACTTTGCAGCATGGGAGATTCCTGAGCAGCACCCCTGCAATAATGTATAAGCCCACAACAAAAGTTTCCTTGGTATGGTTACACTAAGAGCAATACCTTCTGATCCTGGTCAGAAGTTTCCAGAAGCAGCTTGTCGGGTTGGGACCCAATAGAGATTAACACCTCCCGAAGATAGGACAACAGACAAGCTAGCTCGATAGAAGCTGTAGGAGGCACATCTACGAAGAGAGGTTGCAGCTTCTGTGATTTTTTCGGACACTTTCTTGATCTTGGACAATCGTGGGTCCCATTTTGTTTCGAGATTAGTCAGGTGGGTGGGATTGCCAAGAGATGAACTCCACAGTTCACTTGTCTGTAGATCAACACAGAGAAGCTGGCTACACTCTAGATCGCTCTCTAATGGTTTCCATCATTACCACATCTCAAGAACTTAAGAAGAAGTTCCTTTGCCTGTGGGAAACCCTTCATCCGACCCTTCAATATTGCATGGTGTATAATTTCAGCAGATGTAATATTTGGTACAACTCCATGGCTGGCCATATGTTTCAGCAATAATACAGCATCCCCAATCTTTCCTCTCCGAAGCATTGCGACCGAGATATTGTTGTAAATAGCAACATCAGGATCTAAACCAGCCTCATTCAGCAAGTTGATTCTTTTGAAAACATCTGATATCTTACCCATCTTGCATAGAGAATTATTCAGTATCCTAAAAGTCACAATATTTGGTTTCACTCCCTGTCTGTACATTTCCAACACAAATTCCCTTGCAACAGCATCGGCTCTTGCTCTTAGGGCTGCGTGAATAAGGATATTATAAGTTATTGGATCAGGCAAAGCTCCCTTGTTTCTGAAACTTGTAAGAATCTTTTGAGCTTGATCAACTCTAAGCAGTCGCTTCTTGTAAACACCATGGATAAAGGCATTTAAAGTCGTCGTAGAGGGAGAAATACCATCATCCAACATTTGTTGCAGCAAGTCGTAACTCTCTGATATACGGCCTATGGAACAGAAATATTGAATCAAACTCGTAAAGCTCACGACATTGAGTTTGATACCCTGGCACTGCGTCTTTTTCAAGACCCGGCTGATGATTGAAGAGTGCCCTTGTTTGCATGCAGCAGACAATATTGTATTAAACGACACTATGTCTGGACAATTCGACCCATCTCCGAGCTTATCTAGAATCTCCAAGGTTTCTTCTAGATGTCCTTCCGAACACAACCCTTTAAACAGAGTGTTGTAGGTAATATTGTCTGGCACCAAACCAACTTCTCTCATCTTGTCCACAACAGACAATGCTTCAGTTGATCTGTTGGTCAAGCATAGAGTGTGGATATATATATTATAAACAACATGATTAATCTCACACCCTCTTGATATAGCATCAACCAAGAGCTTATACGCGCCATACACATTTCCAGCTTTCAACATGCCTCCAGCTAAGGCAGAATAAGTATACGGGTCCGGAGTTAGACCTTTCTTACCAAGACAGGAAAGCATAGCATCTACTCTAACCAAATCATTCCGCAGAGAAAGTGCACGAAGGATAATGTTGTAAAGGACCATGTCCGGTTGACATCCATCGTTCTCCATCTCTTCAAGGATGCCGAGCGCCTCTTTGATCTTCCCATTTTCACAAAGATGCTGAACCATAAGAGTATAAGTTATGACATTTGGCTTGCACCCAACACTATCCATTTCACTCAAAACCCTAGCAACATCATCCCATTTGCCATTCTTAGTGAAGACGGCAAGCCTCATCCAAGGTAGAGGAGGAACCAATTAGCATAATCAACGCATTTTCAGCCGGAGAATAATTCAGCAACAGCATAAATTCAACAATATTAACTGAATCCTTGAAGTTACCCCGTTTCAATAACTTTTCCAACAGCTTGGACAGGCACTTGAAGGAGGGTGAGTATCCAAGAACTGCATTTCTTATGCTGCTTCGGTGCAACAGAAACGATCCAATGGTGCCTTGCATCTTTAATTCAGTAGTTCACTCACAAAATTAAGCACAAGTATTCAAATGACTGAAGATGAAGTTAAGATTTATGAACTAGTAAAGTGAGAAAATCAGAACAAGTGAAGAATTTTTGAAGGTGAATTCCTTCTATGGTCCCTAACCTATCACATAAAGTTCTTATTAGTCCCTAACCTTTGCAAATATTTTTTTAGGTCCCTATCCTTTAAAAAGTGTTACTATCTGGTCCTTTTTCATTTTAGACTTTAAGTTTAATTACAACCAAACACCCAAACTTTATATTTTTTTTTCATAATACCAATATTTATTTATTTTCAAAAAACTACCTCAATCTACACATTTTAGGAAAAAATAATAAATTATCACTCCACATTTACTCCTTTTTTCAAAAAATAGTACTTTTCATAAAAAAACATAATTTTAAAAATAAAAGGTGAGTTATAAATATTTATTTCCCTTTTATTGAATTTAATAGTTATTAAAATATATACCCTAAAATAAAAAAAATTCTTCTATTGTCCTCTTATTGAATTTAATAAAATCACCCCTTATTTACCCTTTGTTAAAAAAACATTTCTTCTAACAAAGGGTAAATAAGGGGTGATTTTTTTATATAAAAATTTCTTTTATCAAATTTTTATGAAGTTTATAAAATAATTGCAAAAAAATGATGGATTAAAAAATCACTTTACTAGTTTTTTTTAACAAAGGATAAATATTACTAGTTTTTTTAACAAAGGGTAAATAAGGGGTGATTTTTTTATATAAAAATTTCTTTTATTAAATTTTTATGAAGTTTATAAAATAATTGCAAAAAAGTGATGGATTAAAAAATCACTTTAAAAAAAGTTATAAATAATGGGTAAATAGGGGAAGTTAGATTTTTTGTGAAAATTTGTGTTTTTTTTTTAATTTTATAAAATACTTTAATAACTATTAAATTCAATAAGAGCGCAATAAATATTTATAACTCACCTTTTATTTTTAAAATTATGTTTTTTATAAAAAGTACTATTTTATGAAAAAAGGAGTAAATATGGAGTGATAATTTATTATTTTTCCCTAAAATGTGTAGATTGAGGTATTTTTTTGAAAATAAATAAATATTGGTATTAGGACAAAATAAATATAAAGTTTGGGTGTTTGGTTGTAATTAAACTTAAAGTCTAAAGTGAAAAAGGATCAAATAGTAACACTTTTCAAAGATTAGGGACCTAAAAAAACATTTAAAAAGGTTAGGGACTAATAAGAACTTTATGTGATAGGTTAGGGACCATAGAAGGAATTCACCCGGAAATAGATTTAGGGTTTTTATTTTACAAAACGCGTTTAAATAAAATGAAATTAACCATTGAAGCCTTGAAGGAAATATATGTTACACGATCGTATACTGGAGTACTTGTTTTGTTTGAGATAGTTGAGATTTTCTTTCTTATGCTGTTATATCTACCCTAATACATTATAAAGCAGAAACCAAGTCTGTGTAAAAATTTGCGCCACGTGGCATAATCTGAATAAAATAATGAAAAATCTTTTTTCAACTTAAAAAACTAAAATACTAATTCTAGAAATACCTCTACACATTATACTCTAATAATAATTCTATAAATCACGATTTATCTTAAATTCTTAACCACTTCATAAAATAGATAATGAATAGATATCATATTATATGCATAGATTGTTTCATATAGTAATTAATTAATATGAAATTATATTTTTAAAAATTTTAATTAAGTAATAAACATTACTAAATAAAAAAAATGAATTTATAAAGATTGAAGGTTTTTTAGGGTAAGATTTAAGATTTTATAAAATAGATAATATATATATAGTTTTCTATCTATGTAAATATTGATTTTATTCTTAAAAATTCATAAATATAAAAAAAGGACATTTTAGATTTTATAAAATAATTAATGTATCAAAATAAAATTTTATCTATATAATTTTCTATCTATGTTTATTGAAATTGAAAAGCAATATTATATATGCTATCTTAAGATTATGCTAAAATATTTTTATCAGATTGTTGAAAAAAGGTTATCGATATAAATTTCTATCTATATCTAAATTAATACATAATAAAATAGAAATAAATTATCTATAAAATTTGTGTTACATGACAGTTTAAGAACCAATCATTTTTGTCATTTTATTTATTTATTTATTTATTTATTTATTTTTATTTATTATACTTAAAAGTGAATGTAGAAGGTTTGATTTATAAAAATATTTTCCATGTTTATTTAGTTTTATCTTAAAGATTAGAAAACAAAAAAATCGTTAAATTTTATATAAATATAATTAATAATGATAATAATAGAATAATTATTAAAATATACATTATCTTTGTTTTTCTCTATAATTTATTATAATATATTATATAGTATAATTTTTAAAACTACCCGTAAATTTACGGGAATTACACTAGTTTAGATTTACTCTATATCTTCCTAATACATTATAAAGCAAAAATCATATGTGTTGAAAAAATTACGCCAGATGGCATTGTTTGAATAAAATAATGTCAGATTTTTTTAATAATAAATATTATTATAACTTGAATTATTCTTTGTATACATCTAATATTTTTAATAAAATAGATAACATATTTATATAATTTTCTATCTATAAAAATTTCTGTCTATAGGTTGATATTTTCTATATTAATTTTATGCACACATCTTTTAAAAAAACTTGATTTAAGTGATAATATTTTCAATATAATGTCAGATTTTTTTAATGATAAATATTATTATAACCACAATTATTCTTTGTATACATCTAATATTTTTAATAAAATAGATAACATATTTATATAATTTTCTATCTATTGAAATTTCTATCTATAGGTTGATATTTTCTATATTAATTTTATGCACACATCTTTTAACAAAACTTGATTTAAATGATAATATTTTCAATATTAGTTTTATACAATTTTTTTATCTATATGTTAAACTTTTCTAATATAATGAATTTATTTATAGAATATATGATATATTTTAGTACACGCTATATTTTTGATAAGAAACTATGTTCTACATTTAATTGCATGAACAAATTAACTTCTATTTTTTAAATAAATATTATAATAATATCAACATATGCATGAAATATTCAACCTATATATTGAATTATATAGATAGAATTAATATAAATCGGAGCCTTGTGAAAAATTTCTTATTTTCTTTTAATATATAGTTTTGTGTAGATTTCTTCCATGAAAACAACAAAATTAACTCTTATTTATTTTAATTCTATCTTTATGTAGAAAATATTAAATTATAGATATTAAATTATATAAGTATGTTATGTATTTTATAAAATCTATTAGATATAAATACAAATTATTTTAATTAGAATCATTAAATTTTAAAAGATCTTACAAAAATAGATAAAAAAGTAAAAATAATGTAAATTCTTTTAAAAAATGTTAATCAAATTCAATTATTTTAAATCTTTAAAATAAAAAATATTTATAATTCATAAGAAAGGATGAAACAATATAAAAATATATTGAATTTTTAAAGATAAAAAAGCTTCTATATTTACATGAATAAGTCAAAAAGGAAATTAGGGAAAAGATAATGTAATTTTTAAATCAAAATTCAATTTAGGAAAGTAATTATCTAGATATTATTTTTGAAATTTTTTTTATCAAAATTTGATTTAATATAAATCTTTTACATAAATAGATAAAATAGTATTTTTAATTTTAGTTAAAATTCGAATTTAATTTTTTTTACATAAATAGATGGAAAATAATTTAATAAGAAAGCTAAACTACAATCAAAATATTTTAAATATAAGGTCGGGGCTAGAATCAATGTCATGGCTCAATAATTTACAACTTTTTTTTGGTAGAATAATTTACAACTTTAGAGTTTGGTTCAAATGAAACCATCTCTTAACATGAAACGGAAGGAGCATTTAGGGCCTTTGGATGAGATGGATGGAGGATTAGAGGGCTTGGATTACTCCTGATTTTCTTTTTATAAAATACAAAAAACTCAACCCGGTGGCATATTTGTAAATAAAACCAATTATGTACCCCTAACTTAAAAATACCAAAAAAAAGTTGTAGATACACCCAATTTCCCACGACTCCAGCCCCCACGACTTCCCGCGAAACCAAACGTAAAGATCGCCTCACGAGACTCACCTTCGATCGATCTTGTTCCAAATGTCGTTCCTCTCACAAAATTTGATCGATCTCTTTCCAAATCTCCACTGTCTATTGCATTCATTGGAATTTTTGTTTCGAGATGGCTCCAAAAAGAAAGCCAGAAGGTAATTCAGAAACCCTAATTTTCGATTCCATGAGTATTGTTTATGAGAGTTTGCTAATCGACGTTTAATCTTGTTTCCGTTGATCGTGAAATCAGTGATTGACCTTCGTTCTACGTGAAATCAATCCTCTCTTGATTGTATCTGTTGATAAACCCTAATGCGTTCTTTTCTGATTTTTTTCTTGTCAATTGGGATTATGTTGAAGGCTACTTGGGTTTTGCAAGCTGGGTTGACTCTTTACACTGATGTGTTTGGTTTGAAAGGGTGTAGCAAGGTCTTTGTGTGGCCTGGTCATGTGCTTGCTGATGTCAAGTGTGATCAGTGGCGGAGCAAAGGGAGAAGGGGGGCGGTCGCCCCTCCTCTCCTTGTTGGAGTAATAAGTCATATGTTCAGTTTCAGGGTAACGCGCTCAGCCTCTTCCCTAGTCAATATGTGTTTGAATCTTACCAGAGGAACACCTCCTCCATTTTTTTAACTTGTGAATTTTGGGGACGAATTTTGGCGTAGTGGTCGCCCCTCTCTGGCCTCCTCTACCTCGTTAGTATTTTTGTTTTGTTTTGTTTATGTGATTGAGATATATAGATTAGAATTTTAATTTAGCTTGGTTAGTAAGTTTAAAAGGTTATTAATTTTGGTTAATAATTACTAATTAGTAATATTTAGTTGTTGTATTCAAAGAAAAAATAAGAATATTCTTAATTGTAACTAAATTTTTTATTAAATAGTTAATAGTGAACTTTTATTATATTTTTTCCTATTAGAGTAGAAATAAGAATTTAATTTCCGTTTACACACTTAAATTTATATTTTACTTACTACATAAGAATATATTATTAATTACTAATCTATTATTATATATTCACACTTATTTAAAATTTTTTATTGTATAAATAATATAATAATAATATATTGTTTTATTTACCAATCCTTACACCTGACTCGCCCCTCCTTCCGATTTTTTTCTAGCTGCGCCACCGAGTGTGATCTTCAGGAAAATAGCTTAAGAGGAATTGCATTGATGAATTTTTTGTTTGTTGTTCATGCAATTTGTGTTCTTGTTGTTGCTTTTGGGGTTTTATCGTTGATGTGATGGAATTCGAGGTTGAGATTTGGGGTTGGGGATGTTGGAGGACCTTTACTGACACAGATTGATTCAGAAAGTCTGTTAATGATTGAGATTAGTGATTTTGAGATGGAATGAAGGGTAAAGAATTTTTATGAGATTCATAGATATTATTGGTGTTTTGATGTTAAATTCATAGATGTTTTGATATTACTGGAAGTGCATTATTTACATAATTTGTATGGACTACTTGCATGCTAACTCTGGATTTTTGTTGATTATTACAAAAAGTGCATTCTTAGATATATAAAGTGCATTAGGAAGGTGGAAAAAGTGCATTCTTAGATATATAAAGTGCATTAGGAAGGTGGAAAAAGTGCATTACTAAATATATAGTAGAAGTGCTTTTCCATAGTAGTTAAAGTGCAATATTAATAGATAAAAGTGCATTCTAAATTTTTTCAAGTGCATCCAAACTAGAAGTAGTGCATTATACACTAACAAAAGTGCATTCCTAAATGCGTATAATGCATTCTCAATATATATAAATGTGCATTCCAATTAAAGTGCATTATGAAGTTAAAAAAGTGCACTCAAGAGTATCAAAAGTGCATTCCTAACTAATAGAAATGTGCATTCCAAAACTGTTTAATTTCATTCATATTCTTTTTTTTTCTATAATTTTAAAAGCAGGTACAAGCAAGAATACATTGTCTCCCAAAAACCGAAAACCCAAAAAAGTACAAAAATGTGATCTCAAGTAAGTATCCTAGTTTGGCAACTAGGACTGTGCTAGATGTGTTTACAAAAGCTATGCAATCCTTGAATGATGTCCAAAAAGAGAGTGTTAAATATATGGGATTTGTCCATCTACTCCAGTTCGAGATAAAGGACATCCCCAACAACCTAGCTTTGTGGTTGCTACAACATTTTGAAGTAGCTAGATGTGAGATACACTTTGTTACAAAAGTGCATTGTGTAGTATGAAAAGTGCATTGTAAAGTATGAAAAGTGCATTCTCATTTACTAGTATTTTTCCTTTATGTTAAGTTCATAAAAGTGCATCCTTAAATGTGAAAAGTGCATTCTTAAATGTAAAAAGTGCATTGAAGAGTCTTAAAAATTGTTTTTAGATTATGTTGAGTTTTACTTCCTACATTAGATTACAATAAAAATCCATACTTAATGGATTTATGGTGCATGTTTAAAGGCATAATTTAAGAAAAGCTTATTAGATCAAATGGAAGAGCAATGTGCTTACGCACAGAGATGTGAGTTCGAATCCCGTATAAGCTAATTTGATCATGACCTTCTTTGAAAAATAGTGGTTAATTAGTTATTTGTCGTACAACGATAAAATATAATTTCTTTTTAGTATCTAGCTAGTTAGGTTGAGAATAAATGCGTTAAGAATTAATTTGCGTAAGATATCATATTAGCCTATGTAGGAATCGAACCTACATCTTTCTGGACAAAGCACACCGCTCTACCATTTGAGCTAATAGGCTACTTGTACTAAAGCCAAAATTTGACCTTTATATGGTTTTAACTCGGATGGACACGTGGGTAAATAGTATGTCATTTCCCCTTGAGATAGCTCAATGATATATTCACCACTGTTTTTAAGTGATTCCTCATTCAAAACAGTAGTTGAAGAAGAGTTTGATGTCCCCACTACAACATAAAGGGAAATCAAAAGGTGTTAGTTGAAAATTAGTAAAAGTACATTGTAAATATATTAAAGTGCATTACATACTGAGAAAAGTGCATTATAAAAACTACTAACTCAAATCATTGAAAAGTGCATTACAAAAGATATAAAAGTGGTATTAAGTAGAAAAAGTGCACTACTAAATATAAAAAGTGCAGTAAAAAGATGTTAATTCAAGACATGATCATTTGGTCCATATCCACCTTGAAGTCCAATGTCATAACCCTTACTACCAAAATCACAATGAAATTAACTATCATATTGTTGTATTATGTGGCCGATTATAAATTATAAATTGTGTTCTTTGTAACAAATGAAATTAGATATATGGTTGCATATATGTTCTCTAAACACAAATGAAAAGTGTGTTATTAAGTATGAAAAGTGCGTTATTAAGTATGAAAAGTGCACTAATAAGTATGAAAAGTGCATTATTAAGTCCGAAAAGTGCATTCTCATTTGCTAGTATTACTCTTTATGATTAGTTCCAAGTAGCAACGAGAAGAAGAACGAGAAGATGAATTCATTGTTCCTACGAGTATTGATGACTCTCATATATCTAATTTCAAACGAGAAAGAGAATTCTTCTTCTATTCACACCTATTGTCACATACTATTCCTCTTCTACTCACACTCTCTTAGATAGTTTAGAAACCCTAGAATTTCAAATAACCTAACGAAATCACCACTTTCTGCCATGATGTTCGTTCAAACAAGGTCGAATCAATATTGATGGAATCACTAAATCCGAATTGCTATCACCGAATACACCCCAATACATTGTCGGATCAAACAAAATACACACTAAAAGCCGAATTGCGATCACCGAATTGTGATCACCGAATCACCCCAACAGAGCGAGATAGAAGAGATGGCAGAGTACCAATTGATATGACGTGACCTGCCGCCATAGATGCTGCTTGGAGAAGACAATCGAGTGGTCGCCCATTCACCCCAAGGGCTTGAACAAAAAAAGATTAATTAATTAAAGAGGAAAAAGACATAATTGCCCCCACTTTTAATGAAAGGAGTGAGAACATCATCCCTTGGATCAAAGAGATCCAAGGGCCCTGAATTCTCCTTCCGTTTCATGTTAAGAGAGAGTTTTATGGGAACCAAACTCCATATATGCAACCGTATATCTAATTTCATTTGTTATAGAGAACATATTTTATCCTTTATAATCAGCGTCATAATATAAAGATATGATAGTTAATTATATTGTGATTTTGGCAGTAAGGTTTATGACATTGGACTTGAAGGTAGATATGGACCAAATGATCATGTCTTTGAATTAACATCTTTTTAATGCACTTTTTCGTAGTTTGTAATGCCCTTGTATGTTTTTGTAGTGCACTTTTTCTACTTAATACCACTTTATATCTTTTTGTAATGCACTTTTCACTGATTTGAGTTAGTAGTTTTCGTAATGCGCTTTTTCTAGTATGTATTGAACTTTAAAATATTTCCAATGCACTTGAACTCATTTTCAGCTAACACCTTTTGATTTCCATTTATGTTGTAGTGGGACATCAAACTCTTCTTCAACTACTATTCTGAATGAGAGATCACATAAAAACAATGTTGAATATTTTATTGAGGGGGAAAAGGTATACTATTTGCCCACATGTCCATCCTTGTTAAAACCATATAAAGGTCAAAATTTCACCACTTTGGATGAAGGTATTGACTTCTACAAAAGATAAGCATCTTCTTGTGCATTCGATGTTCGTCACAGGAGTTGCCACTTTTAAACTTATGGTCCAGTATAAATGGAAAAAGAGAGAATGGTGATGTGTTGCTTGTATTATTTTAGACTTGAGTGTTGATGTTAATTGCTTGCAGAATGAGCTCCATTTGGTGAAGTTAATCGTCACAACCTCTCCATATACTACAATATTTAGTCTATTAGCTCAAATGGGAGAGCATTGTGCTTGTTCACAAAGATATAGGTTCGAATCCTACATAGGCTAACTTAAAATGCACTCTACTGATTACGAAGTCACTCAATTCGGCATGCACTCTTACTTATTTTCAATGCACATTTACTAATTTGGATTGCACTTTTAGAGTCATGAAATGCACTTTTATAGAATGCAATTTCACTACTCTAAAATCCACTTTTTCTATCTTTTAGGAATGCACTTTTTCTACTATGTAACACAATTTTACTACTTCAAAATGCACTTTAGAGTTCAATTTTCCTAGTCTATAATGCATACTTTTACCTATCTAGAATACACTTTTGCTAATTTATAATGCACTTTAACCACTTTAGAATGCACTTTTGAATTTAATTTCACTACTACGAAATGTACTTATTCTATCTATTTAGAATGCACTTTTTGCAACTCTAGAATGCACTTTTGCTACCCTTATAATGCTTTTTTTCTACTTTAGAATCCAAAGACACATAACTATTCATGACTTTCTTCATTTGGTATGAACTTTTACTATTTTGTAATGCACTTTTACTTATTTAGAATACACTTTTACTATTTTTTCAAAGAAGGTCCTACTCAAATCAACCCATGTGGGATTCGAGCCCACTTCTCTGTGCATAAGCACATTGCTCTTCCATTTGAGTTAATAGGTTTATTTTTAACATGCATTATTATTCAACTAACGAACTGTGTAGCAAATACATGCACCATCACGCTTAATGAATCAATCTTATAAGTAACGTATTCAACACACTACTTTGTTTAGAATATTTAATTTTTACTTGATTTGGTTGTTGTCCAGTTTGCATCATTGAATTTTAGTCCAAAAAGATATAGTCACACAAGCGCATAAACATTATTGAAAACTGTATACAAAGCTCTCAACAAGGGATAATTTTACATAACAAGATTCCCAGCAAGGTAGATTAAAGACTTAGCAAAGTGTAGTTACTCTTAGCAAATATCTTCTTCTTGTGGAACGTAACATGATTTTTCCTTCACTTGCTTGTTCTTCACATCAACTCTGTTCCCACATAGTACAATGAGAATATTTAATTTTATAATAAAAATACACTTTTTCTATTTGTTTGTAATGCACGTTTTCTACTCTAGATTGCACTTTTTGTATTTCAATCTAAAATAAAAAGTATGCTATATAATGCACTTTTACAACATGAGAGTGCACTTTACGAGCTTAATTATGCACTTTTTGCGCTTAATCAGCTCAAATCTTTCCTAGGGTTTCAATTCAACTCAAAACAGTGAATCAGTAGGCTTAAATCATCCATAAGCACGAATAATAATTTTTAGGAACTCATTGATACATAGAGAAGAATACCCATAGATACAAGTCCCAAAGACCAATTCTGAAGCTTATATATTGGTGACGATCGGTTAAAATCAATCAAACATACAAGAAAACAAAGTATCAATCTACATCCAACGATGAGAAAGATAATTGAACAAAGTCTTAAGATAATTGCAAAAAGATGTCAAGAGTGAGTGAGAGATGGATGTCGGACCATGTAAATAAATTGGGTAATTAGGGTTTTGAATTTACCTATTTTTCGTTCTCCCTTTGTTGTTCGACACCATTGTGTTACAAATAATGGAGATAGAATACATATCGATTGATTGATCTTAGATTTGCAATCTATCGACAAATTTGCAAACAAATTGTAGATTTAAGACGAACGGAGAAATGGAGTAAACAAGCGGAGGAGTGAGTCGTGTTTTGGACTCAGGGTGGGAGAAAATTGTGAGGATTTTGAGGGCAAAAATTGGCTTTTATGCGAGTATTAAATTTGCACAAAATTAGTAGAATGCCACCGCGCCTTATATCTGCCCAATTTTCTTAAGATCTCATCTTTTAATCTAGACCTTCCACTTCCTTAATCCAACGACTATCGCTACTCCTTATTTTAAGCCATAAGCATCCTCCTCACCTGAATCTTACTCTACATTCACATGTAATATAGGTACGTTCACATATTAGTATTGCGTGTTCATGTTTTATGACCTTATGTTCATACGCAATTTATATCATTCTACATGTGTAAAAAGACTTTAAAAAATAAAGTAAGAAAATAAAAAATAATTTTTATTTTATTTTTCAAATCGGATGGCCTAGATTCATTTCTAGTGTTTCAATCGGATAGTCCATATATGTTTCTAGTTTTCATGATAAGCCCCATTTTCATTTGATCAATTTCTTAGATTATTACTCTTTCCATATCCTATTATTAAAAAGATATGTATAAAAAATCTATGGATATATTTATGGGTTTGAATCATATGAAAATAGTGTTTATTGTAAAAACTGAAATTCATTCCCATCCGTTAGATCAAACAACATGGAGGGCTACGATCGACACGCGCATTCTTTTAATTTTTAAGTTGTAAGGGTAAATTTGTCATTTAGCCTATTATAATTGTATTATTCGTATCTCTCTTCTACAACTTGGTCAACTTGGGAATTCATTTATGCGCGTTAATCCTGTTCGATTGGGTTTTAATCTTCGATCTTTCTCAGCCTCTAACCTCTCATTCAATTACTTTGTATCCTTGCTATGGATTCAATTACAGGTATGGTATGTGGTTTCATTCTATTTCTGTTTTTCGTCTTTCTTAATTTTGGTTTGGATTTCTCCTTTTTGAATCTCAATTGGCATCAAATTGTGTGTGATTCGATCCTAAGTTTCAAATTGTGTTTGATTCCATCAAATTGTGTGTGATTAATCTACAAAGATTCATCTTTGGGTATGTTATTAGTGGCTTAGAACTTGATTAGATCTTATTGTTCATGGATGGATTAGAAATCTCATATCAAAAATTAACTCAAGTCAACTTTGCAACATGTACAGATCTGGTGAAAAATATTGAATTCAGCCTCATCTTAATCTTGTTCAGTCTTATTCGAGTCTTCCATGGTTGTTTTTGGAATTTGATGAAGTCGTAAATATGCTTTGAGATATGCTTACAAGTTGTTCGATGAAATGCCTAAGAGGTCACCCTATATAATCACGTAGGTCCTAATATGAACTTGGATGTATTTTGTATGAACCTCATGAGCTTTTGTATGAACCTTATAGTATTACTTTGTGAACATGTCGTTTTTGTTTAAAAAAAATTCCACATTCATACTTTGTTGCTAGTTGTTCATCAACATCAGTTAATGTGAGTAGAAATTTGCCACATGCTTGTAGTATTGATGGAGTAATTGAGCTAATTAGTTGTTGTTACAATAATGTTATGTCGTTTTGTGTGTGCATCATTGAAGTAGGGGTGTGTTGCATTGTTGTTAGGATTATTGAATCAAATATTTTATGGTTTATGCATTTACACTATGTAATAAGTATGTCCCTTGTTGATGCTTGTATTTTACACATATTGAGGCTGAGCTTAGCTCATATGATAAATTATAAATATGAAGAATCATGTGAACATTATCTTTATTCTTATGAACATTCAACTATAATTTACACTCTATAAACAACATTTCATTTTACTCTATATGGATCCACAATTTGTGACATGTATTTTAATTTTTATTCAAATGATCAAGTTGTGTTAAGTTCCAAAGAGAACTATACTTTAATGGCTTTTGTTTGAATTATTTGGTATTTTTTTGGTGATTTCAGCAAACAAAGGACTTGAGTTTTTGAATATTATTGTTGTGCTACAGTTCCTAAGTTGATGTGTGAAAGATGAGAAGGCAAGCTTGTTGGAGGAGAACAAGCTTTTTAAAGCATATACTTGGACATAAGAGTGGCAAGCTAAGAGAGGAAAATACACAAGATAAGAGTGATGTTCTCAATGAGACTTTGAACTTGGTTAATGTAGCAAGGAAGACCACTATGAAAACCAAGGATGAGAAATTACAACTTAAGGCTTCAATGCTAGTATGACTTCGTAAAACATAAGGAATTTGTTTGAAAATATGTGAACATACAAGTTCAAAAATGTGAACATACACGGTCAATATGTGAACGTTCAAGAAATATATACGAACATGAATGAATTGTCTTTTGAAGACCTTAAACTTTTTTGAAAATAGACAAACATACACATTCAATATGTGAATATGAATGTAATATGTATTATGACATGAAAAATGGTTGTGAAACATCATAAATTTGACACAAAATCCACCATTTTAAACTTGTACTGAGCATTTAAACTATAGCAAGGGAGGAAATAAAAAAAGGCTAAGAGACGTTCTCAATGAGATTTTAAAATGATGTTAATGTATCAATGGAGGCCACTATGAAAGTCATGGAAGAGAAGTTGCAGTTTATGGCTTGAATGCTAGTAAGCGACTTCGCAAAATATAAGGACTTTGTTCGAAAATTTGTGAACATGCATAGTCAATATGTGAACGTTAAGGTAATATATATGAACTTGAACATGATACAAGAGAACTCAAATTTGAATAGAAACATCACACACATAATATGTAGCCTATGAGGGATTCGAACCCACATTCACGTGTATAAACACATTGCTCTACCATTTGAGCCAATAGGCTAGGACAAAATCAAATATTTGGACATGTGACACATGAATCCTATCCTTTTCTATTGAGCCAAGTAAACTTCCTAACCAATGTAAAGAAACTAGCAACCATTACATATCAACAACCAAAATAAGTAGTGGCTAGCAAAAATACAAAAGCAATTAGCAAAGAAAAGCACCACAAAAGTAGTATCAAGGGGGGCAACAAATGCAAAAACATGATTTTTATTTAACCGGCAAAATATGAACATTAGATAATTATATATGAACATTACAGTGTAATACATGAACCTTGTTGTACATAATCTACTAAACATCGTATGAATCATATTTTGAACCAAGAAACCTCATTCCTCAAAAAAGTGTGAACTTCAGATAATTTGTCCCATAAATAGAAAGAAAAATCAATCAAATCCCCTCTTTTTCAACAAGGATATGCACCATACAAATTCTTGAAAGAGAGGTTAAGAAATTACCTTCTTCATATACTTCATTGATAGATCGGTCTTCATCTTTGAACACATGGCGTGAGAGAGAGAGAGAGAGAGATTATGCATTTGAAAAAAAAAACTACTTCTTACCTTGAATGAATCTGTGTTCACGAAAGAATTGTATGCACCCAAGCAAGGAGTTTATTGTTTTCACTGAACATTTAAAGTTGTGAGGGAGATTGTGTCTTCAATAGAGATTTTAGGCTGAGATTTTTGTCTTCAATGGAGGTTTGAAGCTTTTAGGAAGAACTTTTAGGTTTCACGTGTTTGGGGGATTGAAGAAAGGAAGAAGAAGAGACATGGAGTTATTTTTGAGACAAATTAGAGCTTTTTAGCATATTTACAAAATTGCCATTAAAAATGAAGAGATGAGACGCGCGTGTCTTTTTATCCATTTTTTCCCTTATTCCTTTTGTTTTAATCCTAGCCTCACATTTAATAAATCTAACGGCTCGGATTGAATTTCAGTTTTCACCCTAAGCTATGTTTCCACCAGAAACGCCTTCTATATTTATTGAGGTTGATTCTAGTGGATATGGGGCTTATCCTAAAAACTGAAAATGAGTATGAACCGTTAGATGGAATAAATGAAAGGCTGGAATTAATTTGGGGAAAATAAGAAAGAAGAGGGACATGCGCTGCTTTTTATGAATTTTAATGGCATTTTTGTAAATATCATTCAAATGCATTCTAAAGTAGTCATTAACACTCTTCTATCTTCACAAACCATCTCTAAATAGAACGCTCCTCATCTTTCTCCCAAAATCGAATGAAATCCCTCAATTTCTCCCATCTCCCCATTCGTTCAAAGACTTAATTGAAGATCAAAATCATGTCCATGACAGATTACAAGCAATTATCGTCAAAATCCGGTCCAAAGAAGGTAAGAAACCTTCTCTTTTTTTCGAATTTCTTGATTCTAGGGTTCATACCCAAATCTGATTTTGATTCTAGAAATTGAGAGGAACATAAAAAGTTTATTTTAGGTGCATTGTTTGGTGCTTAAATTGATAGTTGGGAGATAATTAGTAAACTAATTTAAAGAAAATGGAGTGGAGATAGGGGGTGTTGAATTTTTAGAGTTTTGTGGTGGTGATCTCAGCAGCAGTGAAGATACAAAGGGATTTGAGAGGAAACTAAAAATGAGAGGAACATAGAAAGTTTGAACTTATTAGAATCTTATTCAGTTCATAAACATGGATAGAATTCGTTATTCTCTAGCTTATTCAGACTGATATGTAAGTTGTTTCCAAGCTTTCAATACTTGTATTGTTGGTCTGAAATGTGATTTATTATAGATGTTCTCATATTTCATTTAAAGGTTCATTTATTTTGTTCACATGTTCATAAACATACTTTGAGTGTTCAAATGTCAGCAAGGTTCATATAATTTATAGAAAAGGTAGGTGTTCACGTATTTTATTTAAAGGTTCATGTATAGCACTAAGAGGTTTATGTATTTTGTCCACAAGTTTGTATTGTTCATAAAAGCTAATATCTTAAATCTTCTTGTTTTTTTTATATAAATATAGAAAGCAAAAGTGGCACGTCATCAAATTATGATAGTCAGGATCAGAATTACAATCCAATTGAACAAGTTGGCGGTGAAGTCGTGAAGATATTGTAGATGATAGCAACCAAAGTTTGGAAGAAGATGGTGAAATTTTGAATGATCTCCCATCTATCAGGACCAGGACCAGAATGTTGAAGGATGCAAATGGTCTACTTATATTTTGAATGGAAAACATTGAAGAAAGCAATTATTTTGAAAACAATTGGCTAGTTATGATGATATAGAAAATCTAGATGGTTGATGTTAAGCTAAGATGAAGTTATGTTGGTGGGATAGTAGAAAAATAGAAAGATGTGCAATGGCATTCGTAAGAGGGTACAAAACTATTTTACATATGAAGTTTGACATCCAATTTGGTTAGGTTTATGTTTATTATGTCCATGTTCACATATTTATTATGTATGTTCATGTTTATTTTATTGTATTTCATGCACATTAATATAACAAGCTTGGTCTTATGATTTATATTTTTGTTGGTTAACTATGCTAACAAAGGCTGTAACAGAACTTGATACATGAAAGTTATAAATAAATGAAGTTGAACAAAAAATTGTGAATGTTCATATATAGTAGTTGTAGGTTCACATATTTAGCATTTATATTCAAATGTTTAACACTTGTGTTCACATATACTATGAAACGAAAAATTAAACTACTAACCATAATAAAAGAGGCCAGAAGCACAAGTGTCTTATATCAAACACATGAATTATAAAAAAAACTCAATGAGAACTCAAATGAAGATGTATCTTTCATTATAATGTTGAAATAAAATGGATAAAAAGGTAAAATTAGTTCCGAGAATTCGAGAGTTGAAATAACGTCTCCAATTGTGTCAAATCTTGTCACATCGAGTGTGATGGTATAGCCCATGTCCATGAGGATATTCACAAAGATCTGCATATGGCTCTTAAAGTGAGTGAGTAGTTTGAGGTTGATTTATTCTTGATGTTATAGTTTGCCAACATACTCTAACTTGACAACCATGTATGGAAAAAATAGCACATGGTGATCACTTGATATGCTCTCTTTTGGCTTAAATTACGGTCATCACATCTTCAATTGTGCAAGAGCCTTCCAACTCAAGGGTGATGATATTGTCTGCAACCTTCACAAAGATCTTCATTTCCGACTTTTCAGACTCCTCGGACCTAGAGCTCTCGTCCTCAAAACAAGGCTCCGCTATCTTTAAGTTTTTTCTTGTAATGTATCGACACTAATTATAGTTGGACAACCAACAAGTATAGTATCAATGAAATTCTACAAATTTACAAGGATTGCACAAGCATAATACTCATGAAATTTTTTACCTTGACCACCAATGATCTTGCATATATGCAAATACAAGCTCAAAACCTTCATACATATTAGGCAATACTAAAGGGAGTAAAATGGAGTTATAATTCATGATTATTACTAGTGACAACAAGCAAATAACCACAATATTGTAGGTTCATAAACTTAATGATAACCAATTAAATTTGTATTCTAAATCATCATGCCATCAACACTAGCCACACTACAAGCATAGGATATTTCACCACCTAAACCAAAAGAAGTTGATGGACAATCTACAATAAAAGGCGAATGTACACAAAATTAAATAAAAGAACGCACATTTTGCTTTAAGATTCACGTAAAAATATATAAAGTTCCCGTAACAGCATAATACGTTCACGTAAAATTCAATTAAGCACAGAAACAATCTCTCATCTTTTAGGACTTTCATCGAACATGTTGTATGCATCTCAAAAATATTCTACCAAAACATCATATAAACAATTTTCGAAAATGCACAATGAAGAAAATGATATGAAAACACTATATACTTGAAACTTAGGATCAATTCATAGTTTCACACTTTCAACCAAAAAAAAGGATCGATTCACACTCATATTGATGCCAATTGAGATTCAATAGGTGAAATCAAATCCAAAATTTAGTAAAACAAAAAAACAAACTCGAAAGAGAATGAAACCACATACCTGGAATGAGATTCATAGTAAACGAAAAAATTAATTGAATGGGAGGTTAGAAGTCGAGGAACTATCCAAATTCAAAACCCAATCTAAGAGAATGATCGAACGTACTTGGAAGTTGAAGATGGTCGTCCATGTTGCAGAAGCGTGGCTGATAAGAAAATTAGAACATGCTAAATGACGTTTTTGCCCTTAAAACTTAAGAATTAAAAGAAAGGACGCGTGAATCACATCCATCCATATTACTTGATCTAATGGAGGAGAATCATTTCCAGATTTTAGGATAATGTTTGGTTTCATATGATTCCATGCCTATATTTATTGCCCTTTTCATATCCAATTTGGGTATAATATGATATGCATGTATTTAGATGAAGATTTGGATAAAGATTATCCACATTATGAATAAAAAGTTAAAAAATTAAAAATTAATTGGTTATTTGTAATTAATTATCTAGGGATATTATTTAGATTCGTTATTTTTCTAGGGCAATCCATATAGGAAGACTATAGAACAAGAGTTAGCAAAAATTGCAAATTAAAATTGTATATTTTATTTAATAAGATTGGATTACATGGAATATATTTTATTTATCAGAATAATATATAAAATAATATCTAGCTTTTAGGAGTAGCGGTTAAATTAATTTCTGAAAACCCTAAGAGTATGTGACTCATCATCAAAACACAAAAGGAAAACATCATGTGGGAGTCCCACATGATGTTTTCCTTTTGTGTTTTGATGAGGGTTTTGAGAATCATTGTTGGATTCTTTGGCAAATCGAGGATGTCGGCAAAGGAGCAAAGCACAGGGTCGTCGAAGAGGATGTTGAGGACTCGACATTGGAGATGACGTTGATGAAGATGAAGATATGAATTTTTAATTGAATCTAAGAGTTGGCTTAATAATGATAACTATAATAAATTTAAATTTGATATATATGATGTGTACGCGCGCGACGCGTAAATGACATGACAATAAATAATATGACGTGTTAAAAATTATATATGACAAGTAAAATAGATAGAGTAAAGAAATTTTGACATGTGTCATAATCCTACGTGGCGAAATGAGGGTTCGCCAAGTGAAAAAATCCGATGTGGTGCAATAAGGAGGCTAAAATCCTTAGTGGTTTTAATTATATATATAGAGTTTAGTTTTATTTTTGATATCATACATACTTTACACTTTGAAATAGCATAGAGAGGAGAACAAATTGATTTTCAAAAATTTTGAAGGACATGAGAGGAGCTTTTTTCCAGTTTAAATGTGAATTAAATTGACGAGAGTTAAGCTTTCATCACTTCAATTTGCAAATCCAATCTTTATATATGATCTTATTTAATTGACATATATATCTTTCTTCAGATTTGCTTCGTGAATTCCCACCAAAGGATGTGTGTTTGAAGAGGCCTTTTGTGGTTCAACCTTGGGATGCGTCTGAAGAAAATGTGGGGGAATTTATTAATGGTGAGAAATCATTACCATTATTTTAACCATTGAAGGGTAACACGCTTAGGGAGAAACACTTTGGTTCCTAGGATTATTTTTAAAATTTTATCTTGTAGTGTGACATGTGAAACTGCACCCCTTGGCTTTTATATTATATTGATACGATAATCCTTGTGACCCCGTACCAAATTACTATAAAACATAATAGAACCGATGAAGGAGAAAGGCCAATCGGCCGGTGAAAGGTAGACAGAAAGGGACGAGAGAGAATTAGGGGAAACAATACTATTCTTCTTATTTTCTGAAATAACGATATAAGATATTTATAACACTGCCCTATCGGTTCAAATAAAGCATCATGGGAAAGAACCGAAAAGAAAACTCATGAAGGAGTCCGCATACTCTATTTAAAAGGTTTACATTAATTAAAGAAATACTAATAATAATTCCTAAATCGCACCGAGTGATGACGTTCTCGTATGGGTCTTATGTCCCTAACCGTAGGCTCGGATTGTGTCGTATCCAATGTTATCAAGATCAAGATCTTAGGTCGGATCATTGAGGGTCTTTTGAATCGGATCGTTGAATTGTAAGATCTTACATTATAACTAAAAGTATGCAAGGATAACCAAACAGATTGTATATTTTGTTATATATGAAGGAAGAAAATGATAAATAATATTAATTTGATTATTAAAAATGTTGTAGGATGGACTAGTCAACTATTTTAATGGAAATGCGACATTAACCTTGAAATGTTTAGTAATATATAGTCATAATTGTCATTTTATAAGATCGTAAGAATCGTTTGTGAGATCGTTAGAATCGTGTATATGATCGTTAAAATCGTATGTAAAATTGGGATCAGATCGATATTGTATTTTAAATCATTTAAGATCTTAGTCCAATAAGATCTTACTTAGAATCGTGAATCGTTTTACATGTTATGGATCGTAGGATCGTTAGAATCGTAAAATCGGATCGAGATTCTCATAACATTGGTCGTATCAATCTCCCCTGTTGACAATCAAGTTGTCCTCAAGTCGTAAATCTGAAAAAGAAATCATGAGCTACTGAATTATACTTGGGCATTCTTCTATTCAACCAACTAAGAACAATTTCAAGCCACATATACTATCATCATCAAATCAAGTCATTAGACTCTACAACCATAGGAAACCTGCTCAGAAACATACTGATAAAATCCATGTCCAAGATCTTGCCAAATCAGTGCTCCTCTCTTTGAGCATAATTAGCTCTTTTTTTCTTGAGCAGAGCAAATTGACCACTATTTCAGTAGACATAAAAAGTTGGTTTTTCACAAGCACATGAATTTGCTTTAATTTCAGCTTTGAATGTGCCCCAACTTTGGTTTGCTCATGCAACACCAATCAAAGAAGGAAGTTCCTTGTTGAATTAAGAGTCTGTATAATATCTCAACAAGGAAAAAAAATTCAACACTTTGCAAAAATTCAGCTTTTACTTCTTTAGGATAGTGTACTCAGTTGAAGATACACCCTGAATAAACTGAAATGCAGCCTTTGAAACCAAAATAGGAACTCTCAACTTCTCACATGCACTCTCCACATAAAGTTGTTGTTTAACCACATAAAGCATGTCTCCACCATACTAGCTCACACCCAAATGACCAAAGAGTTTCCCAAATGGAACATAGAAGATGCATTTTATCAATTCAACAAATACACCTGAAAATTCACTAATACTAACATCAAAATGCTTCCTGCCCAAACTATCAATTGCTTGCTAGACATACCTATATTAGTTGTAATCATCAGTATCAACACCACCTGGATCAAAAACCCAAATAACTTTGACCCATTATAATGACTCCCTAGGATCAAAATCAGACCACATCCTTCCCGTTTGAGACTTGCTTGCTCAACAACTAACTTGCTTAAACCATCAAGCTTATAATTCAGGTGCTTATTAGAAACTCACTAGAGAAAGGCCCGTCAGTGGTGTTTTCTTGACTCAAGGGTACGTGTTTCAAACGTTCACCAACCATTTCCACACCTTCCTTCGAGAATCTGAGTTGGCATGGAAGTTCTTTTGGTTCCACGACAATCTCATTTTTCCTTTCTTCATAGTTCGCACTTTGTAACCCAATTACGAGATCCGACAGCTTGCCACTCGATATTGGGCTTAGACCAATTGGAATTCCAAGTTCTTCTAGCTCTTGTCGACTCGATTCCATTCCTATTTGACAATGTTCTCGAGATGACACGTCTTGGGAGGTAGTTGATTCCAGTCTTGTGATTCCTTCAACATAACTCTCCTCCTCAACCGAAGTTTCAACCTCACTCAATTCGTCACTTTTCTGACCATCGAGAAATAGAAATAGCTCCATTTGACAACATCCATCATAGATGTTTCTCCCGTTGAAAGAATTGAAAGCATACATGGTCGATTCTCTATACTTGAAGCGAGTTTTTGAATGAAACCCTGTTTTTGGGCTTAATATCTCAAGGTCCTCTAAAATTCCGAACTCGGAAATCTCTCGCTTCACTACGTTGCAAGAAACTAGGTATTCTTCCAAATGAATCTTGACATATAGAGTTCGGTCACCTTCACTACCTCTTTGGTGTTGCCGCGGTGGTGGTTATCGTGGGTCGTTATGCAGATTTTTTGCGTATCCATCCCGAGTATTATCGTCCAGGATATTCAGAGTATCTAGGATGTGAAAATCCTGATCCATCCGATGACGTTGAACTTCTTGTTCTTGTCGGTTATTATAGATTTCCAATGTTAGATTTTGGAGGAGTTCTCGGATGCCTTTATCAATGCATGTAACCTATGAGGTTTCTTCCTCATTGGACATGGTGATTGCAAAGTTCAAGGATGAAAGCACCAATTGATACGATAGTCCTTGGGATCCCGTACCAAATTACTATAAAACGTAACCAATAGAACCGATGAAGGAGAAAGGCCAATCAGTCGGGGAAAGGTAGATAGAAAGAGATGAGGGGGAGACGATAGAGAATTAGGGCAAACAATAATATTCTTCTTGTTTTCTAAAATAACGATATAAGGTATTTATAACACTGCTCTATCGGTTCGAATGAAGCATCATGGGAAAGAACAAAAAAACCCATGAAGGAGTTCGTAAACTCTATTTAAAAGGTTTACATTAATTAAGGGAATACTAATAATAACCCCTAAATCGCATCGGGTGAGGACGTTCTCATATGGGTCTTGCACATACTAGAATTTGGATCCATTAAGAAGAAAAATGAATAATCAACAACTTTAGTAATCAACTAACAAGATCTGACACAAAAAAAAAACAAGATTAAGACGGCCATGTAGATCTGAGAAAAAAATATGGATCGAACAAAAGTCGTCTTTCAATTATAGAGATAAAGAAGGCTAGGCATATGGAGAAGATGACTAATTAGGTGAAATGAAAAAATTACCCCCTTGGGCTTAAAAATATGAGAAATTCACCTTTGTTTCTAAGTCGTCTGCTGCACCTGATCCAACAACCATAAAACATTTGCAGTTTTTATGATAAAAGTCATTTTCACTTGATTCAATACCATATATATGCATAATGTAAGTGTTTTAGATTGATGAATAAATGGTGGTTGAGTTTGAACCCCATTAGAACTGGACTTTGGCTAGGCCTATCTCAAAAGTTCAATCTGATTTTAAATATTTAAACGGGTTACCCGTGTTTGATCAAGTTACTATCATCTTTAAGATAAACAATCAACAATATCTTATGTTTTGGAAAAAATTTACTATCATCTTTAAGAGATTATATAAATGGTTAGTTTATTTTTTGAAAAACCTATCTACTATCTACTAGCGCAGTCTTTTGCGCTATGTGCGAATATTGTTAAAATTTTAATTAATTTTTATATCGAAAATGTATAATTTTGTATACTGATTTCTTGATATATATTATAATATATTAATTAATCAACTTTAAGTTGTGAAAAATATTAATATAATAACAAATGTATAAATTTGAAAAATATGCAAATCAACGTAAAATTGAAAAAAAATATTGTTTATGTAATAAAAATACTAATTGAATTAGTTTATTTAGGCCTAGATTTGGTATCAAGTTATTTATGTGTTTGATAATTTAGTTATTAATTGAGAATTTTTTGTAACCGTTTATTTTGATAATTTGAAACTATTTAAAATTAATTTTATAAATTATAATGCTAAATTTAATAATAATAATAATAATAATAATAATAATAATAATAATAATAATAATAATAAAAACAGGTCCTATTGATAAGGTTATAAATTTTGTAATTGATTTGCTCAGGTAATAAGGTTACATATTTTTATTAAGGTTACAAACTTTGTTAAGGTTAAAAAAATGATTAAAAAATTGCAATTGATTTGGTTAAAGTTAGAAATTTTCTAATTAAAAAAATTGCAATTGATTTGATAAACTTTGCCTTAAAGTCGACAAGCCTACCATGAAACGGCCCTAGGATTGGACTTTTGGGTCGTGGCCAATCGAGGGGTGAGAGGTTTCAATGGTTATTATTATTATTTCTATATAGATCATCATGGTTGTTTCTTGATTTGGCATAATATTACTTATTTCTATATAGATCATCAAGGTTGTTTCTTGATTTTTTCACTAAAGCTTATGAATTAGATTTTCTTGTTGCACCATTTAAAGACTTGCTAAGAGTTGCTACTTTGTTTCTTCTCTATGGTTGGGTGCACTTCTTTTTGAGGACTCTATTATGATTCCCAGAGCAAATTGCACAAGGTGATCATCGCTTTGTCATCCCTCGCCATGGTGTTCCTTGCGAATTATATGTAACTCTTCCTCGCACTAAGGATAAAGCATAAGTTGGAACTGTTGATGTTGATCATGCTTTGTTGTATGATCAAATATGAATTTCGAATGTTTCTTATATAATGTATTTTTGTATCTTTTTATAAATCTTAGTAGGTTTTTCGTGTATATGTCTTATGGATTGAAGTATTTGTATATGTCTTGTGGAATGAATTAATTATATGCGTCTTGTATGACTCTTGAATGTGTCTTCTATATTGTATTTTTGTTTATTGTATAAATCTTGTAGGTTTTTCTTGTATATGTGTTGGATAATTCTTGTGGTTGTATGAAATTCTTTCCAAGGATTGTATTATAATTCACATGACAAACTACGAATGGTGATCCTCACTCACTTTAGCATCCCTCGCCATGGTTTTCCTTTGTGGATTATCTATAACTCTTCCTCACACCGAGAATAAAGGAAGGGTTGAAACTAATGATGCTTTATTGTATGAAATTCCTATTAAATTTTTTGTATGTGTCTTGTACGACTCTTGACTATGTCTTGTACATAAAATGTGTTTCCGTGTCTTGTATGAATCTTTTATTGTTTTCTTCTAGCACGTGTCTTGTACGGATCTTATATTAATCTTGAATATTTCTTTTATATTGTGTTTTGTATCTTGTATGAATATTAGATTTTTCTTATATGTGCCTTGTGCATTGAAGTATTTGGACATATCTCGTAGAATAAACTATTTTTATGTGTCGTGTAAGACTCACGAATGTGCTTTGTATAAGGGTTTTCATCGGTTTGAGTAAACCTAACAAAAACGAGAACCAAAGCAAATCACATTGAACTGGACCAAACTAAGCTAGTTCGTTTCGGTTCTTGGTGTAAGTTGTACGTAAATTGGGTTTTGGGTCGGCTAGGTTTCGATTTGGTTTAAGTAAAACTATTTTTATTATTATTTAAAAACAAATAACCTAAATCTAAACCTAGTTAAAATCCATGGCCAATTATCTGGATCATTTACCAATTATTAGGCCCATTTTAAAATGACTCACGGTCACACTCACGTATCTTTTCTTTCTATCCTAATTCCCTTCACGTTTCCATAGATCTAAAACTTCCATGCCTAAATCTTGAATCTTCCATTGGTGATAATCCTCAAACCTCCAGATTTCATATCCCTAATTCCATAGTTCTTTTTTAGATCTCCACATCTTTTGTAGAATTACGAAATTTAATTTTTGATTCGGTTTTGAACCGATGAATAACCCTAGCCTTGTATAATGTATTTTTGTGTATTGTATGAATCTTGAAGGTTTTTCTTGTATGTGTTTTGAACAACTCTTGTATGACATTTGAATCTGTCATGTATAAGTCTCTTATACACATCTTGGATATCTTGTAATTTCTTGTATGATTTTATAGGCATGTGTATAAATTGAGTTCCATGAAGACATATTCCATGCATTTCTATACAACAACAGTGTGACTTCAATTGCTAGGATTATCAAAATTTCAAATCTGTCTAGTAAGGGTTATTTTAGTCAACACAAAATTAAAGAAAACTATTTTATTAGAGAATTATTAAACGGGTATTCTAATCAAAGAGGATAGTGAAAAGGGTATTTTTCTGCAATTTTTTTTTCTAAATAAAATTCCCAAAAAAAAAAGAAAAGGCATGTGTTGTTTAAACAATGTTTTTTGCTAGAGAAACAGTGATAGTGAAGAGCTTGCTCTTCTCTTTCGTCATGCAATCTTGAACAATCTCTTCATATCTTCGAAACACTTCGTCTACACATGATCCCTTGTTCTCGAAATGACTCACGATCATGGGCTCTACCACTGCCCTCATACGCCTAGAAATGCATAAGTACTTATCGTATGGTGGCAGTTTCTGGTGGTTGCCTAATTCTAATTTTCCCGGCGGAGTATTGTGATTACAATCTTTCTCTGCATCGTCGAGCATAACTTCAAATGTATCCGTACGAATGATGGTGAAGTGGGTAATCTTGGCTATCTCGGATGTGATCTCTTCCAAAGTGGGAGTGTACAATGGGATGTTGAATGAGTTCATTTTCTCCTCTTTAAGCAAACCCTGCAAAACAATTGATGCATAGTGAGATTAGTCAACAACTAGAGTTGATATGTATATAAGGGAGATTAAGAGAAACATCATATAGAGTGAATATATAGTGGTCGGGGTTCAAGGCTTTGTTCGACATTAGTTTTTGGATGTTTTTGAAGGTTTCTATTATTTAAAACCTACATAAATAAGTGTTCGATAAAATAAGTTTTTTAGAAAGGTTTTAGAAGGTTTTGGAGGAGGTTTGAAAAAAAAATACAAACCTTGCTATAGATAGGTTTTAGGTAGTTTGTGAAATTTTAACTACTTTTTTTGTTAATATTTCAACTAATATTATTTTTGGTAATTTTGAAGTAAAACCTACCTAAAAAACTTACTAAACCAAACAAAAAAAATATGATTTTAGGAGGTTTTGAAAAAGAAAACCTACACCTACCCAAAAACCTTATTAAAAACCTTCATCCTCAAAAACATTGCTTTGTCGAACAAAATCTAAGTGTAATATATATAGATTTTGGGTGTTTGATGCATACTCAAATGATCGATTGGATCACCTAGACAGACAATCATGATTAGAATGGAAAATTTTTATTGAGTAAAATCGTAATTTTGGATTTTTTCGTCAATAAAGTTTATAGTACTTGAGGTGCATATTCTAATTAACTCTAATAGATGCATGTTTATGTGAAGCATGTTGAGAGATTCTTACTCGAACTGTGTGACTCTTATCTAGATCAAAACTGCTTTTGAATTACCAAGTCAAGCCTAAGACTCAAATAATTATATCTAAGAAACTAACGAACGCTAGAGGAATTTTGTGAGAAAAGAGGACTTATATTATTTTTGGAAAGCTTTATAATGCTTTGGTTACATCTTGGTTTGGATATTGGTTTGGACATGAAGGGTGGCGTGGTATCTATAGGCAAACCACCTTTTTACAAGGTTTAGGATAATTCTAAAGTAATCTAGCTTAATACAAGTCTAAATAGTTCTATATTTATCAATCCTAGAATTTTTTCTAAGTTCCCATATTTCTCTATAAGATTCCAAATCCATCTAGAGATATGTACAATATTACACACAAGTCTAGAGATTTCTTTAATAACCTAAACTTATCTAGAAGATTCCATAAGGTTTCGTTGTATTCTAGAATTTTGGATTCTTCTAGACGCTTTCAAAATCTTCTAGAAATTTTCATAGTTTTCTAGTCTCGCCTAGATGCTCCCCGATCCCCTTCGAAATCATCCGAAAAACTCCTCAATTGACCATGGTTAGCCGAGCCCGACGCCTTGTTGGACACGGAAGTGCGACTCGTGTCATATGCATATACCTTATAACTGTAGTACGCTAAATATATATGTTTATTACATATGTACCTTTATTGTAGAAAATGTAAAATTTTAACATAATGCACACTATTGTTTGTTTGATACTGAATAAAAAAATTCACAATATATATTTACAAACATATACCACTTTTCTACCATGTTAGTAATCCGTTAATGTAGGATCTTCATCTTTTGCTAGAACTAAAAACTTTTATTAAAGGGCAAATGTGAATGCCTAGTAAATACTTTTAAGTCCATTAAACATTTGCTCATTTCTACCCTTATGTATGTATAATGTGCATTTATGTTTTAGATTGATGAATAAATGGAGGTTAAATTTGGACCTTAATAGAACTGGACTTGTAAAGGTTCAAATGAGGGCATATCCCAAGTTCACCTAGGGCAAGTTGGGTCGGACGACCAGGTCACATGTATTTGATCAAGTATTATAACATTGATTAAGATCAGCTAATTACCTCAGAAGTCATTTGATGAAGGGTCATGCTGAGGAGTTCCCACATATAAGCATACTCATTGCATCGAGGATCCGAACTCTTTCTTCCGAGAAGAGTGATGACCATGCACCCTCCTTTCACCATCTCCTCCGACCGACACCTTAGGAACATCGAAAAGTCGACTTGAAATTGCTTGTAATAGGCATTCGCCACGCTTTCTGGACTACTTAATCCTGTGTTTATGTTCCCCTGGTTGTTTCCCATTACCCATTCTGGTATCTTCATATATTTAGAAATAATGAAAATAAAATGATGTCAATTTCACAACGGGGGCATCACGCCCAGAGTAAAATGATATGTTATGTATTATGTTATCAGGCCTATCATGATCTATTTAGACCATATGCCCATAATCTGAATTAGGGTTTCTAGAATCTCTATATTGAAACACTTCATACTTGTAATCTAGAATCTGCGTTGTTTGCCTTCTAATAAAACTAGTTCTCCTTCTGCTCACTGACGTAGCAACACAACATTGGCGAACCACGTAAATCTGTGTGTTCTTGTTAAATCTTTACACATTCGAAATAACAATTTGTAAGTAGAGAAGTTGGATTACCCGAGAGAGCCAATGGAGACCAAAGGAAGAGTGGATAAAATGAAGACTCTCACAAGGGAAGAGTCTACCATGGAAAGACCCGGGCACTCCGTTTATGTAGCAAGATCCGAATTCAGGACCCATTTCCCTCTCGAGTTGTTCTTTGAATTCGGATACAGTTTTGAAAACAGTATTGAAGTCATTGCAAGGAAGGTCATTTAAGAACACTTGGAACTCGAGACCCCAATGTTGGTGGTTCGCCTCTTGCCTGATTATGTCAAGTGTAGAGAAGAAATCTCGCACCACTAACAACATGTTGGGTCCAGAGGCGCAACCGAGATCAGCAATGGCTAGGCTCTTGGTTTTAGGGTATGTTGTTGTGTACAATTTTCTTATGGCTTCTTCTCTTATGGATTTTGTTAGCTCCAACACTCTCTTCTGCAATACCAAACAAAGCTATGTACATTAGATTTTGCAATGCTCAGCTGCTCAAATTGAATCTCAATTAGTTTGATAATCTTCTATGAGGTATGAACATTTTTTATAGTTACTAATAGGATTAGGTTCATGTAAGGGCACTTTGACGATAAATAGTGAGAAGAACACAAATCATTCAAAAAATGACCCAAATTAAAATTTCATTCATCGGTGGCATTTAGATAGAAAGTCCGTGGGTCAGTAGGTAGGTAGATTGGGGACATGTCAAGTACTCGCGCACATGTACGGATGGGCCTAACACATAAGCTCATGGGGTTCCATCCTAAAACAATTGGCGATAGGAGAAGTAACCCATATATATATATAAATTTAATTCAAGTGAGAAGAGTTCTTAGAGTGTGCATGTGTGCACAATTTGTATTCATGATTTTGAGCTATCTATGCATGATTTTGTATGACTATATTCATGATTTTAAGTTGCATATTCATTATGTTGAGTTACTCGCTTTTTATGAATATACAACCTAAAAATATGATTATATATGTAACTTTAAAAGCATGATAAAGAGATGGAATATGAAAAAAGTTTCAAAAATACAATTATATAAAAATATGAATATGCGACTTATAATCATAAATACAATGTAGTATGGAAAGAATGAATATGAATGAATATGCAACTCAAAAATATGAATACAATCATACAAAATCATGAATATGCAACTCAAAATCATGAATACAAACTGTGCACACGTGCGTACTCTAAAAATGATTTTACTTGAACTCAATATATACTAGGCTGGATCTCTTTGAATTTCAGATGTAGGATAAGTTATTATTCTCAACCCACTTGTAAGTTTTTCACAAGTTTGTAGACAAACATGTTTATTACAGGGAATAGACTTGTTCATTCAAATATAATGTTCATGTGATAGATATGAACAACTCAAGATAGTAAACAAATTTTTATTATGTGAAATGACCAAGTTTAATTAGTTCACAAACTCTTGAAAAAATTATGAACATGCCAACTATTCATGAAAGTTTTTAGTTTGGGTCATTTGTGAGCCTTAATTTGGACAATTCACGTTGTCATCACTATTCTCCTCGTCAAAAGCTGATTGGGTTATTTGTTGCAATTAACTCAATAAACTAATACAAAAAAAATAGTTTTCGTTTTCAATATTTCCATCTCTTCCTAAACTCTTTGTTTACATAAACCAATTTCATTTCCAAATAGATGATCAATTGCTCTTTGCTAGATTCGAATGTCCCCACAAAAAATTTAGCTTAATTACATTGGTAATATGGATTTATAGCGGTCAAAAGCTGACCCGAAAATTTGACCCTAAACTTAAAATAAACCGAATTTGATAGACCCGAAGTCCGTTTATTTGACCGATTTAGTATATTTATAAAATTTACTTTCAAACATATAATATATTTTATTATTAAAATACATAAAATAATATATTATAATTAAATATTATTATTTAAGTAAAAAATTATTTTGATAATCATAAAAAAATCGATGTTTTAACCCGCTAGTCAACCCGACTCGACCGAAAACCCACAGCGACCCGACCCGTGACTACTGTTCTAAAAATCCCCGCCTAGGCGCTGAAAGGTGCTAGCCCGCCTAGCCTTTCAGTCCGTCTAGGAGCCCGTTTAGGCCGCCTAGGCGCCCGTTTAGACTCCCTAGGCGCTAAGCGATCCCTCTCTCCCTTGGGACTGCCTAGTGTTTTTTAGAACACTATTCTAGACTCCTAACGACCCGAACCCGAATCAACCTGAACCCAAAATGTTCGAACTCGAATCTGATCTGACCTGACCCGATTGACAGGTCTATATGGATTCAACCATTTAAATAGGTCATTGAGGAAAAGATGATGCATAAATACCTGAACAGTGGAATTTCGGACATAGCTTGTTTCTCCGGATCCTTGGTTCATATGTAGAACATTAGCCACTCGCATTTGTTTCTTGTTCTCTCCCATCACGTATTGTGTCTGATTTAATTAACTTTCAGAATGTAAATTTGTTTTTTTACTTGGTATATTTTTTTGTAGTGTAAACGAAAGAGATCGAATTCATGCATTGTTTTTGAGGAGCTTTTTTCTTTTCAGTTTCCATCTTTAGGTGTTCTAAAAATAAGTTATCCGGTCTCTCTGAGTTGCCTAACACATTGCAACGGATCAGAGAATTATGGTCACGACATAGTAAGTTTTAATTTTGATCGGATATTCTCCAAATTGAAGTTATACGTTTCAAGTAAAAATGCAAGGTCTCAAGCTCCTTAAATCAGCTAGTCTTACTCTGATTCTTGCTTGAAGGTACGTATGACTGGGCCCACAGCCCAATATGATCCATGAACTAGGCCCAATAATTGGATCAGAGACGATTGAAGTTATATTTATGAATTGTGTGATTATCGTTTTAGAAAAAAAAATAGGGAAATTCCTTTTGGTGCCCTTAAGGTTTTGCCTTTTCCTGTTGGTGCCCAAGAAAAAGACTTATTCCTCTTGGTACTCCTGATGTTTTAACTTTTTCCGTTGATGCCCCTCCACGGTTCAAATTAGCTAATTTCAAGCTTACCATTATGTTCATCACCCTTAAATTAGTAGGATTGAACTCTTAAAACACTTAAATTCATAACCAAACTACATCAATTTGAATTTTTAAACAATCCTCTATTTTAAGGGGTTGTTTACAAAATTGTTTAAAAATTCAAATTGATGTAGTTTGGTTATGAATTTTGATGTTTTAATAGTCAAATCTTACTAATTTAAGGGTGATGAACATAATGGCAAGCTTGAAATTGGCTAATTTAAACCGGAGAGGGGCGTCAACAGGAAAAGCCAAAACCTTAAGGGTACCAAAAGGAATAAGTTTTTTTCTTGGGCACCAAAAGAAAAAAGAAAAAACTTAGGGGCACCAAAAGGAATTTCCCAAAAAAAATATAAACACTATGTATGATTAGAGGTGTGTTCGGTTCCGGAACCGACGGTTCCGGTTCCATCGGATCATGGAACCAGGACCGAGACCGGAACTAGGAACCCCCGATTCCTAAGTTCGTTTCCCTGTTCTGGTTCCCATGTTCCATTGGAATAGGACACACCTCTTTGTGTGATATAAAAACATATGAAGACATAATATCATTTTTCTTAAAAAAACACAATATCATATATTGTTGGCCATTCACAAATTTCATATATACGAGAACCCCATTAATTTGAATTTGAAAAATTTAATTGTAAAAAATAAACCTGCAAAATCGATGGTAGATTGAGTAAATAAACTCAAAATAATACTTCAACTACCAACCAAATTTAGATGAAAAAGAAATTTATTATATCTTAAATTTCTATGTACGTAGTATACACCGATTAAATAATCAAATAGTTTATTTATTTATGATTTGCAACATTTTATTTTGTTTTAGTTATATCATTAGCTATGGTATTTCATAATGGAATTCAATAAACTCGAATTTAGTATATTTAATCATATGTATAATTTCAAAAAATCTAGACATTTGAAATATTAACAAATACTCCCTCCGTTTTATAGTTTTATAATGTAAGTCATTTGTAACTATAAAAGACGTTTCATAATGTAAGTCATCTTTGCAATTATTTAATGCTAAACTTTCTAAAATAGTTCATTGTTTAATTAACTTCACATTTCAAAAGTCCATTGAAAATTAAATTAAAAAACAAACTTGAATTATTATTGGTATTGGAATTATAAAACATAATTATAGTGTATTTATTGTACTTGATAAAAACAAACATTAAATTAATTTTATTGGAAACATGTCTTAAAACCTATGCAAAATGAAAAAAATGACTTGCATTGCGAAACGAAAGTAATTTTCCCTCCATTTCGCAATGTAAGTCTCTACCTCTAAAAGGTGTTTCATAATGTAAGTAATTCCTTCCCTTATTTAATATAAAACTTTCTAAAATAAGTCATTACTCTATTTAATTTACTTAACATTCCAACAACATTCATTAACTCAAGCAATTCTAGTGGTTAAAGAGTTAATATTGCATGTGATAAAAACAAACATTAAATTATCATCTTTTTCATTTTAAGCTTGCCTTAATTCCTGTGCAAAATAAAAATATGACTTATATTATGAAACGGAAGTAATATAAAATAGTACTAATATTTACCCATTCCATTCCAAGGGACAAAGTTAGCACTATACGTAGTAATAAACATAATATCTTACATTTATTGCCATTAATGGCATAATGGCATATCTCACATTTATTGTCATTAATCGATGTAATATAATACTTCATCCGTTCTATTCTACTTGTCTTTCTAACCTCAAAATTTTGTTCAACAAAACTTGTCCATTTAGAATTTTTATTTAATTAATATGTTGGAAAGTGTTCATATTGATTTTTTTCTCTCTATCTATTGGCTATAAAGGGTAGTTAGTATTTAATTGGTGATTACATTTAGAAATTTTTAGATCTTCAATGATATTTTTTATATTTTCAATGAGTTTCTTAATATATGCGAAAAAAATCTAAAAAGACAAGTAGAATAGAACGGAGGGAGTATCAAATTAATGACATAATGGCAATAATAAATACAATACGTTACGTTTATTGGCATCAATGGCACATCTTCTTTCCTCGAATATATTTGAAATTGAATGAACCAAACTCCACCATGGCAACCGTTCACACAAGAATGTCGTCGAAACTTAAACTCATTTTCCTTTTCTCTCTCGCCTTCTCTTACAACGCCTTCGCCGATGACCACCTCATCGCAACGACTTGTCACAACACACCAGACATCAAGCTCTGTGAATCCGCTCTCCGAGCAGACCCCCATAGCTCAACGACCGATGCCTTTGGGCTGATCAAGATCATGATTGATATAGTCAAATCCAAGTTCATCGATTCGCTTACGCATATCCATAACCTCATGAAGATGTCACCGCCATCGGCTAAAGCCACGACGCTGAAGAAATGCATGATCTTGTTTCAAACAGTTGTTGACTCGAACGTCAAAGTCGCAAAGTCGGCCGTGGAACTGGGTAATCCAAAGTTCGGCGTCGAACGCCGCTGTTGAGGCCGAGATTTGCGGGGAGGCGGTTACAAGCTCTGGAGGCGAATCGGTGTTGATTCAGCGCACGAAGTATCTTAGTGGTTTGTCCCATGTGGCCGCTTCTATGATTACTACTCTAGAATAGTAAATGCTGTAATGTTGTTTACCCAACAATACAAACAAAAGTTCAAGAGCATGGAATAAATGATGTTGTTTGGATCAGCTGATCGTTAAGTAAATAATCTTAACAATTATAAAAGTCGGTGAACTTTGTGTTGATGTCCTTTCCGGTTAGTACCATGTCTACGACCTTGTTGACTTCTGGCATTTGCAAAGAGATTATAATATTAATAGGAATTTCATTTAGGGGAGTACAAGCGAGAGGAGGACGACGCCTCCACAAAGTAGCTTGGGAAGAGATAACTAAACCAAAACGACATGGAGGTCTTGGGATCATCGACTTTGGTACGTTAGAAAACTTGGTTGGCGTTTTGTAAATGAGGATGGTGATCTTTGGGTCCGGGTGTTGAAGAACAAGTATGTTTTTCATAAGTTATTGTAACAGCAACAACCATGGCAAACACTAGAATACCAACAAAAAGTAAGGCTAGCCTAAATCACCATCTACTAGATGGTGATCTTGAAAATACAACAAAAAACTAAAGCTAGGTATAACAAATTTTAAGGCTTCAAATCTTCAATTCTAAAATCAGGAGTGGAGAATCAAGAAGCCCACCAACACAAGGAGACGAACAAACCCAATATGAGAAACCCAAACCCAAGGCATCCAAAGCAAGTACCAAAACATAACAAGAGCAAGATTTCAAAGGAATGGTAGATGGAAAGGTCAAATCGGCTTTGAAACCAATTAGGATACAAGAGCTAGAAACAGAACTAGATCCACAAAGCATATCCATTATGCGAACAAACCTTAAAGTTTCATTGAGAAGGAATGGATAAATTTGACAAGTTAGCTCAATCAAAATTGAAGAGGACCAACATAAATGGATTTCCTGTCAAGGCGATGATTAAGAGTAAATGGAAATGAAGGAGCGGAGGAGCGGAGGTGACAGAAGAACAAGTATGTTGACAAGGCTCTCGGGAAGTCAAATGTGTGCTCTAACATTTGGAAGTGTGTGAGAATGGGAATATCTGAGGTTATCATAAAAGGCACGAGATGGATGATGAGGAACGAGGATTCGATTCGCTTCTAGGCGGATGCTTGGTTGCTGGAATGCCCACTTGCTGAAGTTGCTACAACTAGGCTTAATGGGAATATGCAGGAGGTCCTTGTTAGTGACTATTGGAATTATTTCCATGTTATTGACTTTTATCCTCTTTTCTTCTAGGATGGCTTTGCTTGCTAGATTAGAACAAAAATCTTTGCAAGTAAGAGGATTGGGGTGTTAGAGTGGAATGTTGTTTTTGCTACAACACTCTGTTGGGTTTGGAAGTGATGGAACTCGAAAGTGTTCAACGATGAAACGACCACTATTGATAAAATTACTTTTGTTATCGATCGCAGCAGGGAAGCATTTCAAGCGGCAGGTAAGACAAATCCTTCTAGTGTTATTTTGAGTAAGAGGGTGCAGGATATTTCATGGGATAGACCAGAAGAAGGCTGGACCAAAATCAATATCGATGGGGTTGTAGAGGACGACTTAGCTTCACTCGGGGGAGTTGTTAGAGATGGAGGCAGGTCTTGGTTATGTGGTTTTGTCATTTGTGCATAATATCGGGTCTTGTTCAGTCATGATGGCCGAGCTATGGGGCGTGTATAATGGCTGAAGCTTGCTTGGGATAATGGCTACCGCAAGGTTGCCCGACCTCGAGTCGGACTCTCAATTAATTATTCGTCTTTTTAGCTCTAAGGTCAAGAGGAGCCATCCTCTGTTTAGCCTGGCATCGCAATGTCGCGACTTAATTAGTAGGAATTGGATACAATCAATTATAATATTTCATAACTGATGATGCTCAAAATAGGAAAGCGAGAGGTGGGCCCGGAGTATGAGGGTCAAACCAGATCAAAGGGACCCCCGAGGATGATTCTAGGGCCCACAACCATGCCCACCTTTTATTTTAACAAAGTTCCTACCCCACGAGGTCTCGACCTCGTAACCGACTCTACTAGCGCCCGCCCACCATGACCACTCAGCGAACGCCTCTCTTTGGGCCAATCACCGACTGCCTCGCCTCTAGGCCAATCAGAGCCCTTGATCTCGGGCGTCCCACATCGGACAATGACCAAAACTCGACTCCCCAATCCTCTATAAATAGAGGAGAATCTCATATGGAAAAGGGGTCGAAAAACATCTTTAACTCAAGAACTATCTTGCTCGTTGAAGATCGACGTGATCGAAACATCGTCAAAAGGCCTCACTATAGACAAGTGAAGTCCACAAAAAGACTTCAAGTCTCACAAAGTTCCTATTCGCACCAAAGATCTCGCTACACCATCTCACACACCGCCTACACCTCACTCTCATTCTTCGTTGCCTGATCTCGCAAGTCGTCAACACCGTCCCGCTAGATCAACCTCGCTCAAAAAGCAAGCAAACAATACTTAGAATTGTCTAGCAATTAGGAGATCTCGAACATTGTTAGGTCGAGATCTCGGATAATCGTAGGAGATCTAGGGTGTAAACTTCCAAGCGTTTGTAACCTTGCGTTACCACAACCTCGTTGTAAAGAAAATCATAAATGAAGAAGCAAGGTTTCGTACAGTCGAATATAATAATCTCGTGTCTTGTCTTTTAGCGAACGCTTCATTTCGGGTTTCATGACTGGCGCCGTCTGTGTGAACTTCTTCATCCTAAGTAGTTCCTCGATTCGTGCAAACCTTAGCTTTGATTCCCTCAAAATGGATTGCCCAAACAATTTCTTCCCTCAACACCCCGACAACATGCCGGAGACTACGCAATGGACAGCTGCGGGGCCTCCAGGCTGCCCGTTCGTGGTCCCTCCGGGATGGACGTACGCCGCCCCGCAAAATCCATTCCCATTACAAGGCTTCGAACAGGGCGGCGCGCCCCCAAATCCATATCCCTACCCGGCTTATGGGCAATACCAACAGGGCTTCGCCCCTTCATACGTCCCCTATCACCCCCCCGGGTGAGCCACACTCCGAGTACGTCCCCGCGTACGTCCCTAGGCGTGCGCCGGAGCCCGAGTCCTCCACCAACGGCTCGTCAACAGAAAGGCCTCCCCGAGATCCCATGCAGATCTCGCGGTCTCGATCGCGACGATCGAGGCTGCGGGAGCCAAAGTTGTCCGAAACAGCGGGGAGCGCGATGCATTACTTGAGGTCTCGATCGCACAATTCGAGGCCGCCGCCCAAAATCAGGAGGAGGCCAAGATCACCTCCCCGTTCATGGACGCGATCCGGAACGCGCCCATGCCCAAGGGCTTTTTAAGGCCACAAATGGGACTTTATGACGGCTCGGCGGACCCCGAGGAGCACGTAAAACACTTCGCGGTCCAGATGACGCCATATTCTGACGGGTTTTCCCAACCACCCTGGAAAAGGCCGCGTTGACGTGGTTCTCGAGTAAGAGGGTCGGCTCCGTGACCTCGTTCACCCAGCTGTGTGATTCCTTTGTCACACACTTCAGCGGATCCAGGAAGCGCAAGAAGGACATGCGGGATCTCCGTGGAATCGAGCAGGGGGAGAGCGAGTCCTTGGGCGCCTTCTTCACGTGGTTCACGATCGCGGTGGCGGAGATCGCGCATGTCGACGAGTCGTCGGTGCGCGACACCCTCATGGGCAACCTGCGCATTGGGGATTTCAAAAACCGCATTTTCTTGAAGAATCCGGAGACGTACGAAAGCCTGTGCGCCCAGATCACGGCCCAAGTATACGCCGAGGATGCCGCCAACCAGAGCTTGCGACCACGAATTGACAAAGAGATCGTCGCCGAGGCCAAGGGGAAGGCAAAGGTGGCCGCGCCGGCTGCGCGCGATGCGTATGTGACGCAGGCACATAACCCCAGCAGCAACAACAACAACAGAAACAACAACAACAGAAACAACAACAATAACCGGAACAACAACAACAACAATAACCGGAACAACAACCGCGGAGGCGGTGGCGGAGGTTGGAACTGCTTTGGCGGGAGACCGCGGGGTTACCGAGGCAAGGGAGGTCCCGCGCACGACCCAAATGAAAAGGTCCGCGCCAACCCCGCGTCAGGAGCCAACCTCGAGCCGCAAGGCCCGAGTCGGACCCAGGCTAACAACAACAACAACGTCGAGCAGCAGGCGCCCGCGAAGCAGGCCTGGTCTGGACAAGCGACGACGCTCGATGGGTACATCCATACCATCTCGGGCGGACCATCACCGGCTGGGTCAAGCCAGGCAGATTGGAAGAGATACGCGAGGGCAAGCCATCATGAGCCCTCGGTATTCAGTGTCGCCCAAACCTCGCGCGCCCACGTAGGTTTGTCCTTCTCGTCCGAAGATGCCGAGGGGCTTCACATGCCACACTCCGACCCCTTGGTGGTCCACGCTCAAATGGGCTCGAAGATGGTTAAGCGAGTGCTGGTGGACACGGGATCCTCTGTGGACATCGTGTACTATGGCGCGTTCGAGCAATTGGGCATCTCCGAGACCTCCTTGAAGCCCTACGCTGGGAAACTCACCTCCTTTTCGGGAGACGAAGTCGACGTGGCAAGACTCATCGACCTCTGGATGACACTAGGCACCGGATCCACCAGAAGGACTGAGATGGTGGAGTTCACAGTGGTACGCCTACCTTTGGTGTGGATCGCAATCATTGGGAGGGTCTCCCTGATGAAGTTCCAGGCGATGGTTTCTATCTATCACCTGAAGATGAAGTTCCCCGTCGATAGCGGGGTTGAAGAGGTGAAGGGCAATCAGGAGGAAGGTCGCGTTTACTACGCGACCTCTACAAAACAAAAGTGCCCAGTGTTCATGGTGGAATCCCCCGGCGAGGCCGACCTCGAAGTCCGGGATTTCACAGTCCCCACTCCAGAGCTAGAGAGAAGGGTGATATCCCCTTTCGAGAGCGAGTCCGAGAAGATCTACCTCGGGGAATGCCCCTCGGGGGCGTCGACGACGTCGCTAGAAGCCTTGCTCGCTGGGTCCCGCGACATGTTCGCTTGGACTGCGAAGGACCTCCGAGGTGTCCCGCGGACCGTGGCCCAGCACTCTTTGAACGTCGATGTTACCACTCACCCCGTGGTGCAGCAACGAAGGAAAATGAACGAAGAAAGGGCAAGCGCCGCAAATGACGAGGTGGCAAAATTGCTGGCTGCGGGATTTATACGCGAGGTTCAATACCCCCGATGGTTGTCCAACGTCGTTCTTGTCAAAAAAGCCAGCGGGAAGTGGAGAATGTGAGTCGATTTCAAGGACCTCAACAAAGCCTGTCCCAAAGACAGTTACCCCTTGCCCTTGATCGACGAGCTCGTCGACTCAACCGCAGGTCACGGGGTTTTAAGCTTCCTCGACGCGTACTCGGGGTGCAATCAGGTTCTGATGAACCTGCGAGAAGAAGAGGAGACATCCTTCATCACCCAGCGAGGCACTTATTGCTACAAAGTCATGTCGTTTGGGCTGAAGAATGCGGGGGCCACCTTTCAACGCCTCGTCGACCGCGTTTTCAAGAACCATCTCGGACGGAACGTGTCGGCTTATGTCGACGACATTGTTGTCCGGAGCAAGACCCCTGAGGAGCATCTGGTCGACCTCGCTGAGGTCTTCGTAACTCTCAGGCACAACCGTCTCAGCCTGAACCCCGAGAAGTGCGTCTTCGGCGTGTCATCGGGAAAATTCTTAGGCTTTATCATTAGCGGACGGGGCATCGACGTAAACCCTGCCAAGGTCGAGTTGATCCTCGCAATGAGGTCACCACGGTCCCGCACCGAGGTGCAACGACTCAAAGGTGCCGTCAACTACCTTGGGAGATTCTGCTCCCGCTTGGCGGAAAGGTCCTTGCCCTTTTTCGCGGCTCTCAAGCAGAATGAGAAGTTCGTGTGGGATGAGAATCTGGAGCTCGCTTTCTCTGAGCTAAAGGCCTTCCTAACAAAGCTCCCCACACTGTCGCCCCCGCTGGCGGGTGAAGACTTGCAACTTTATGTGGCCGTCAGCCCTAAGACGGTCAGCACGGTGCTTACCAGAAAGGCCACGCACCCAGTTTATTTCGTGAGTCGTGTGCTTCAGCCCGCGGAGCAGCGATATTCCCCAGCAGAGAAGATGGCGCTGGCAGTCGTGACCGCCGCAAGGCGTCTGCGCCCTTACTTCCATGCGCACCCCATTCAGGTCCTGTCTGACCTCCCACTCCGACAAATCCTCCACCAGCCCGCCCTCTTCGGGCGAATGACGAAGTGGGCGGTCGAGCTCTCCGAGTTCGACATCAGCTACCTCCCAAGAACCGCCATGAAGGGGCAGGCCCTCGCTGACTTCATGGTAGAGGTCACCTTCCCTAAGACAGAAACAAGCTCGGAAGAGTGGAAGGTGTTCGTTGACGGCTCACGATGTGACGCCGGTGGTGGAGCTGGCGTATTCCTCGCTGGGCCCTCGATCGAGACAGAGTACTCACTTAACTTCGCCTTCGACGCCACCAATAACGAGGCCGAATATGAGGCCATGATCGCTGGAATCGAGATGGCGCTCCTTAGTGGTGCCCGAAAAATCAGGGTCTACACCGACTCCGAGCTGGTGGCGCGCCAACTCAACGGTTAATACGACATCAGAACGGGGTTCCTACCCGCGTACCGAGAAAAGGTCAAAGCCTTGGTATCATGCCTGGAAACCTTCGCGGTCGAATCCGTCTCGCGAACCTCGAACACCAAAGCAGACGCACTTGCGAGGTTAGGATCCGCCCTCCCCCTTAAAGTGGGGAACCGTGTGATGGTAGAGGGAAAACTCTCGCGGAGCGTGAACAGCGAGGTCCTATCTGTGTTCGCGGAGGATTGGAGGATCCCGATAACACGGTATGTGGAGAGAGGAGTCCTCCCAGAGGACCCCGCACAGGCCAGGAAGCTGAAAATGCAAGCGACGCGATATTGCGTCATAGGTGGTTGCCTTTATCGACGAGGCTACGCCGAGCCCAATCTATTGTGCGTCCCAACCGAATCCACGGAACACATCCTATATGAGGCCCACGAAGGGGTCTGTGGAGGCCACCCGGGGTGGCGAACCCTTTTGCATAAGATTGCCCACTTGGGGTACTTCTGGCCCACCCTCCGGCAAGACGCAAGGGACTATGTCTTGCGATGTGATGGATGCCAGAAGCACGGTAACCTCTTGCACGCCCCGATCTCGCAGCATCGCTCCATCCACGCGCCGTGCCCCTTTGCGATGTGGGGGATGGACATCCTCGACCCCTTCCCCAAGGCCCCCGGTCAGGTGCGGTATATCGTGGTCATCGTCGACTACTTCACAAAGTGGGTTGAGGCACAAGCAATGGCGAAGATCACGGGGACTAAGGTCTGCGACTTTCTGTGGAAGAATCTTGTCTGCCGCTTCGGCGTTCCCAGGACCATCATGACCGACCATGGCCCCCAATTTGATTGTGAAGAGACTCGGACATTCTGCTCAGACCTGGGCATAACCCTCAAGTTCTCCTCCGTGGCCCATCCTCAGTCCAACGGCCAGGTAGAGAACGTCAACGCCCGCATCCTGTCCGATCTGAAGAAATGGCTGGGCATGGCACAGGGTCGTTGGGCAGAGCTTCTCTCACTCGTCCTATGGACGTACCGCACCACCTCGCGCCGCGCGACCGGAGAAACGCCCTTCGCTCTAACCTACGGGGCGGAGGCCCTAGTCCTGGTAGAAACCCTGGTCCCATCAACAAGGGTGTTTGATTTCGATAAAAAGAGAATGAGGCTAATCTCAGGGTCGAGCTGCTGTTCTGTGACGAGCTACGCGAAGTAGCCGACCTCCGCTCCAGGGAATACAAGCGCCGCGTGGCCGTCTACCACAACAAGAAGGTGAGACCTCGGTTCCTAGCCACAGGCAATCTCGTCCAGAGGAGAACCGAGGGTGGCAAATTGGACCCCAACTGGGAGGGACCATACATCCTCGGCGAGAAGGTCGCTCCTGGAGCTTTTAAGCTCAAAGATAACGAGGGGCGTACCCTCAGCAAAACGTGGAACGTCGACCGGTTAAAGAAGTATTTTGTATAAACTCTCTGAACTCCGTTACTTCTTTTTGTGAATAAAAGGTTGTGGAACTTTCAAAATTTCTCTCAAAAATAAAAACTTCGGGTTTTGAATCTCGTTAAATCCAAACCTCGTTTCCCGCTTGGTGTTGGAGAATCTCGTTAAGTCCATCCCTCGCTTCCCGCTTGGGGTTGGAGAATCTCGTTAAGTCCAAACCTCGCTTCCCGCTTGGTGTTGGAGAATCTCGTTAAGTCCATCCCTCGCTTCCCGCTTGGGGTTGGAGAATCTCGTTAAGTCCAATCCTTGCTTCCCACTTGGTGTTGGAGAATCTCGTTAAATCCAAACCTCCCTTCCCGCTTGGTGTTGGAGAATCTCGTTAAGTCCATCCCTCGCTTCCCTCTTGGGGTTGGAGAATCTCGTTAAGTCCAAACCTCGCTTCCCACTTGGTGTTGGAGAATCTCGTTAAATCCAAACCTCCCTTCCCGCTTGGTGTTGGAGAATCTCGTTAAGTCCATCCCTCGCTTCCCGCTTGGGGTTGGAGAATCTCGTTAAGTCCAAACCTCGCTTCCCGCTTGGTGTTGGAGAATCTCGTTAAGTCCATCCCTCGCTTCCCGCTTGGGGTTGGAGAATCTCGTTAAGTCCAAACCTCACTTCCCGCTTGGTGTTGGAGAATCTCGTTAAGTCCAAACCTCGCTTCCCGCTTGGTGTTGGAGAATCTCGTTAAGTCCATCCCTCGCTTCCCGCTTGGGGTTGGAGAATCTCGTTAAGTCCAAACCTCGCTTCCCGCTTGGTGTTGGAGAATCTCGTTAAGTCCAAACCTCGCTTCCCGCTTGGTGTTGGAGAATCTCGTTAAGTCCATCCCTCGCTTCCCTCTTGGTTTTGGAGAATCTCGTTAAGTCCAAACCTCGCTTCCCGCTTGGTGTTGGAGAATCTCGTTAAATCCAAACCTCGCTTCCCGTTTGGTGTTGGAGAATCTCGTTAAGTCCATCCCTCGCTTCCCGCTTGAGGTTGGAGAATCTCGTTAAGTCCAAACCTCGCTTCCCGCTTGGTGTTGGAGAATCTCGTTAAGTCCAAACCTCGCTTCCCGCTTGGTGTTGGAAAATCTCGTTTTGTCCAAACCTCGCTTCCCGCTTGATGTTGGAGAATCTCGTTAAGTCCATCCCTCGCTTCTCGCTTGGGGTTGGAGAATCTCGTTAAGTCCAAACCTCGCTTCCCGCTTGGTGTTGGAGAATCTCGTTAAGTCCATCTCTCGCTTCCCGCTTGGGGTTGGAGAATCTCGTTAAGTCCGAACCTCGCTCTCCGCTTGGTGTTGGAGAATCTCGTTAAGTCCATCCCTCGCTTCCCGCTTGGGGTTGGAGAATCTCGTTAAGTCCAAACCTCGCTTCCCGCTTGGTGTTGGAGAATCTCGTTAAGTCCATCCCTCGCTTCCCGCTTGGTGTTGGAGAATCTCGTTAAGTCCAAACCTCGCTCCCCGCTTGGTGTTGGAGGATCTCGTTAACTCCATCCCTCGCTTCCCGCTTGGGGTTGGAGAATTTGTTAAGTCCAAACCTCGCTTCCCGCTTGGGGTTGGAAAATCTCGTTTTGGTCCACCCCTCGCTCCCCGCTTGGGGTTGGAGAGTCTCGTTAACATGCAAGGTCTGAGCAGGCCTCACGGCCTCGGCGTGATTAATTGTGCAAAATCCGATCGAGGCTCGAAACCTCGGCGGATCCCTGCGAAAATTCATGATCTCGGTGCAGAATTAGAAGCACCTGATGTGGCCCGAGTGCCACAAAAGTTGTGGCACTCGATCCATGGGTTTGGGTGGATAAGGAGGAGCATATGCGAATAAGCTAGAACAAACAAACGTTCATGAGGAAAGGAAAATGACATAAAATAAAGGCCACAAGTGCCGAGATGTTTATATTACAGGCCCCGTAGGGCCACCGACAAAACAACAAAACAAAAAGAAAACAGAAGCAGACAACGACGTCCTTTAGATCTTCGAGGCTTCGGCGGTAGGCTCGGAGGTCTTCGCAGGATCTTCAGAGGCTTGAGCAGTAGGGTCTTGGGGAATATCCAGGGCAGGGGCGGGGATGGCAGAAGGTTGGGAGCTTGGCGCATCTTCCCGAGCAATGGCTGCCGAGGTGGGCGCCTCGCTGGCCACGGTGCCGTCCTCGTTAAGAAAGAATTCACATTCTCCCTCAGGCTCTTCCCCGTCAAGTTCCCCCATAGTCTCCTCGTAATTGGGGATGAAGAACTTGATGCGGGGGTCGACGTGCCCATACTTCGCGACCGCTTGTTTGACCCCAATCCGGACGGACTGGTGGAACATCTTCCTCACGCTTTCCACCATCTCAGCCTGAAAAGCCTCGGACTTCACATACCTGAGCCCCTCGGCTTCCAGCTCCTTGCTAAGCTCAACAACACGCCGTTGGAGCCTGGTAACCTCATCCTCAGCTTTCCGAAGCTCCGCCTCCTTTTCTTTGAAAAATTGGTGCTCCTCGGATAGCTACCCCTTGAGCTTGGCAACTTCGCCCTTGAAGTCCCCGTTCTCATCCCTCTAATCCCTAACCTCCTCCTTCACTTTCCTCAACTCCTCCCTGACCCTCGAGACGTCCTTGGCCTCGTCCGCCGCTGCGACCTCCGCGGCGCGAACACGCCTTTCGGCCTCCGCGAGATCTCTCCCCTCTTCTCGATCTCGGTGTCGCGCTCTTTAAGCCTCACCTCCAGCATATCCATTTTCCCATGGAGGAGGGTGACGCGACCACAGTTGTAGTTCGCGAAGAAGGTGTTCTGAAACAAGCGAAGAATACGTTAAAACGAGCAATAACAGTAAAACCAACAAAAAAAGCGACCTCGTAAGAATAGGACGTACCATCGCCGAATAACGGAGGATTTCGTCGTTGATGGCGGCCTTTGAAAGATTGTTGCTCCACGCAACCTCCTCCTTCCAGGCTGTCTTGTCCCATTCATCAGGCACGCCCCGGGAGGGTCCGGGGAAATGGAACTTTTCGGCAGGAGGCCCGAAGGCCAAGATGACTCGGCTCAGTGCGCCAGGGCGCTCGATTTTCTCGCCCCTCGGGGTTTCCCCCTGCCCATCCCCTTTTCGTTTCTTCCTTTTCTCCCCCCCCCCCCCCCGGGGAGACCCCTCTTCCTTCCTTTTGGACCCGGCCTTATCCCCGGATCCTCGAGGGATTTGGGAGGACGTCCTCGCAGCGTCCCCCTTGGACGCCACCCCCCCGCTCGTCTTCACCTCCGGCGCCTTCGACGTCGGGGCTGTCGTCTTACTTTGCGAGGCGGGAGGCCTCGCTTGCGATGTCGGTTCATTAATAACAACCCCCTTATGACCTCTGGGAACGGGGGCCGTAGAAGAAGAAGTCACAGGCCTTTTTCCCTGCGACTTCGAGGTAAGAGCGCCAAGTAGGTCCAGTGTCAAAACAGAGAAGGAGTATGAAAGTTAGATAAGAAAAGCAAAAAACAAGTTAGCAAGGTTTAAACCCTCGCAGCTCGAAGACAGTAATGAGACAAAATAGGCCGCCGAGGTTTATAACCTCGCTCCTCAACAACAAAAAGAAAAATCAGGAAAGAGATTGAATACCCTCTTTTCCCTCGCTAGGAGGGAGGTTGAGGCTCAGACCAGCCCGCTCAAGCTGGTCCTGAGAAAGATACACCTGGTGCGGTGCCTGACTCGCTGTGGCGTATCGGGCCCTGAGTGCCTTAAGCTCATCAACCGTCAGCGGGGTTACACACCGAACGAATTTGCCCGGCGCCACAGGGAAGTTGAGATATCTCCCGGTGGAGTCGCGAACGAAGAACCAATTCGGCTTCCACGACCCGACGTTCGAAGTGGCCGTGGTGATCTTGATAAGAGGCGTGTTAAGATTGATAAGGCTCGGGGACCGAGTGTCTCTCCTCGCTAGGAATAAAACCGACAAGTTATCGAGGTTCGGCCCGTCTCCAAGTTCGCGACTGTGAATCGTATAGGCGCACAGCCGCCGCCAAGCATTCAGAAACAATTGCGCGGGGCAGATCTTCATGGCCCACAGATAATCAACAATGTGCGGGGCCAGGGGTAACCTGAAGCCCGCTTGAAGGCTGAAGAGGTGCACGACTGCACACCTCTCGTAGGACGCCAAGGGCCGCCCCCCCTCTTCGGGAAGTGCCAGCTCAATCCCCTCGGGCCAGGCGAAGTCTTTGGCAATCTCCACGAGATCATCACGCTTGAGTTCGGTGGCCACTCCCTCGGACAAATACTCCTTAGGGGTGCTCGGGGTCATGAGAATCCGCTCTTCGAGGAAAGACGGAACGCGAGACACGGCGTCAGTAATATGCGCCGCAGGGAAGCTCGGAGGCACGTAGGGAGGCGGCGCCGAGGTCGTTCCCACGTCCGGTCGCACCTCAACCTCCGCAACAACCTCGTCTGGGGTGGAAGACGAAGCCATTTCAACGCCCGACGACGTTCGAAGATGGGAGAAGCGCGAAGTGATAGAAACCTCGGAGTCGCTTGAGGAAGGCTCGCTAAAAACCAGCGAAGGGGACCTCGGGTTCTGAGAGTCGCTGAGTTCTACGCTTCCCGCGGACTCCGAAACGACCTCGTAAAAACCCTCTTGGACTCTGAAAGCGAAGCCAGGCGGAGGGCTCGCAGAGGCTCTCCTAGGCATGAAAAGAACGATGTCCAGGCCGCGGAAGGCCAGCACCTGGAAAAGAAAGAAGCATTGAGACGTTGGGCGCTATAACCTCGTAAGAAAAAGAACGAGATCATAACCTCGTAAGAAAGAGAAATTCTGGGCCGTAAGAGGCGAGGAGCCACGTGGAACCATAGGGGCTACTCTGACAAGATAGGACGGCGAGGGAGAAGACGAAGCGCAAAAAAGGAGAAATCGAAGCGCCAAAAAGAGGAAAGAGAAGGTGAAATGGAAGCCAGCGGTGGAAAGCGGCGGTGGAGACTCTAACGTCCCATCAATCAACCGTCAGGGCGTTTGGGTTTCCAAGAACTTCAAAATTCAAAACCGCCGAAAAAGAGAAAGAGACGACCGTCGGTTGGAGGGCGAGAAGTTCAAGTGCGTGGCGTTCGCCACCCTGACCCCACCATCCCGCCACCATGGCACCGGTGCAAAACACCAAGAGGCAACCACTGCCTGCTAGGGCGCAAGGCCGAACGAAAAGAGAAGAAAGAAAAAAGGGCAAAAAGAAAAAAAAACGGCGAGGAAAAGCATGCGGAAGCTAACGCCGACCTCACCACCGTCGTTTCGCCACCGAGGCGCCGGCTCGAAACACCATGCGACCCACTATCGCATCCCCAAAACCACAAAACAAAAAGCAAGTAGGGAAAAATCGAAAGGGAACAAAAGACGGGAGAAGAAAAGTCGAAGACTTACTTGTTCAGAATCGACGAAGAGGGAGCGGTGGTGCAATCGGAAGGTGGCTAAGGCTCGCCGGAAACCATCTGGAGAAACCGCTCGCTGGAAGCCGGAAAGACAGAAAGAAGAGAAGGCGAAAATGTTGAAGGAAGAGATGAAGGGGAGGCGTGTGAAGTGCGCACTTATAAAGAGCAGAGTTCGATCCACTTAGAGAAGTAGACTGTCATGGCGAGGAAAAACACCTTTTGCCCCGTGGAAGGGGGTAACTTGTCGATAGTGTCCATCCCCCATCGCATGAATGGCCAGGGAGTGATTGATGGGTGGAGAATCTCCGGCGGTTGATGTGGGATTGGTGCGTGCCTTTGGCATGCTTCACACGACTGTGCATATTCGGTGGCATCCTAGCGAATGGTAGGCCAATTCCACCCCTGCCTAAGGATCTTGTTAGCAAGACTTCGCCTCCGAGTATGATTACCGCAATCTCCGTTGTGTACCTCACGCATGATTTTCTCAGCCTCTTCCTTTTCTACGCACCGCTGTAGGAAGCCTGCGGCAGATTTGTGGAAAAGGATCTCGTCTAAGATGGCGAATCGCGTCGCTTTCGACCTTAAGGCTTTGGCTTTAATTTTGTCCTTGGGCACTTCGCCGTGTAGGAACCAACCAAGGTATGGCTTGGTCCAGTGGTTTCCCGAACTGACCCCTGGATTGGTGGATTCTTGGAGAATACCCGGGGCGAATTGCTCTGGTAGTGGTTCAGCAGCCTGCATCACCGATGTTTCTGTTATAGACGATTGTAATAAGTGGACTATTGGTATATTATCATACTCCCTGGGGTCTAGGGTTGAGCCTAGACCGGCTAGGGCATCGACCGGAGCTAGCCATCCTATCATCTTGTATTACTTTGAAGTTTTCGGATAGTGTTTTAACCACATTGAGGTAGCTAGCCATCCTATCATCTTTGGCGTCGAAAATGCCCAAAATCTGATTGATGATGAGTAAGGAATCAACGCGTACCTTGATTTTCTTTATGGACAAATCTTTAGCTAACTCCAGCCCAAAGATGAGAGCTTTATACTCCGACTCGTTGTTGGTGGCTTCAAAGTTGCATCTGACTGCCTGAGCTATCGTTTCCCCCCTTGCCGACTTTAGCACGACGCCGAGACCTTCTCCCCTTGCGTTTGAGGCTCCATCGGTGTTTAGTACCCATTCCTCTTGAGGTTCGCCGAGGGACGAGACCAAGACCTCCTCTTTAGCGCTTTCTTCAAGAGTTGGGGTGAAGTCGGCAACGAAGTCGGCCAATACTTGTGACTTGATTGTTCTTCGAGGTTTGTATCTGACATCGTATCCACTGAGTTGGATTGCCCACTTTGCCATTCTTCCTGAGAATTCGGGCTTTTGCATGATCTGTCGGAGCGGGTAATTTGTCAGGATGATGATGGTGTGTGACTCGAAGTATGGTCAGAGTTTGTTTGAGCACATCACGACCGCTAGGACCAGTTTTTCCGTCGGAGAGTAGCATGTCTCGGCGGGCACCATTGTTCTGCTTATGAAGTAAACTTGAACCTGTTGGCCGTCTTCCTCCTTGACAAGGACTCCGCTTAAGGCGCGGTCCGATACGGCTAAGTAGAGGTGTAACACCTCCCCCGGTGTCGGTTTAGCCAGCAGTAGGGGATTGGTGAAGTATCCCTTTAGCTCTTGGAAGGCGGCCTCGTGTTTTTCCGTCCACTAGAAGCTCTTGTTTTTCTTTAGTACCTCGTAAATTAGTCGGCACTTATCTGAGGATTTGGAGATGAACCGATTAAGTGTTGCTATCTTGCCAGTCAGCTTTTGCACGTCTTTCACGCTTCGAGGGGATTTCAGGGAAGCAATCGCCCGAACTTGGTCTGGACTATCCTCAATCCCCCGCTTGGCTACCACGTGCCCCAGAAAAGTCCCAGATTGTACCCCGAAGATGCACGTTTGGGGATTCATCTTCATGTTGTATTCTTCAAGGATTTTGAACGCTTCTTCCAAGTGCCCCCTATGTAGGGAAGCGCTTGTGCTTTTCTCCACCATATCGTCAATATACACCTCCATTGTCTTGCCGATATGGTCACGGAACATCCGATTGACTAATCATTGGTAAGTGGCCCCGACGTTTCTTAAGCCGAAGGGCATTACACGGTAGCAATACGTGCCCTGTCAGGTGATGAAGGAGGTCTTCTCTTGATCTCCCGGCTCCATTTGGATCTGGTGACAACCGCTGAATGCATCCATGAAGGTAAGGAGTTCGTGACCTGCGGTTGCATCGACCATTGTATCGATGTGGGGAAGAGGGAAGGAGTCCTTAGGGAAAGCTTTGTTGAGGTCGGTGAAGTCCACGCAAACTCTCCACTTCCCGTTTTTCTTGGGCACCACGACTACGTTAGCTAGCCAATCGGGGTACTTCACCTCTCTGATCTTCCCGGTATCTAGTAACTTTTTGACCTCTTCATCGACCGCTTGTATTCGCTCTGGGGCGAATCTTCGTCTCTTTTGCTTAACTGGAGGGTGTGCTGGATCTACGTTGAGTTTGTGTGTGATGATGGAAGGGTCTATTCCAGTCATGTCTTCGTGACTCCAAGCGAAACAACTCTTCTGATTTTTCAGTAAAATTTCCAATTCTTCTCTGATTGAGGGTTCTAGATTTACTCCGATCTTGACAACCTTTCCCTCCTCTAGGGTCACCTCCTCCGCTTTTTCTCCATCTTCAGTTCGCGCCGGTGGAGGGGTGACGTTATGTAATTGCTATGCTTCAGGTCTTAGAGTGGTTGGCTTGAGGGTTGCCTTGTAACACTCTCTAGCCAACCTCTGATCCCCGCAAATTTCTTCTATTCCCCATGGTGTTGGAAATTTCACCGTTTGATGGTAGGTGGACGCTACGGCTTTCATGTCGTGTAACCATGGTCGTCCCAAGATTACGTTGTAACATGAAGGGCAGTCCATCACAAGGAAATTGACTTGCATATTTACACCCTTGGCGAAGGATGGGATTGCAATATCGCCCACGGTGTGTTTGACCTCGCCGCTGAACCCCACTAAAGGCACCGAGTGTTTATGGATGTCGTTTTCGGACAAACCCATCTCCTTCATGGCAGTTAGGGTCATGAGATTGGTGGAGCTTCCTGTATCAATCAATACCCTTTTCATCAGCACGTTCCCGATGTGTAGGGATATCACAAAACCATCATGATGCGGCTCGGAAGTGTTCTCTGCATCGGTGTCATCAAACACGATGGCTTGTCCCGGAGATTCTCTGGCGCGGTGCCTTGATGATTGAGGTCGACTGAAACTGCTTTCCCTTGCGTGGTGTTTTGTTGCTGAGTACGATAGTCCACAAATGCTTGATCCCCCGGATATCACGTTGACCACCCTTTTAGGCGTTGGGGGAATTGGCCTTTCTCGGTGCTCGGACTGAGGATTCTCTAGCAAATGTTTGGGCACTCGAGCATCTGGAGCTACGTCTCTTATTCTTCCCTCTACGACTAAGCGGGCCAGTTCTTTTTGGAGATTCAGGCAATCACGAGTCCAGTGTCCGTGATATTCGTGGTAGTCGCACCAGTTGGACGTGTCTCTCCCCAAGCGAGGGGCTTTCTCTTTTCTCGGCCACCTCATGAGTTCTCCTTGTTTCTCCATGTTCCGGAGCAACTTTTCTGTGGATATGTTGAGTTTGAAGGAGTCGAATGAGGGTGGCATGGGTTCTCGTTCTTTGTCATCCGTCGACCGTGTCTTGGTCACGTTGACCTGGCCTGAAGTAGGCCGTGAGTAAGGATGAGCACAGCGGTCCCTCCTTTGGTCTGCTGAGTTTCGACGATTGTCAACGGGACCCCTTCTCTTAGTTCTTTCCGTTTTTGAAGACCTCTTCCTCAGGGACCTATCTTCCTCTAACCGGACGTGCGCCAGAGCCCTAGCTTGCACTTCCTCAAATGTAGCACAAGGGTGTTTAGTTAGTTCCTTGTACAGGCCACCGTCGGGGGTGACCCCTTGTCTGAATGCTTCCACCGCGGTCGTCACGTCGCATGACGGGATGGAGATCTTCTCGCGATTGAAGCGATCCAAGAATTCTCTGGTAGTTTCTTGGTACCGTTGGCTGATCCAGTAAAGGTCACTGGATTGCTTCTCAAATTTGCGGCTGCTCGCGAATTGAGACCGGAAAGTGTCCGAGAGGTCCGCGAAGGACCTAATGCTCACACGTGGAAGGTTGATGAACCATGTTAGGGCTGGCCCCGTTAAGGTTGTGCCGAACCCCTTGCACATCACTTCCTCTTTTGAGTGGGATGTGACCGCACTCGTCATCATCTTCTGTTTGTATACGGCCACGTGCTCGTTAGGGTATGTAGTCCCGTTGTACGAGGGCATGCTAGGGACTGAGAACTTTTTTGGAATTTCCACTCGGGCTATTCGACGAGAAAACGAAGATTCGTCAAACCCGTCAGGTGCTTCAGGCTCCAAAGGTTGGAAACCTTGGATGCCCCTCCGGAGTTGGTCGGCGATGACGCTTATTTGTTCAGTCACTTTTCTTCGGATGGCCGCGTCTAAATCGATTGGTTCGCACCGTTCTCGATCCTCTCCATCGGTGCCATCATCTTCGATCCAGACTTCCTGAGATGGCTCTCGACATTGGTTAGCCGCTGACCGGAGATTAATTGGAGGATTATCGTCGTGGAAGACTTCTTCACGGCGGGCTCGTCCAATGGGCTCCGGAGTCGCGTCTCGTCGTGCGAGTGCCTTGTCTCGGGGGTCCGAGTCTGCACCTTTTCCAGAAGTTCCTTCGTCGTGCGGGTACCTTTTCCGGGACGTCTCTCCCTCCACGTCGGGTGACGCGGAGGGAGCGACGTCCCGTAGCCAAGATCTCGTATTGTTGCTTGAGTTGGTTATTTTCAGCAGTGAGGCGTTCTACATGAGCATCATAAAAGCTTTTTTGGTCGCTCAACGCCTTTTGGAGAAATTCCATGCGTTGTCTGAGGTCCGTCATCTCCTCTTCCTGAGACCGCACGCCTTGGTTCTCAAGATTTTGGTCGTCCTCAGTGATCAGAGTTTTAGGGCTTCCTTCCCCGTTTTGAGACATCGTGTTCCTTGATCCGAAAAGAAGTAGACTGGTGATTCTTCTGATAGTTGTATCGATCACGGCCCCACGGTGGGCGCCAAATTGTTTGAGCCAAAATTTACCAAAGGCAGAACCTTGGCCTAAATCGGACCTTTGATCAAGTTAAACCGAGAAGAATGCGAACGAGAATATGATTATATTGATGTGGAAATCAACAGACGTTATATGAATGAATCCCCCATTGCCCCTAAGGATTACATCGATTTATATAGCTCCTTAGGGCATATTCTATCTTAACTAAAGATATGATCTTATCTATAACTAACAAATATTTGCTTATTTCTATCTTATACTGGATACAATCTTTAGAGAAAATCTATCTTATAATAAATATATCTCGGATTCTCTTTCCTTCAACCGACTTAACCAATCCCGAAGATCTTCCGTAGCTCTATACGCGTTGGAGATTTCCTGACTACGGGCTGATGCTTCTTTGCCTAAAATCTGGGTCCAACAGTTGGCTATCTCGGCATCAGACCCAAAATGCTCAAAAAGACCCGTCTACACAACAATTTTCCCACCATGGGTACGCCAAGCATTGATCTCAGGGTCATCGACGACTGATGTTATATTCATGATTTGTGATCCAATAAAAATTCTGAATAGTTTCGAATACCTCTTAACTTCCAAGTGAGAGTAGATGATTAAAGAGGTAATTTTATCTACCATCGTATTGGTTCCTTTCAAAATTAGAATGTTTAAACCGTCCGTTGGACATGATAAATTTATACTCTATATTTATTATTTGAAAAAATGAATATATTTTTGGTAGTCATAAGGTATATAAAAACATCTATTGACTAAAATCTAAATATTATCATATAAAAAGAGTAAATAAAAATAAATCGTGAAAATTTTAACTTGAACGAAATAATATTATTTTGTATATGGTATGTAATCTACTATATATATAAAAACAATAAGGTTTGGAGCCACCACATTGAGCCACATCATTTTTTGTCACATGTCATTTCTAAAATGCGCCACATCAGATTTTGACACGTGTCATCTCCTCATTAATTCATATAAATTATACAAATAAATTGGTAGTTTTGGAAACAAATCTTATAATATCATTCAATATTTTAGAATAATATCATTTAATATTTTAGAAAGAATCCAAATTGTAATTTTTGAAGTTCTAGCATATCTACTTATGAAACCCGAAATTAACCCTTCGTTAAAAGACAAGAGACGGGATTATTATATTCGATTGTGCGAACACTTGCTTCTTTATTTATGATTTTCTTTATAACGAGGTTACAAGCCAACTATAACGAGGTTACAAGCCGACTATAAGGAGGTTACAAGCCAATGAGGCCTACAAACACTGAGATGTACACCTTAGACCCCTACGACTATTCGAGATCTCGACCTAACAAAGTTCGAGATCTCCTAGTTGTCAGCCGATTCTATCTCCTAAGTATCGCTTGCTTGACCTTGCAGCGAGGTTAATCTGGGAAGGCGGTGTTGATGACTCGCGAGATTGGGCAGCAAGGTCTTTGATGTGAACGAGATCTTCGTGTGACTTGAAGTCTTTTTGTGGACTTCACTTGTCTATAGCGAGGCCTTTTGACGATGTTTCGATCACGTCGATCTTCAACGAGCAAGATAGTTCTTGATTTCAAGATGTTTTTCGACCCCTTTTCCATACAAGGTTCTCCTCTATTTATAGAGGATTGGAGAGTCAAGTTTTGATCATGGTCCGATGTGGGACGCCCGAGATCAAGGCCTCTGATTGGTCTAAAGGCGAGGCAGATGGTGATTGGCTTAGGAGAGCGGCGTTAGCTGAGTGGCTCTGGTGGGTGGGCGTGTCAGTAGAGTCGGTTACGAGGTCTAGGTCTCGTTCTGAGGTTTCGGAACCTCGGAGGACCTCGCGGGGGTAGGAACTTTTTGTTTAAATAAATGAGGGGTATGGGTGTGGGACCTAGAATCAGACTTGGGAATCCCATCGGGTCTGTTTGTTCCTTGTACCCCGGGCCCACTTCCTATTTTACCATTTTGGACATCATCATAACCCCATGGCCTGGGGATCTCGCCCCGAGGGCCGCAGGGCATAAGCTCCTTAGGTCGCGGGTTACGAGGTTTTTAGAGGTTGGGAGAGCACTTTGCGAGGTGTGGGGTGATCGAGGTTGGGAAGGCACTTTGCGAGGTTTTCTCCTTGCGAAGCTCCGTACTTAGGCCTCTTTTTTTTGTTCGCATGGGTGAAGTTTTATGGGCGTTCTCTTCATGTCTTGCTTAATGGGCCGTTCAGGCGGGACGGGCCCAATAAGCCTTTCGGGAGCGGGGGAGGCCCAAGCCTGCTCTTTATAAGGGCGTATCTCACACGCTGCCCCTCCATCTTCTCTTTCAACATTTTCGTCCTCTCTCTCTTCGTCTTTTCGGTTTCTCGCTAGCGGTTCTTCAGACGGTTTCCGACGAACCTTCGCCACTTTCCAGTTGCGCCACCCCTCCTTCTACGCCGACTCTAAGCAAGTAAGTGCTCGTCCCTCTTCCTCTCATTTTTGGGTGTTCTTTGCTTTCGACTTTTCTCTTTCTGTTCTGTGTTTTGGAGGGGCGATGGTGTATCGCCTGGTGTTTCGCGTCGGCGTGATGGCGGTGAAACAACGGTGGTGAGGTCGGCGTGAGTTTCTGCGCGCTTCCCTCGCCATTTTTCTTGGTTCTTTTTTGCTTGGCTTTGTGCCCTAGCGGGCAGTGGTTGTTTCTTGGTGTTCCGCGCCAGCGTCATGGTGGCGGAACGGTGGGGTGAGGGTGGCGACCGCCATGCTCTCGAACCCTTCGTCCTCCAACCGACGGCTAGGTCTCTGCGCTCTTTTTCGGTGGTTTTGAATTTTGAGATCCTCGGAAACCCAAACGTCTTGATGACTGATTGATGGGACGTTAGGGTCTCCTCCACTGCTTTCCACCGCTGGCCTCCATTTCACCTTCTCTTTCCTCTTTTTGGCTCTTCAACTTCTCCTCTTTTTGGCGCTTCGACTTCTCCATCGCCGTCCTATCTTGTCAGGGTAGCCCAAGGGTGCCACGTGGCCTTCCCCCTTTACGACCTTGCACTTTCTTTCTTTGATTGTTTTGTCCGACGTCTCAATACTTCTTTTTCTTCCAGGTGCTAGCCTTCTGCGGCCTGGACGTCGCTCTTTCATGCCAATGGAAAACATCCGTGAGCCCCCCACCTAACTTCGCATTCAAGGCTCAAGAGAGATTTTACGAGGAGGTTTCCGAGTCAGTAGGGAGTGTTGAGCCTAGCGACTCTCAGAACTCGAGGTTCCCCTCGTTGGTTTTCAGCGACCCCTCTTCTAGCGACTCCGCCGTTTCCATCAACTCGCGCTTTTCCCGACTTCGCACGTCGTCGGGTGTTGAAATGGCCTCGTCTCCACCCTGATGAGGTTGTTTCCGAGGTTGTGGCGACGTCGTCTGACTCCTACGAGCCCGCGACTTTTGACACGGCGTACATTACTAACGTCGTGTCCTGCGTCCCACCCGTCCTCGAGGAACGTATCCCCATGTCCTCGGATTCGCGCGAGGCTTTTCTATCCGATGGAGTGCCTACCGAGCTTGAGCTTAAGGGCCTCGTGGCCGTTTCCGAGAACTTCGCTTGGCCCGAGGGAGTCGAGCTAGCACTTCCCGAAGAGGAGGGTAGCTCCTTGGCGTCTTACGAAAGGTGCGTGGTTGTGCACCTGTTCAGCCTCCAAGCGGGCTTCAGGTTACCCCTGGCCCAACACATTGTTGACTTTCTGTGGGCCATGCGAATCTGCCCTGCACAGCTGTTTCCCAACGCTTGGAGGTTGTTGTGCGCTTACACGGTTCGCAGCCGCGAGCTTGGGGACGGGCCGGATGTCGACAACATGTCGACTCTGTTCCTAGCGAGGATGGAGCAAAAGTCCTGCCTTATAAACCTTAGCCTGCCGAACATCAAAATTACCACGGACCCCTCGAACGTCGGGCCGTGGAAGAAGAATTGGTTTTTGGTTCGAGACCTCTCCGGGAGGTATCTCAACTTTCCCCTAGCGCCGGGCAACTTTGTCCGGTCCGTGGGTCCGCATACGGTGCGTCAGGCCCCGTATCAGAAGTATCTAGCACAGGACCGGCTTGAGCGGGTCGGCCTGAGCCTCGCCCTTCCGCCCCGCGAGGGCAAAGAGGGTACTTAATTTTTCTCTCTGTCTTTTCTATTTTCCTTATTGGATAGCGAGGTTTGGAAATCTCGCTAGCCCGACTGGCTTAACGTTCCGTTTTCAGGCCGCGGGGTTAAGAATCTTGCGACCATGATTTGTTTTTTGCTTTTTATCTAACTTACTTCCGTGCTTTTCTTTGACAGTGGATCTTTTTGGCGCTCTTACCTCGAAGTCACAGGGAAAGAAACCTGTGACTTCCAGTTCTACGGCTCCGGTCCCCCGAGGTCAAAAGGGGACCGTCACCAAGGAACCGACCCCGCCGGCGAGGCCACCCGCCTCGCAGCTGAAATCTATACCCCTGTCGCCGAAGACGTCCGGGGAGAAGACTGCTGGGGGGGTTCCGCCCAAGGAGGACGTCGCAAAGACGTCTTCCCAAGCCTCTCGAGGGTCCGGCGACGGAGCCGGTCATAAGAGGAAAGGGACGAAGTCCCCTCGTGGGAGAAGAAGAAACACCGGGCGGACGACCTGCGAGGTTCGTCGAGAAAGGAGATCATTCCCTCCTTTAACTTTGAGGGACGAGCTCTCGACGTTGCTGGTCCTTCGCCCACCAAGTTTCATTGCCCCGGACCGGTTAGGGGTGCCCCGGTGAAGTGGGGTCGGGAGGAGTGGAAGGAGGAGGTCGCGTGGGCCAACAACCTCACCGATGCGGCCCTTAACGACGAGGATGCCTGATACTCGGCCATGGTAAGTTTCACTTTCATGAACTTCGTTTCTGGTTTGGGTTTCGTGCCTTTTTTCTTATTTCCTTCTCTTTTTTTTAAAAAAAAATCTTTGTCAACTTGCATCATACCTTCTTTGATAATTACAACCGTAGCCGCATCAACCTCGCTCATGCGAGGATGGAGAAGATTGAGGTGGCGCTTAAAGCTAGCACAGAGGAGTGCGCGAAGCAAGAAAGGGAGCTTGCTGCGACCAAGAAGCGGGTTGAAGCCGCGGAGGTTGCGGCAAGGGATGATGCTAAGGCGGCGGCGAGGGCGAAGGAGGGAGAGGCTCGGTCAAAGGAGCGGGAGAGCAAGGCGAGAGAAGTGGCCGAGGTTTTACAGGGCGAGAATGAGGAGCTTCGGGGTAAGCTCTCCGCTGAGCACAATTTCTTCAAGGGGAAGGAGGCGGAGCTTTCGAAGGCCGAGGATGAGATTACCAGCCTCCGACGACGTGTTGTTGAGCTCAACGAGGAGGTGGAGGCCGCGGGTCCCAAGTATGTGGCCTCGGAGGAGTACAAAGTGGAGATGGTGGAGAGCGTGAGGAAGATGTTCCACCAGGTCGTCCGTATGGGCGTCAAGCAGGTGGTGGCCAAGTACGGGCACATCGACCCTCACATTGTCTTCTTCAACCCCAATTATGAGGAGACTATGGGGGGGAAACCAGGGAGGAGCCCGAGGGAGAGTGTGAGTTCTTCCTCAACGAGGATGGGACCGTGGCAAGCGATGTACCTCTCGCGGCGGACCTCGTTCAGGGAGGCCCTGAGGCCGCAGTTACGGGCCCTCAGCCTGCGACAGATGTGCCAAGGTCCCAGCCATCTACCACCCCTGCTCCCACCCTAGAGATTCCTAAAGGCCCCGATGCCGATGTCCCAAAAGCTCTCACGGAAACCGCCGACCCCGTTGCTGAAGTCTCGAAGATCTGAAGGATGTTGTTGGTTTTGTAATAATAATTTTTTTTTGTTGGTGGCCCTGCGGGGTCTGTAATCTAAACATCTTGGCCCTTGTGGCCCTCATTTTATGCCACTTTTCTTACCTTATTATTGTTTGTGCTTCTCGCTTTAATTTAGTCGTATATGTCTATCCGCATCCATCCAACCCCATGGTTCGAGTGTCACAACTATTGTGGCACTTGGGCCACATCGGGTTTTTAATTCTGCATCGAGATTATGAGCTTCGCTTAGATCTTTACAAGAATCCGCCGAGGTCCCGAACCTTGCTCGGACCTCGCACAATAATTATGCTGAGGTCATGGACCTCTCCCAGACCTCGCATTATTTACTCGAGTTTCTCCAACCCCAATCAGGGAGCGAGGGGTGGGTTTTAACACGAGGTTCTCCAACCCCAAGTGGGAAGCATTGGATGGACTTAACGAGATTCTCCAACCCCAAGCGGGAAGCGAGGGGTGGACTTAATGAGATTCTCCAACCCCAAGCGGAAAGCGAGGGGTGGACTTAACGAGATTCTCCAACCCCAAGCGGGAAGCTAGGGGTGGACTTAACGAGATTCTCCAAGCCCAAGCGGGAAGCATTGGATGGACTTAACGAGATTCTCCAACCCCAAGCGGGAAGCGAGGGGGGGACTTAACGAGATTCTCCAACCCCAAGCGGGAAGCGAGGGGTGGATTTTAACACGAGGTTCTCGTTTTTGAGAGAGATTTTGAAAATTCCACAACCCTTTATTTATAAAACTTGCAAGAAGTAACGGAGTTTAGAGAGTTTACACAAAATACTTTTTGAGTCGGTCGACGTTCCATGTTTTGCTCAGGGTACGCCCCTCGTTGTCTTTGAGCTTGAAAGCTCCGGGCGCGACCTCCTCGCTGAGGAAGTATGGCCCCTCCCAGTTGGGGTCCAGTTTGCCACCTTCGGTACGCCTCAAGAGGAGGTTACCTGTGACCAGGAATCGAGGTCTCACCTTCTTATTATGGTATACAACCACGCGACACTTGTATTCCCTGGAGCGAAGGTCGCCCACTTCGCGCAACTCCTCACGGAAGAGCAACTCGACCCTGAGATTGGACTCGTTCTCCTTTTCATCGAAGTCAAACACCCTCGCCGAAGGGACCAAGGTCTCTACTGGGACTAGTGCTTCCGCCCCGTAGGTTAGAGTGAAAGGCGTTTCTCCGGTTGCGCGGCGCGCGGTGGTGCGGTATGTCCATAGGACGAGTGGGAGAAGCTCTGCCCAACGACCTTGGGCCATGCCCAGCCGTTTCTTTAGATCGGACAGGATGCGGGCATTGACGTTCTCTACCTGGCCGTTGGACTGAGGATGGGCCACGGAGGAGAACTTGAGGGTTATGCCCAGGTCTGAGCAGAATGTCCGGGTCTCTTCGCAATCAAATTGGGGGCCATAGTCAGTCATGATGGTCATGGGGACGCCAAAGCGGCAGACGAGGTTCTTCCACAGGAAGTCGCAGACCTTAGTCTCCGTGATCTTTGCCATTGCTTGTGCCTCAACCCACTTCGTGAAATAGTCGACAATGACCAGGATATACCGAACCTAGCCAGCAGCCTTGGGGAAGGGGCCGAGGATGTCCATCCCCCACATCGCGAAGGGGCATGGCGCGTGGATGGAGCGAAGCTGCGAGGTCGGGGCGTGCTGGAGGTTACTGTGCTTCTGACATCCGTCACATCGCTGGACATAGGCCCTCACGTCTTGCCGGAGAGTGGGCCAAAAGTACCCTAAGTGAGCGATCTTATGCGACAGGGTTCGCCACCCTGGGTGGCCGTCATAGACCCACTCATGGGCCTCATAGAAGATGTGTTTCGTAGCCTCGGTTTATACGCACAACAGGTTGGGCTCAACATAGCCTCGGTGATAGAGGTAGACGCCTACGACGCAATACCGCGTTGCCTGCATTTTCAGCTTTCTGGCCTGTGCGGGGTCCTCTGGGAGGACACCGCTCTCCACATTCCGTGTTATTGGGATCCTCCAATCCCCCGCGGTGACAGATAGAACCTCGTTGTTCACACTCTACGAGAGTTTTCTTTCTACCATCACACGATTTCCTTCTTCAGGGGTAGGGCGGATCCTAAACTCGCAAGAGCATCTGCTTTTGTGTTCGAGGTTCGCGGGATGGACTCAATCGCGAAGGTTTTTAGGCACGACATCAAGGCTTTGACCTTCTCTCGGTACACGGGCAGGAACCTCGTTCTGGTGTCGTATTGCCCGTTGAGCTGGCGCGCAACCAGCTCGGAGTCGGTGTAGACCCTGATTTTCCGGGCCCCACTAAGGAGCACCATCTCAATCCCGGCGATCATGGCCTCATACTCGACCTCGTTATTGGTGGCTTCGAAGGCGAAGTTAAGGGAATACTCCGTCTCGATCGAGGGCCCAACGAGAAATACGCCAGCCCCACCACCTGCATCACATCGTGAGCCGTCAACGAATACCTTCCACTCCTCCGAGCTTGCGTCTGTCTCAGGGAAGGTGACCTCCACCATGAAGTCAGCGAGGGCTTGCCCTTTCATGACGGTCCTCGGGAGGTAGCTGATGTCGAACTCGGAGAGCTCGACTGCCCACTTCGTCATTCGCCCGGAGAGGGCGAGCTGGTGGAGGATTTGTCGAAGTGGGAGGTCAGAGAGGACCTAGATGGGATGCGCATGAAAGTAAGGGCGTAGACGCATTGCGGCGGTCACGACTGCTAGCGCCATCTTCTCTGCCGGGGAATATCGCTGCTCCGCGGGTTGGAGCACACGACTCACGAAGTAGACTGGGTGTGTGGCCTTTCTGGTTAGCACCGCGCTGACCGTCTCGGGGCTGACTGCCACATACAGTTGCAAGTCCTCGCCCGCCATTGGGGGCGACAATGTGGGGAGCTTTGATAGGAAGGCCTTTAGCTCAGAGAAAGCGAGCTCAAGCCCCTCATCCCACACGAACTTGTCGTTCTGCTTGAGAGCCGCAAAAAAGGGAAGAGACCTCTCCGCCAAGTGGGAGCAAAATCTCCCTAGATAGTTGACGGCACCGTTGAGCCGTTGCACCTCAGTGCGAGGTCGTGGTGACCTCATGGAGAGGATCGACTCGACCTTGGCGGGGTTGACATCGATCCCGCGCTCGCTGATCATAAAGCTTAAGAATTTTCCCGACGACACGCCGAAGACGTACTTCTCGGGGTTCAGGCTGAGACGGTTGTGCCTGAGAGTGGCGAAGACCTCAGCGAGGTCGATCAAATGCTCTTCAGGGGTCTTGCTCTGGACAACAATATCGTCGACGTAGGCCGACACGTTCCTTCCCAGGTGATTCTTAAAGACGCGGTCAACGAGGCGTTGAAAGGTGGCCCCCGTATTCTTTAGACCAAACGGCATGACCTTGTAACAATAAGTGCCTCACTGGGTGATGAAGGATGTTTCCACCTCTTCCCGTGGGTTCATCAAGACTTGGTTGTATCCTGAGTACGCGCCGAGGAAGCTTAATACTCCGTGACATGCGGTTGAGTCAACGAGCTCGTCGATCAAGGGCAAGGGGTAACTGTCTTTGGGACAGGCTTTGTTGAGATCCTTGAAATCGACGCACATCCTCCACTTTCCACTGGCTTTCTTGACGAGCACGACGTTGGACAACCACCGGGGGTACTGAACCTCGCGAATGAATCCCGCGACCAGCAATTTCGCCACCTCATCATTTGCGGCGTTAGCCCTTTCTTCATTCATTTTCCTTCGTCGCTGCACCACAGGGCGAGTGGTGACATCGACGTTTAAAGAGTGTTGGGCCACGGTCCGCGGGACGCCTCAGAGGTCCTTTGCAGTCCACGCGAACACGTCACGAGACCCAGCAAGCAAGGCTTCTAGCGACGTCGTTGACGCCCCCGAGAGGCATTCTCCGAGGTAGATCTTCTCGGACTCGCTCTTGAAGGGGGATACCACCCTTCTTTCCAGCTCAGGGGTGGGGATCGTGAAGTCCCGGACTTCGAGGTCGGCCTCGCCGAGGGACTCCACCACGAACACGGGGCATTTTTGTTCTGCAGAGGTCGCGTAGCAAACGCGACCCTCTTCCTGGTTGCCTTTTACTTCTCCAACCCTGCCATCGACGGGGAACTTCATCTTTAGGTGATAGATGGAAACCACCGCCTAGAACTTCATCAGGGAAACCCTCCCAATGATTGCATTCCACACCGAAGGCAAGCGTACCACCGTGAACTCCACCATCTCGGTCCTCCTTGTGGAGTCGGTGCCCAGCGTCATCCAGAGGTCTATGAGACCTGCCACGTCAACCTCGTCCCCTGAGAAGGAGGTGAGCTTCCTAGCGTAGGGATTCAGGGATGTCTCGGAAATGCCCAAGTGCTCAAATGCGCCGTAGTACATGATGTCCACGGAGGATCCCGTGTCTACCAGCACTCGCTTCACCATTTTGGAGCCCATTTGAGCAGGTACCACCAAGGGCTCGGAGTGTGGCATGTGGAGTCCCTCGGCGTCTTCGGACGAGAAGGACAAGCCTAGGTGAGACCGCGAGGTTTGGGCGACGCTAAATACCGAGGGCTCATGATAGCTCTCCCTCGCGTACCTCTTCCTTTCTGCCTGGCTTGATCCAGCCGGTGATGGTACGCCCGAGATGGTATGGATATACCCATTGGGCGACGTCGCTTGCCCAGACCGGGCCTGCTTCGTGGGGGCCTGCTGCTCGACATTGTTGTTGTTGTTATTGTTGGCCTGAGCCTGACTCGGGCCTGGCGGCATGGTGTTTGCCCCCGACGCGGGGTTGGCGCGGCCCTTTTCATTCGGGTTATACGCAGGAACGCCCTTGCCTCGATAACCACGTGGTTTCCCGCCAAAGCAGTTCCAACCTTCGTCGTCGCCTCCACGGTTGTTGTTATTCATGTTGCCGTTGTTGTTATTGTTCCGGTTATTATTGTTGTTTCTGTTGCTGTTGTTATTGTTGTTGTTGTTGGCGGGGTTATGGGCCTGCGTCACATACACATCCCTCGCGGCCGGTGCAACCACTTTTGCCTTCCCCTTAGCCTCGACGACGATTTCCTTGTCGGTCCTCGGTCGCGAGCTCTGGTTGGCAGCATCCTCGGTGTATACTTGGGCCGTGATCCGGGCGCACAGGCTGTCGTACGTTGCCGGATTCTTCAAGAAAATGTAATTCTTGAAAGCCACGATGCTTAGGTTGCCCATGAGGGTGTCGCGTATCGACGACTCGTCGACATGCACAATTTATGCCACCGCGGTTGTGAACCTCGTGAAGAAGGTGCCCAAAGACTCGCTCTCTCCCTGTTCAATTCCACGGAGATCCCGCATGTTCTTCTTGCACTTCCTAGAGCCGCTGAAGTGTGTGATGAAGGACTCACACAACTGGGCGAACGAGGCCATAGAGTCCATCTTAACGCTGGAGAACCGTGTCATCGCGGCCTTTTCCAGGATGGTTAGGAAGACTCGACATAATATCGCGTCGTTATAGGCGTTGATGTTCATCTGGACCGCGAAGTGCTTCACATGCTCCTCCGGGTCCGTCGAGCCGCCATAAAGCCCCATTTGTGGCCTTAGGAAGCCCTTGGGCATTGGCGCATTCCGGATCTCGTCTATGAACGGAGAGGTACTCTTGGACTCCTCCTGGGCTTGGGGCGGTGGCCGCGACTTGTGCGATCATGATCTTGGGTCGTGCACCGCGGCTCCCCGCTGTTTCGGACAACTCTGGGTCCTGCAGCCTCGATCGTCGCGACCGAGACCACGAGATCTGCATGGGATCTCGGGGAGGCCTCTTAGTTGACGAGCCATTGGTGGAAGACTCGGGCTCCAGCACACGCCCATGGACGTACGCAGGTACGTACTCGGAGTGGGGTTCACCCTGGGGGGAACGGGGACGTTCGAAGGGGCGAAGCCCTACTGGTATTGCCCATAAGCCGGGTATGGGTATGGGTTTGGGGTGCGCCGCCCTGCTCGTAGCCTTGGAATGGGAATGGGTTTTGCGGGGCGGCGTATGTCCATCCCGGAGGGACCACGAATGGGCAGCCCGGAGGCCCCGCGGTCGTCCACTGCGCAGTTTCAGGCATGTTGTCGGGGTGCTGAGGGAAGAAATTGTTTGGGCAAGCCATTTTGAGGGAATCGAAGCCAAGGTTTGCACGAATCGAGGAACTGCTTAGGATGAAGAGGTTCCCACAGACGGCGCCAGTGATGAAACCCGAAATTAACCGTTCGCTAAAAGACAAGAGACGGGATTATTATATTCGATTGTGCGAACACTTGCTTCTTTATTTATGATTTTCTTTATAACGAGGTTACAAGCCAACTATAACGAGGTTACAAGCCAACTATAACGAGGTTACAAGCCAACGAGGCCTACAAACACTGAGATTTACACCCTAGACCCCCTACGACTATTCGAGATCTCGACCTAACAAAGTTCGAGATCTCCTAGTTGCCAGACGATTCTATCTCCTAAGTATCGCTTGCTTGACCTTGCAGCGAGGTTGATTTGGGAAGGCGGTGTTGATGACTCGTGAGATTGGGCAGCAAGGTCTTTGATGTGAACGAGATCTTCGTGTGACTTGAAGTCTTTTTGTGGACTTCACTTGTCTATAGCGAGGCCTTTTGACGATGTTTCGATCACGTCGATCTTCAACGAGCAAGATAGTTCTTGAGTTCAAGATGTTTTTCGACCCCTTTTCCATACGAGGTTCTCCTCTATTTATAGAGGATTGGAGAGTCAAGTTTTGATCATGGTCCGATGTGGGACGCCCGAGATCAGGGCCTCTGATTGGTCTAGAGGCGAGGCAGATGGTGATTGGCTTAGGGGAGCGGCGTTAGCTGAGTGGCTCTGGTGGGCGGGCGTGTCAGTAGAGTCGGTTACGAGGTCTAGGTCTCGTTCTGAGGTTTCGGAACCTCGGAGGACCTCGCAGTGGTAGGAACTTTTTGTTTAAATAAATGAGGGGTATGGGTGTGGGACCAATAATCAGCCTTGTGAATCCCATCGAGTCTGTTTGTTCCTTATACCCCGGCCCCACTTCCTATTTTACCATTTTGGACATCATCATCTACTATATATATTAATTATTCTTTCCACTTGATATTCCACATGGCAAATTTTTTCCATTTAATTAAAATTTATTTTTATTTCCCAATTTTAGATAATATCTTAATTTTTGGTAGGAGATAATATCTTAACTAAAAAATTTTAACTAATGGTTGGGTTTTTTCCTTATAATCCAATAAAATATATATGCTCAACCTCATCTCTTCCATATTTTCAAAATATATCTTTTTTGCTTTATTTTCTTCATATTTTATCTCCTTCTTTTACATTAAATCTATTGATCAAATATTGTCATGGAAAATGAGCAATGTAGATTATTTTATGTTAATAATGTTTATTCTCAATTTTAAACTTAATAATCTATATTTATTTTATTTAAAAAAATAATTTTGATACATATTACGGGCAATAAATCACTTATATTAAATTTTATATTATATTTTTATTTATAAATATCTTTTTTATAGTATATCTAAAAAACATCGATTCATAGTCGTGCAGGGCACGACGAGGAAAACTAGTATGTTTCTATATATTTAACTTCTACTATTTTTCCGCAATACCCTCTCGAGTAAAATCTTGTATTATTCGTTCTTTTCTTGCAAACTGGGTTGTCTTTTTTTTTGCGTAATAGTGATTGAAGTACATATGTAAAAAGTGAAAGACTTATAATAAAAAAAGAGTAGAACATAAAATATTATACATTAAATTAGAACTTATCTTCTATTTTTGATGTCAATGGTTATCTTAAGACAACCATTGACATTAAAAATATATCAACTAGACAAAGAAGTTGGATATATATTGATTCGTTTTATTTTAATTAATATTAGCAGATGAGTGAAGATGAGGAAAGTTGAAGCTACAAATATCAATTAAGTACTACAATGGATTCAACTATTTTTGGTGCAAGCATAATGTAAATGTCATGACTTGTTGGCATGGACCATATTATGTAAGTGCATTTTGATATATATATAGATGCATGCGTGTAAGCTAGTTAGTTATAGCTAGGCAATTATACTTAATTACTACATGTATGTACTTGAATACATATATTTGTGGTGCTATATATGTATCCTTTTGGATATTAACTTAAAGTATTAATATGAAGTTTAATATAGTATTAGACATATTTACCTTCTTGAATGTATATTTTTTTATAGTTGAATGTGTATGTAATTATACATATATATATATATATCCTATATATTATTTAATTAAAATCTTTTATTCAAAACATGCGTTAAATTAGGTGAATAATGTAATGGAAGAATATTGTTCCAATTGTAATATTTAGTTATCTAATGCAATGGTTGTATTACGTAATGAATATTTCTATCTACTGTAATGGTTTTTGGGAAGTTAGTAAAATGTTACATTAGGTTAAACAACCATTGCAATAGGGCTAATGTAAGGGCATATGATGTAAACATGTGTCAAGCATTACAATAGGCCTATTGTAATGGTTATTGGCCCTATTGTTATAGTTATTAGAGGTTATAAAAGCCTAGTTATTTGGTAGTGCTTATCTTTTATGGAAAAATGACTCAAAATAATTCAAAGTATCAACTTTCAATCAAAAATAATCTGAAGTTAGAAAATCACCACCAGCGATACGAACTATCGCAATATTAACCAAAAACGATTCGAACTCATTTTTCCACTTGGTAAGCTTTGTCCTCATTTCAGTTCTTGCCACATAATTACGAGAAATGCGGGACTCGGAAGCTCCAGCAAGTTTCCATTCTTTAACCTGGTTTCGAGTGAACTCGCTTAGCTTATCGACATTATTTAGGTTTGAGCCGTTGTTGCCGTCAAAAATTCTCTTGTTTCTAGAGAACCATATACCCCACCAGGTGAATGATAGGAGTTCCATTTCCTCTTCCGTTGCCATTGTCCTAATTTTCTCCAGGACTTGGTGTATTTTTTGTCGATCGGGGATACTCGGTCGACAAGCCAGCAAAGTTTGGGGCTTACGGATTTAAGGATCGCCCTAGAAAGGTGGCATGAGAGTAAGATTTGGTTAGTGTCTTCAACCTGGTTGTTACACGCTTCACATCCTTGAGGAACCAGAATATGGTTGGCAACAAGTCTCGATTTGGTTGGTAGGCCATTTCGTGCAACTTTCCATAGGAAATTCTTCATTTTGGGAGGAGTGGTTAGTTTGTTAAACCATTCCAGGTTAATTTGGGGTTCACCTTTGGATTGGTGGATCCACTGCAGGGCTGAGTGGGTAGAATACCAACCTTTTTACTTGGTTAATAGTACAATCTATCCGGGATTTTGTAAACGGGGTTAATAATTTTGGTAATTTTTTCGAGGTCCTCGATATTAACTACCTTACTCATTTTCTCAATGTTCTATTAGTTGTCTTCATGGAGGTACACTTCAACAGGTTCATCCCAGTTATAAGGTTTACGACCTCCTGTTTTGGGTAAAAGGGGCCATTACCGATCCAGTTATTTTTCCAATAACGGATATTTTTTCCATCCCCAACTTGTCAAATGAGCCCCTTTGTGAACAGGTCATGTAGGCTTAATAGTTTGGACCACTGCCAGAAGGTGTTGTGTTTTTTCTTGTAGGTCAAAATACTTTTTTTTGAGGTATTTTTCTGTTATTATTATTTTTTATTTTTTTTGATAAGGAAAGAGATTAGGGTCGCCACTAACAAATAAGTGGTCGCCCTAGAGCATCCTGGCGGATGAGGGTAAGTAACCCCGGGTCAGCTGCGAGTGGGAAGGAGGAGACACGACTGAACGATCCAACGATGAAATCCGCCACCGAATTGCCCTCCCGAAAGATATGAGTAATACTCCATTCCTGGAACCGGGTAAGCAAGCAATGGATGTCCGCACGTAACAGCTCAATCTCCCACGGACAGCGCCAGTCACCAAGCACGGCCTTGACTAGCTGCAAACTATCGCCTTCAATCTGGATCCGGGGAATGCCAAGACGAGTGGCCTCGAGAAGTCCCTGGCGTAAGGCGATGGTCTCAGGGGTCAAAACAGACTGACGACCAATCAGTCCTCTGTCGAAATGGATGGGGGAGCCGCAAGAGTCCCTGAGGATGAATCCATACGAAGCTACGCCATCTGCATTCACTGCACCATCAAAATTCAGTTTAGTAAACTCCCTCGTGGGTTTTACCCACTTTGTAGGCTTCCTCCTAAGCCCACTTTTCGCCCTGCCGTGTTGCGGGTTATCGGGATCTGAATCTACAGCGAGCTTCCAGTTTTTAGTTTGGTTATGCATGAATTCGCAGATGTTTGTGGCATTGTTTAAGTTGGTCCCGTTGTTGTTGTCGAACACTCTTTTGTTTCTTGAATACCATAGGCGCCACCAGGTGGTGGCTAGGACTTCTGTTTCCTCTTTTGTTAGTATCGTTCTTATTTCATCTAGGATCTGATTTGGCTTTTTGTCCCCCGGGGATATTTGGTTGATGGTCCGCCAAATTTTTGGGCTTACGGATTTGATGGTTTCCTTGGTTAATGGGCATGATAGTAAAACATGATTGGTGTCTTCCACCTAGCAATTACATGCCTCGCAGCCCTAAGTAACTAGGACGTGGTTGGCAGCCAATCTTGCTTTAGTTGGAAGGCCATTTCTCGCCACTTTTCAAATAAAGTTCTTCATTTTGGGTTGAATATTGAGTTTGTTGATCCATTCTAGGTTGATTCTTGGTTCACCTTTAGATTGATGGAGCCAGTCCATGGTTGAATGAGTTGAGTACCAGCCGTTTTTGCTTGGTTGCCAGTACAATCTATACGGTATTTTATTAATGGGATTAATGATTTTGGATATTATTTCAAGGTCATCTGGATTGATGGCCTTTTTCAATTTTTCAATGTTCCACGAGTTGTCTTCCATGAGGTACTCATCTACAGTTTTATCCCAGTTAATGATGACCTAGAGGTTATCGGGTTATGCCAAGGATTTTCCAAAAGTAAATATGTAATTGCAATAAATATGGCATATCTTACGTTTAGTGGCATTAATCGATGTAATATAATATCAAATTAATGGCATCAATAAATAATATAATACGTTACATTTATTGGCATTAATGGCACATCTTTCCTCGTATATATTTGAAGTTGAATGAACCAGACTTGCACCATGGCAACCGTTCACACAAGCATGTCGTCGAAACTCAAACTCATTTTCCTCTTCTCTCTCGCCATCTCTTACGGCGCCTTCGCCAAGGACCTCATCGCAACGACTTGTCACGGCACACCAGACAGCAAGATCTGTGAATCCGCTCTCCGAGCGGACCCCCGTAGCTCAACGGCCGACACCGTTGGGCTGATCAAGATCATGATTGATATAGTCAAATCCAACTTCACCGATTCGCTTATGCAGATCCTTCGACTCATGAAGGCGTCGCCGCGGCCACCAGCGAAAGCCATTGCACTGAAGAGATGCATGAGCGTGTTTCAAGCAGTTGTTTACTTGGACGTCAAAGTCGCAAAGTCGGCGGTGAAAAAGGGTAAGCCAAAGTTCCATGGCGTCAATGCCATGCGCGACGCCGCTGTTGAGGCCGAGTTTTGTGGGGATGAGGTTAGAAGCTCTGGGGGCGACTCGGTGTTGATTCAGCACACTAAGTATCTTAGTAGTTTGTCAAATGTGACCGCTTCTATGATTACTACTCTACAATAGTAAATGTTGTAATGTTGTTTACCCAAAAATACAAACAAAAGTTCAAGAGCATGGAATAAATGATGTTGTTTGGATCAGCTCGTTAAGTAAATAATCTTAGCAACTATAAAAGTTGATGAACTCCGTGTTGATGTCCATTCCGGTTTATACCATGACTTTTGCCTTGTTGCCTTTTAGCACTTGCAAAGAGATTGATAAAATTAATAGGAATTTCATTTGGGGGAGTACAAGCGAGAGGAGGCGCCTCCACAAAGTAGCTTGGGAAGAGATAATTAAACCGAAATGACATGGAGGTCTTGGGATCAAGTTGATGTTATTGACTTGATCCCACCCGGAAGTGTTTCAAACGGCAGGTAAGACAAATCTTTCTAGTGTTATTTTGAGTAAGAGGGTGCATGATATTTCTTGGGATAGACCTGAAGAAGGCTGGACCAAAATCAATATCGATGGGGTCGTAAAGGACGACTTAGCTTCAGTCGGGGGAGTTGTTAGAGATAGCGGCGGGTCTTGGTTATGTGGTTTTGTGCATAATAATATCGGGTCTTGTTCACCCCCCATGGCCGAGCTATGGGGTGTGTATAATGGATAATGGCTACCACAAGCTTGCCCTCGAGTCGGACTCTCAATTAATTATCTGTCGTTTGAGCTTTAAGGCCAAGAGGAGCCAAGCTCTTTAATTTTAGCCTGGCATTGCGATGCCACGACTTAATTAGTAGGGATTGGATACAATCAATTAAAGTATTTCATAACAAAATTGATTAATATGCTTAATCACATCACATCATCTTATGATATCTAAAAAAAGTCCAAACATTTAATTAAGAAAATAACACACACATCATATATATAAACCTTGTGACCTTGTCTCATCGGACGGGTTAGCCCTCGATCTAGTTATATAGAAAGATTGATCTTGGTTAATAAGGGCTTACAATTTGAGTCCATAAAAGTCATAGTACAAATCATCAAATACCAAACCACATAATCTAGGTGGCTGGTTTACTTTTGGCCTTTAATCACAATAGGGTTTCCTTGTAAAAGGCCATGGCTTCCTCTTGAGCTTGGGCAACTAACCGAACTCTCCTTTTTCCATATGGGTGTGTATATTTAGATTCAGATATAGTCCTATGACGTGCTAATTTTGCAAACTCCTTCTCTACTTTGAGCGCAATACGTGGATGATACCCCGCAGAAGCCATCAAGAGCAATCCTATGTAATCCGCTTCTAATTCCTGCCTGTGCAAATTAAAATAACAATAATAAATCAGTTGATAAGAATATGCTCTTTTTCATATAATAGGATCAAATTCTCAACCTAATTAATTAAAAAAACTTACTTTCTGGACAAAGATAGGGCTAAGGGATGAGTATCCAGTAATTCTAGAGCCGCATCATGTATGTCACAGTTGCACATGAGTAGTCGAGGGATAGCTAACAGGAGTAACAACGCAGCCCTTCCTAACCGTTCTTCAATATGTAGTGCCACAGCATGCCCAACCTAAGCAAACGTTAAAGATTGATCGATAATACATATATTGACCCAAAAAAAAAGATTGATAATGCATGAATATGTTAAACCAAACTCACTAAAAAAATTTACCTTTGATAATACATGAATACATGAATAGGTGGGCTAAATTACCATAATTTGACTAATTTATTACTAAATTTACCTTATTTTTTATTTTTATATATTAAATTTACACTATTTTTAATTTTTTTAGGGTGAGTGCTGGTGCCTACCGGTGCCTTAATGTTAACTTATTTAATTACCTCATGGGCAACAACGCTGGCTATCTCGGCATCGGATCCAAAATGGTCAAGAAGACCCGTATACACAACAATTTTCCCACCAAGGGTACACCAAGCATTGATCTCAGGCTCTTGGACGACCAGAATCTCCCAGTGATCAATATGGTTCATGTATCGGGTAGCACGCGATTCGTTGACCAATTGTTGACTCCCCTTAACAAGAAGGGCCTTGTTCAAAGCATGCTTCCATGCTAATAAGCCGCCTCCCAGACCTTGTCATCTCTTAAACCCCTCTCCAAGGCAGCAATCACCTTGTTCGCGATCGATCTCACCCTTACACTCTTAGGGTGATCGGATGCCAATATGATGTCCTTGTTTTCCTCCTTATAGGCTTCCCATTCATTCTCACACCAATTCTCATCCCTCGTGGCTTCCGCGAACAGTCTTGGCAAAAGTGCCAAACGGGTCCTCTTGGAATAAGGTATTGTCTCAAGATCACTCACAACGTAAGCAGTCGTCGTTGCTACTAGAGCAGAACCCAAAATACGGCAAATCCTCCTCCTTTTCTTCAAAGTTGGCGCTCTCCCAACAACATCATCAGCAAGTAGGCCGTTGTTGGTTAGGGTCTGTTTCAACCCGCCCATATAAGTATAGCCAAGTTTTGTCGTCGACCCGAAAAACCCTAATTTCCATTGATGATGTAAGAACTGACATACATGTCCATAATTGGAGGGTGGGTGATGTGGCTTATTGGAACCCAGATGGACTGGATTCGAGCGTTGTTCATGAAACCTCGCCTTCCAATATTGATGAGAAGAAAGCCTGGAAAACGTACCACAAACAAGGGCGCCAAGTACTGGACTTTCTAGCAGCTGCTTCGAACCCAACCTAACAAACTGCCCAAACACATGCTTTGAGATCAATGTTCTGTAATCTGCCATTATTTAATTGGTTTCTTGTTTAAACAAACTAACACAACTCGGTCTAGTATATTCTAAATTACTAATATATGATATATATATATATAGTTATAGCTATATATATCTTTTAGAACCACTTTATTAATTTTAGCCCCATATCTTATATTAAAAAAATTATTTTGTATTTATATTAATTTAGTTTTTCTAATTAAATTCATAAATATATCTATTATCTATTATCTATGTATCTATCTATAACTATATATTAAAGCTAAACCTTTTCGAGCCACCACGTTGATTTTGACCCTACCTTAAATTTAAAAATTAATTCTTATTTATATTAATTTAGCCTTTTCAATTAAATTCTTTTTTATCTATTGATGTGAATTTTTTTTTAAATTCGAAATTTAGTTAAAAATAATGAAAATTGTTCTATTTTTATCTTTTTATCTATTTATATGAAATATTTATTTTAAATCAAATTGTGATAAAAAAAATAAAAAATTTCAATATGTAGATAATTACTTGCGTGAATTGAATTTTTATAAACGAATATTATATTTTCCTTAATATCTTTTTTTGCTAATCTATAACTATATTATATATTAAAGCTGTACATTTTCGAGCCACCAGAATGATTCTGGCCGAACCTCATATCTACCTAATCTATGTATATATATATAAAAGATGCAAGGAATAAGGTCACCACGTTGCGCCACCTAGGATTTTCCTACATATCTTTCCCACATTAACCCACCTAGGATTTCGCCACATAGAATTTCTTATTTTGAGAATTTATATATGTTGATATTATTTAAGGATAATATAGAAATAAGATAAATTAATCTATGAAAGATTCTATCTAAAATAAAGATGTTATCTAATATTAAACCTTAGGTATTAATGTTAAATAATTTATATGATAATTTATTTAACTTAAAAAGATTATAATTAAAATAAAATAAACTATAAGCATTAAATATTTGGTAAAATATTATTGATGAATATTATTTATAATAATTTATTTAATTATTTTTTCTATCACAATATAAGCTATCTTCCACGTAGGATTTTACCATGTACCACCTAGGATTTTTCGTATATGTCATTCTCACAATTTATATATATTGAAAGATTCTATCTAACATAAAATAAACTATATTATATATTAGGATAGATTTTGAGTATATAGTTGATTATTAGTTGATTACATTATCTTTATGTATATATCTATTTCTTTAAAAGTTTTCTTAAATAAAATTATGATAAAAAAAATACAAGATGATAAAAATTACATTATCTTTGTCTTCGTCAAGGTCTCTCCCTCAAAAAAAGTTTTCTGCTTCGGAAAATGAGGCAAGCTTAACCCTCGATATGTAGGACCCTTTGAAATCGTGGAAAGAGTTGGAAACCTAGCTTATCGCGTTGCCTTACCACCTTCAACTCACCCCGTTCACAATGTGTTCCATGTGTCACTCCTAAGGAAGTATGTGCCCGACGAATCACATGTAATCAACTTTGATGACGTCGAAATCCAGTCGGATGGCACTTATGAGGAGAGACCGCTCAAGATAGTAGAGTACGGAGTTAAGCAATTACGCAACAAAGAAGTACCTTTAGTTCGGGTACTTTGGTCCAAAGATGGCAACGAAGGTACAACTTGAAAAACCTGGGAAACCAAGCAGGATATGCAGAGACGTTTTCCCCAGTTAATGTCTTCCTAAGCACCATTAGTATTATCCTTTTAAGGGGGTACTAGACCCCGTAATATCCTCACAAGTTGTGAGTTTTGTAAATGTTTTCCTTCCCATCTCGGTACCGCTCTACTTTTCTCTGGTTTCGGAGACGAAACTAATTTAAGGGGGTACTATTGTAATATCCGCGATATTTCAAGGTTTTTAAAACCAAATATAATATCATATTTATAATATTAATTTTTTCTCTAAATAAAAGAGAATTCATAATAAATTATAATAACCTTTATTCTTCTCTTTAAAAAGAGACTTTTAAGTAAATTAAATTAAATAAAATGCAAAAATGCATTATAGGGGTTATGAATAAATCAAAAGCATTTAAATAAAAATAATGCATAGTAAATCTCGTTTTTTATTAATTAAATTAAGGTACAACAATGCATTAAAATTACATAAAAGGTGTAGTAAAAAGAATGCAAGAGCCGGGACTTGAACCCGAGACCTCTTGCAATAAACTCCACACGCCCCTCCCTCAAATCCGCTAGGCCATTTGCACTTTCTTACTTAATCACCCCATCTTTATTATCTTATATCAATTAATCCTTTTCTTCTTCAAAATAGACATCAGACATATGTTTGATTGAATTTACGTTGATTTGATTGCTCCCCATTGCATGTCCATGGAACCTTCTCCTACCCCTTTTGCTTGCACGACACACTCCCACACCTCACCCTTGCATCATCCTTGAAGAAACACACCATTGCCCAATTGAAGAGCACTCCCTCCACCTCCATTGGTGCATCTCCCATGGCTTGGATCCATAGCCCTTCTCCAATTGCCTATATAAAGGGGCTCAAGCCTCCTCCTAACTCACACCATCATTCATCTTCTTCTCCTTCTTACAATTGCTCTCTAGTACTCCAAAAATCAGCCCATTCAAGTTCAAATCTCCATCCAAAGCACCACCAAACACCTCCTCTTTTTCCCCTTTGGAGACCGTCGGCGCCACCCCTGCCCCACCGGAGCACCGGCCGCCGATCGCCGCCCACTCCGCGCGCCTCCGCTGCCTCGCCGGAGTCCTTGGTGCCGCCGCCCCTGTCCGTCGTCCTCCCCTGCCTCCTCTATCTCAGTGTTCTGTAATACATAACACAAGAAAGTAGGGTATAAAAATTTTATCCTTTACTTTTATTTTATTTTATAAATTCAATTAATCCATGTCTTATTAAAATAGGTTATTAGTATATTTAAACAATTAAAATATGAATTTAATTTACAAGATTTAGTGGCTAAAAATATTATGTTGAGATGCTATGAGTAGAAGAAGAAGATTAAATAGATTTTAATAAGTTAAATAGATAGATCTCATAATAATTGATTAGCCTACAAGTTTTTATTATAATCTAATAAAAATATTTTTTTTAAAAAAAAAGAGCTTGTTAGTTGAAAAATAGATTAAATAAAGTATTGAGGAAATTATCATATAATATTGTGCAAGACATGTGATATTCCTAATATTAAAGGATTCTTATAAAAAAGTATTTTATAAAATTACTAGCATAAGAGATGTAGTTTTAACATTAAAAATATCACCTTTATAAAGGAATAAAGTTTATATAAGATAATGATATTGCATATCTCTAGTTATAGAGAAGTTGAAGATATATAAAATTATTTATAATAATAATAATAATAATAAAAATAAAATTATTTTTTAAGTTGTCATGTCTCTAGGTGTAGAGAATTGTCATAGATATAGTTTTAATGATAAAAATATGGTAGTGGGATAAATTCTTATGACATATTATAATAATGACAAGACATAATTATCTTAAATAATTTGTAGGGAAGTCATATAAAAATATTGTTACAAAATTTGTAGCACATGGACTATAGTTTGACATTAAATATTGCTTTTATAAAGAAGTAATATTAATTATATAAAACATTAGAGTACCTATTTTAAAAAAAAGTGTAGAGAATAACAAAGCTATATGAATATCATTATATTAATGATAGTTATATTACTAGAGTTATCATTTAATAAAATATTAGTTAAGCTATCTCTAGGTGTAGAGATTTCCTACAAGACCTAAGTTCTAATATGAATATAACATTTGTGATCCTAAATTGATATATTATGATATTATATAGTTATGAGGCTGACTTGCATGAAAAGATATGGTGAGATATAAAAAGATATTATTGGTGACCTAAGATATTATAATAATGAACTATAAGTATAAAGTGAGATATTTATAAGCCATGATCATGTATTCTATAAACTATATGATATGAAAAGAAATGTGGGAATAAAATAAATGAGATTAATTTAATATATGTTAGTTTTTAGGAAGTTTACTTTATAAAGTAAGTAGAAAGTCCTAATTATGGAAATTTCCAAGAAAGTAGATTATAATTATTCTATCTTTATTTAAAATGATTTATGTAATTAAATAAGATTCTATTAAGAGAATATTATTAATAAAATATTTTTGGTGGGGAAATAATACTTTAAGTTCATTAAGGAATCTTTGGAAATTTAAAAGTAATATTTTTATTAAGATAAGTTTTGTAAAAAGGATAAAATAGATTCTTCATAAGTTTAAGGAGAGTATGTATATTTAAAAAATACCTTTTTAGGTAAAGTATGTTGTCATATATTTTTATGAAATTATACTTGCTTAATTATATTAAGAAGTTAGCAAGTGAAATTAAAGGAAATTATTTTTATAAATTGAATAAGGATTTTTAAGGAATAAAAAGGATATTACAAGATTAAAATAATAATAAAGGAATATTATTATTTTAAATAATTACCTAAATTATTATCATAATAATTTAGAATTCCTTTTCTCTTGTACAAAGTATACAAGAGAAAATCCAAGCTTTAAAAGAAATTCGTAAATTAAGACCGTTCGTAAATTCCGTGTCGATAGGTCGAGACTTTCGTCCAAGTCGTGATCAAATCTTTCCGTCAGCTCGACAGTAGACTCGTGAAAGCAATGGCAAGTGGAATTTCCTCTTGTGACCTTGTATATTCATCTCCGTGAAATTCTCGATGTTGGGAACAACTTGTGTGCTAAGTAACAAAAAGGAACTTAGGAAATATCGACTGCTAGATATAACGACCCCATTGTTAGTATAGTTCGCTCTTTATTATTGATAGGAGTATTTATGCTAGTATGGTTGTGGCCTTGATTGTTTACGACCTCGTTAAGAGGTCAATGTCGAACGAACTAGTGAGGGGCGCAGAAGTAGCCGACGCCTCTATAAAACTTACTAAGTCGTAATGCCTACGTGTTTGAAGTACGACTTTCAGGATCTTGATCCAGTCCGCTCCGATTGCAAGGAGGGACGAGCGCACTCTAGCTAAGTGTCGGGAAACTGAGTTTCTCTTGGTGGACCGGGCCATACTAGCCCCCACCCCCTTTTTAACAATCAATAAAGATAATAAACGACTTTTTTCGTCATGACATAAGATAAGTGTTCGTGCACATTTAAAAGACATCAAAACCGGATCGGTCTCAAATGATCGATCCGGCTCTCGGTCCGCTCAGGGCCGAGAGGTTTTCTTAAACTTGTTTGATTGAATAATGTTCCCAACATACACTAATCCGTTCTAAAAGAAGTCTACAATCTAGTAGTTCTTCTCTCGATTATCGAGCTATCTCCGCTTGAGATACGCTCTCTTTCGTACCGTTAAAACCTCACCTAAATAAGCCTTATCTTCAACACAACCCGAATATCTCCTTCGATATTATTTGAATTACCAAAATACCCTCGGGAAGTTCCATTCCCGCTTGCTTAGTCTCTTAGACTAATTCTTCTTTTCCGCATGTTTGCCTGGGATTCTCTCGCCCCTCGCGAATTATGTCAGAATCTAGGAATCCCAACAAGGCGTGAAGTGAAGACGAAGGAAGAACAAGGATTTTCAAGATGTACCTTTCATATTAGTTTATTTTATTTCCGTTAAGTTTCAAGGACATGTTGGTTTTGTGTTTCAAATTCCGAACAACTTTTTGTTTAAAAGCACTGTAAGATGTTTCGTACAAACTAAGTCTCCTTCGAGAGCACCTTTTCTATTTTATGAATTATGTTTATTTCCACACTATTATTGTTCTATATCATTCTAAAAGCTTTGGGTGACTTTGGACAGTAAAGTCCAAGGTCACTGACGGTAATACCCAATGTTGTAAAATAGGGGTGTTACAAAACCAGCGTAGTTTCCATACTTTTCACAAAATATGAAAACTATACTAAATAAGACACACAACACACACAAAAACACAACTAAACAAGACCTAGAAACATAAAAAGACATACTAAAACAAGGCTAAAAACACGGACATCACCCCCTCCCTTAACTTCACTTTCCTCTTCAGCCTAGATTCCCTTTTAAATCTTAAACCTTTGCATATACCACTAAGTTTAATTAGGCAATTGTGTCCCTTGAACAAATCCGTTGTCCCAGAAAAATACTCCAAGCTTAAAAGTTGCCCTAGAAAAATCTCCCTCCACCAACTTCTTGGCGCCTCTAGAGTTGAAAATTGCTCCATATTTTTTTACAAGGAAATAGATTAAGTTGATAAGTAACGAACTAGTGGTCGCCCTAGGAAATTCTGTCGGATGAGGGTATGTAAACCCGAATCAACTGCAAACGGGATAAGTGATCCGTCGAAAAGAATCAGCGATGAAATCTGCCACAAAATTGCATTCGCAAAAGAGGTAAAAATACTCCAAGCTTGGAATCGGGCAAGCAAATAGTGGATGTCCGACCGCAACAACTCAATCTCCCACGGGCAGCGCTAGTCATCATGAAAGGCCTTGACCAGCTGCAAATTATCGCCTTCAATCCGGATCCGGGAAATGCCATGAATGGCCTCAAGAAGTCCTTGGCGCAAGGCGATGGTCTCGAAGATAAGTACAGATTGTTGACCAATCAATCCTCCGTCAAAATGGATGGGGGAGCCACCATATTTCACATCACAATTCCAACACAACCCTTTTTTAGTGCGTTCCGCATGTTCAACAACGGACAAGCGTCGGATAGGCAGCTTTAGAAAAGTCATTGTTTGTGGCCAATGTTGTAGCAGAAGACGAAGACACATTTGGATTTTGTGGCCAGCCTGGCTTCAGCCCTTGTATTTTCCAGTTACAACGGTTGCTAGTTACGACCGCTGGTTCTCGGCCCCGCAATGTGCGGCGAACCGCCGGTCTTGGCAAAAAGCCTACGGTTGAAGTTGAGGCTGGGCCGCCGCGGCAAAACGTCGATCATGAACCTACGACAATTGTTGGTGCTGTAACGGCAATTGTTGGTGCGCAGGCGGTTGCAATAGCAAGCCTTGTTGTTGCTGTGGAAGCGTCGGGGCCTGTTGTTGTTGGAACTGCAGCCCGTTTGGCGCCGGCGGTGGTGGTTGTGCAGCGGCACCGCCCCTTGCATCGTCGTCCGTGGTGTGACGAGTCTCCAGGGTGATGAGTCTCCAGAAGGTCAAGCACTTGATCCAATCTTCGTTGTTGTGATTCCTGTGTTTGACTCAGAGCGTCAAATTTCAACGTCATGGTTTGAAAAAGTTCCCGGAGATCTTGAATTTCTGAATGATTGCAGATAACCTGTGACGGTGCATCCTCTTTGGACATGGTGATTGCGAGTTGCAAGAATGAAAGCACCAATTGATACGAACTATATTAATCCGCACTAAGTAATTCGACTCAATCAATGAATGAAAGTGATGGGAGAATAGAAGTCAGAGAAGAGAGGCAGAGGAGAGATGAGGAAGAGAGAAAGGAGAGAAGAGAATTAAGGCAAAAAATATATTTTTGATTAATTGAAAAACATAACAATATAGAAGTATTTATACTAAGCCCTAACGGTTCAATAAAAGCGTCCCGAAAAAGAACCGTAAAGAAAACCCAAGAAGGAGTTTATAACACTCTGTTTAAAAAATTATTGTAATTTAGAATATTATTAATAATAATAATCCCCGAACCGAGCCGGAGCCTTGCGTTCTCGAGTCGGGCACACTATCGGCGCTGGTGCCGCGCCTTGTATCGTATCAGTGGATGGATAGCGGTAGTGGTGGGTGGATCTAGGTAGCAGCGGTGGGTGGATAGCGGTGGTGGTGGGTGGATTTGGGTATTGGTGGTGGTGGGTGGATCTGGGTAGTGTTCAATCACATACATTATAGATGAATTCTATTATTTTTTTTTCCCTTTTTGTATTTTTTTTTCTGAATTTATTAAAATAATGGTGATCACCTTGAAATTATGTGGCATAAATTATACTTATGTGGTAAAATAGGCTTATGTGGCACACATGTGGACAAAATATAGGCTTATGTGGCATACATGTGGACAAAAAATTGATAAATGTCAGCGCGCGTGTGTTACACTCAACGAGATTGTCAGCGAACAGGTGTTTAATATGTCTACATTGACCAAAGGTGGGGTGTCTAAATGACCAATTTGCACAAGTACAGGGGGTCGTATATGTTTTGAGCCAACTCGAATTTAGTATACTTAATCACATGTATAATTTCAAAAAATCTAGACATTTAAAATAAGTGTCGTTTTAGTTTTCGATACAAGATTTAAGAAAAGTATTATCTAAACTAAAAAATGTAACTTTTTTTAATAAATTTTACCACTCATCACCTTTTTCAACCAATGAATGAATAACATTAATCAATAAAAATAAATTCCAATAACAATTCTCATAACTCACTCCTAATCAATTGCCTATAAAACCTAAAATGACACATAAAATGGATCAAACTTAAAGTTCTAAAACGACACTTAATTTGAATAGGAGGGAGTATAATATATGGTAACATTTAATTCTACCAAAAAAACTAAAATATAACGTTTATTATCTTATGTTTATTGGCATTAATGGCATATCTTACGTTTATTGGCATTAAGCGATGTAACATAATACTGTATCAAACTAATGACATAATGGCATCAATAAATAATATAATACGTTACATTTATTGGCATTAATGGCACATCTGCTTTCCTTATATATATTTGAAATTAAATGAACCAGACTTGCACCATGGCAACCATTCACACAAGAATGTCGTCGGGACTCAAACTCATTTTCCTCTTCTCTCTCGCCATCTCTTACGTCGCCTTCACCAAGGACCTCATCGCAATGACTTGTCACGGCACACCAGACAGCAAGATCTGTGAATCCGCTCTCCGAGCGGACCCCCGTAGCTCAACGGCCGATGCCTTTGGACTGATCAAGATCATGATTGATATAGTCAAATCCAACTTCACCGGTTCGCTTACGCATATCTATCGACTCATGAAGGCGTCGCCACCATGGGCTAAAGCCAATGCGCTGAAGAAATGCATGAGCATGTTTCAAGCAGTTGTTGACTTGCACGTCAAAGTCGCAAAGTCGGCGGTGGAACAGGGTAATCCAAAGTTCGGCGTCAACGTCATGCGCGACGCCGCTGTTGAGCCGAGTTTGGAAGTGGCGGAACTCGAAAGTGCTCAACGATGAAATGACCACTCTTGATAAAAACTACTTTTGTTATCGATCGCATCGGGGAAGCATTTCAAGCGACAGGTAAGACAAATCCTTCTAGTGTTATTTTGAGTAAGAGGGTGCAGGATATTTCTTGGGATAGACCTGAAGAAGGCTGGACCAAAATCAATATCGATGGCCGATCTATGGGGCGTGTATAATGGGTTGAAGCTTGCTTGGGATAATGGATAGCGCAAGGTTGCCCTCGAGTCGGACTCTCAATTAATTATCCGTCTTTTGAGCTCTAAGGTAAAGAGGAACCATCCTCTTTTTAGCCTGGCACGATGCCATGGCTTAATTGGTATGAATTGGAAATTTTCAGATTAATCAATTACTCTAATATTTCATAACAAAATTAATTAATATGTTTTATCACATAAAATCACATCTTATAATATCTAGAAGTCAAAACATTTAAGAAAATAACAAACTCGTGATATAAACCTTGTCTCATCCAACAGACGACGGGTTAGCCCTCTAGTTATATAGAAAGATTCGGTAAGATTTAGGGTAGCCCAAGTACTACTTGGACTAGCCTAGAGCACCTGTAAACGGGTGAGATCTGGTTTTTAGTAACCAATTCTAAGAAAGAAGGGCAAATCGCCGCCCTAAATGCTCGAACTCGAGACCTCTTGCACATTGGCAAGAGGCTCACCCGTTGAGCTATGTGCACATGCACAAGTTATATAGAAAGATTGATCTTGGCTAATAAGGGCTTACAAGATGAAGAATTTGAGTCCATAAAAGTCATAGTACAAATCATTAATTGCCAAACTACATTAATCTAGCTGGCTGGTTTACTTTTGGCCTCTAATAACAATAGGGTTTCCTTGTACAAGGCCATGGCTTCATCTTGAGCTTGGGCAACTAACCGAACTCTCGTTTTTCCAGATGGGTGTGCAGATTTAGATTCAGATACATAACCTGCTAGTTTTTCAAACTCCATCCCTACTTTGAGCGCAATACGGGGATGATATCCAGCAGAAGCTTAGCCATCAAGAGCAACCCTATGTAATCCGCTTCTAATTCCAGCCTGTGCAAATTAAAAAGTAATAAATCAGTTGATAAGAATACAAACAAGTACAAATTCTGAACCTAATTAATTAAGAAAACTTACTTAGTTTCTGGACAAAGATAGGAGTAAGGGATGAGTTTTGATTTCTAGAGCCACAACATGTATGTCACGGTTTTTTATTTTTTATTCTAAATTGCTAATATATGATATCTATCTATTATATATAGTTATAGACTAGTATGTATTCTCGTGCCTTATACGAGTTTTTCTTAAATAAAATATTGATATTAAAATATTTTCAAATATGTTTATTATGCGATAAAAATAATTATGTAAATGCCTAAATATAAATTTTTGTTATGATTTGCGTAAAAGATAAGACAATTATCATATAACTAATCAAGATCTTTTCATATAGGGTAACAAATGATTGAATTATAATAATAACTAAATTGGCAAGGATATTGCTAGTAAATATGGTTAAAAAGATAACTATTCAATTCAGATATCTTAGTTAAAAAACGATTCTATCTAATAATAAAATAAATATTCTAAAAATTTTATGATAGCATAAAAAAATATCCTAATGATCTTCCTATCTATCATATCCAAAATTATTAAATTGTTTAATAATGGGATTTTATATCCTATATTCTAAAAACATAGATAAGAATTTATCATATCCAAAAATAAAAGATTTTTAAAAAAAAAGGTGATGTGGTCCAATCTAAAAGTGACATGTGTCGTTTATTAATTTTTTTAACCTCCGCTTTAGGTTATAGTTATGATATGATATATCTTTTAGAACCACTATATTAATTTTAGCCCCCTATATTATATTAAAAAAAATAATTTGTATTTATATTAATTTAGTTTTCTAATTAAATTCATTTCTATCTATTTATGTGAAAAAAATTAAAGTTGAATCCTAATTAAAAATAGTAAAAAAAACTATTTTATCTTTATCATTTATCTATTTACATAAAATATTTATCTTCAATCAAATTTTTATAAAAAAGAATAAAAAATTTCAATATCTACATAATTACTTGCCTAAATTAAATTTTGATAAAAAATATATTATATTCTCCTTAATTTTGTTTTTGCCTTATTCTTGTAAATAAAGAAGATTTTTTATCTTTAAAAAATTCAATGTGTCTTCAAATTTTTCATCTTTACTTATTACTTAAACTTTTAGTTTTGATTTGAAAGACTTTTAATGAATTGAATTTGATTAAAAAATTTATTATTTTTCTCTAAGTATTTTTTTTCATAAATGCTTTTTTTAAATTGAATGATTCTAATTAAAATAATTTTTTTATAGTTTTTCATAAATAAATTATCATTAAGCCATCAAAATAATATTAGACTCACCTTAATGATTTTGACTTCGTCTCACATAATTAAAATTATAAAATTTTATATAAACTTTTAATAAACAAGATATTTCTATTTTTATATTAAATTAAAATCTTATTCATTAAATAAATTAATTATTAAATCCATGTAAATATAATTAGTTAGAAAATAATTTCAACAATCAACTAATCATAACTATAACCTAAAGCGGAGGTTAAATAAATTATTAAACGACAGTAAAAAAATAATATTTTTGGATATGATAAGTTCTTATCCATATTTTTAGAATATATGATAGAAAATTTCATTAATAAATTTTTTTTATTTTTGGATATCATACAAATTCTAGAATATTTATGTTGATAGAGAAATTGTCTTATCTTTTTACGCAGATCATAACAAAAATTTATATTTAAGCATTTATATAATATTTTTCTCGGATAATAAATATATATTTAAAATTATTTTATTATTTACATTTTATTTAAGAAAAACCCGTACAAGGTACAGGAATACATACTAGTCTATATACTATAACTAAAGTCGAATCCCTCTATCCTATGTGTCATCGTCTTAATTATGTCATGTAAGCTGTTTAATTTTTTTTCATTTACCTCTTTGCCCTTCGTTTATTTATGGATTTACAATCCTTATAATATAACAATATTCCTTATATTACTAATATACATTTATTTAGAGATCTTAAACTTTGGCAAGTTGTGTATGGTGTATAATCCATTATGGAACAATTTTATTAAATATAATAATGTTGTTAATATTACTAATATATAATTATATTTAAAGATCTTCAAATTTGGCAAGTGATAGAAACATAATCATCACTAGTTATACATGTCGTGTCATGCACGACTATGGTTCGATATTTTATAGATATTAAATAAAAATATAATATAAAAATTAATTTAAGTAATTTATTACCTGTACAATGTACAACTTTTTTATTTTTTTGGAATCAAATAAAATAAATTAAATATAAATTATTAAGATTAAGATTGAGAATAAAAAAGATTATTAAGATAAAATAATATACATTTCTCCTTTTACTTGATGATATTTCATAGATATTTAATTCTTTTAAAAAAAAAGATAACATATGAATAAAAAAATATTTATATATTAGAATATGGAAGAGATAAGAATTACATAAAATAATAATTAAACTAAGAAATAAGATATAGTTAAATATGAAAGATAAAGATAAAAATAATTTATTTTCATTTAAGGTGGAGCTAAACACATTTTGTGGCTTGATAAAGTAAAGATTAGATAAGATTAAATTTTATATTTTTTATTACTTTCTAGGTACCTTAATTTACAGATTATCAAATATTTCCATATGTCTATTAAATTTTATATTACCTATTTTTATTATTTTTAAACATTATAAATATTTATCATAAATTTTTTATTATATAAGAATACATATATAAGTTCGTGAAAAGATATTATGCTATTTGTATAGAGAAGTTTTCAAAAGATATCGTTATACCTCAAACTCATTTTCCTCCTCTCTCTCGCCATCTCTTACGGTGCCTTCGCCGATGACCACCTCATCGTAACGACTTGTCACGGCACACCAAACAGCAAGATCTGTGAATCCGCTCTCCGAGTGGACCCCCGTAGCAAAATGGCCGACACCTTTGGGATGATCAAGATCATGATTGATATAGTCAAATCCAACTATATCAGTTCGCTTACGCTTATTCATAAGCTCATGAAAGGCGTCGCCGCCACCGGTGAAAGACAATGCGCTGAAGAAATGCATAAGCATGTTTCAAGCAGTTGTTGACTTGCACGTCAAAGTCGCAAAGTCGGCGGTGGAACAGGGTAATCCAAAGTTCGGCGTCGACGTCATGCGCGACGCCGCTGTTGAGGCCGGGATTTGCGGGGAGGCGGTTAGAAGCTCTGGGGGCGAATCGGTGTTGATTCAGTGCACTAAGTATCTTAGTAGTTTGCCCAATGTGGCCGCTTCTATGATTACTACTCTAGAACAGAATGATGTTGTTTTGATTAGCTTTATGCATGAGTAAAGTATGAAAATAAATTGAGAGTGAAAAATAGTGGTTCTCTCTTTCTTTTTGGATCTTAAGGGGGATTTTCATTCAAAAATCGCTAAATTAAGGTTAACGTCTCATGGTGGAAAAATGTAAATGTTGTAATGTTGTTTACCCAACAATAGAAACAAAAGTTCAAGAGCATGGAATAAACGTTGTTGTTTTGATTAGCTCGTTAAGTAATTAATCTTTACAACTATAAAAGTTGGTGAACTCCGTGTTGATGTCCATTCCGGTCAATAGGGAGTCTGATGGTTTGGAAGACGAGATCAGCTAGAGATTCTCTGCCGACGGCGCGTACTTGGTGGCATTGGGCTAGCTTTGGGCTATAATTTGTTGTGTGGAAATTTTGATAGAGAGTTTACTGATATGGATTTCTTTTGCAGGCTTTGGAAGATGGTTATGCCCGAGCGGGTCGGGTGTTTTAATTGGCTCGCCAACAAGCTAGGGTGGTGTGCTCTCAAACCAGGAGAGAAGGAAGCGCGCCATTTATCCAATAACGCGACTTGTGTTTGTGGATGCACCAATGAAGAGTCTTATGATTATTTATTTCGAGATTGCTCACATGTTAGAGCTATTTGGAATTATTTCCATGTTACTGACTTTTATCCTTTTTTCTTACAGGATGGCTTTGCTTGCTGGATTAGAACAAACATCTTGGCAAGTAAGAGGATTGGGGTGTTGGAGTGGAATGTTGTTTTTGCTTCGACACTGGTGGGTTTGGAAGTGGCGAAACTCGAAAGTGCTCAACGATGAAACGACCACCGTTGGATTGACGTGTGTTAGTAAGAGCTTGGGAACAGACGTTGTACTGTTTCCAAGGCAACGGAAGTAAACAATCGCAAGTAACACAGATAACAAAAGACACAATTCCTTTATAGAGGAACACCATGATAATCAACTAGTTGTGTGGGTAAACCACTACCTCCGCTTGGAGGATTTTGAACGATCTACTTGTTTTCATTGAGTGTTCCTTAGTTACAATAGGCAAGACTTACACTTCTTTGTTCCTAGCAGTCTCCTAACTCTAGTAACACTAGCAAGTCTTCTCAACCTAGTTCCTAAGAGAACAACTCAACCAAACACAAATAAATTGAGCCTTACACCTTGAGCTGACTGTCACAGTTCCCTACTCTTAGGAACCTGGATTCGCCGTCGCCGAGATCGAACACTCGTCGCCGGGTACTTCTCTTCAATGCTTCAGACTTCTTTCCTGTTTCTTTACTTAAGTTTTTGAGTTCTTGGAGAAGTGCGTATTCCAAGCACTATTCATTGACTTATATAGTTATTTGAGCATGGGCTGACTTCTTTTTCATGGTTGTCCAAAATGCCCTTTGTCTTGCACGCCAAGTCTTCCAATCTTCACATGTGACTTGATTTGAAACTAGTCAACTTCAAATGTCAATCAAACCGTTGGATCGCTCATCCCAGTCTATTCCTCATACTACACCTCTGTTCTGTCCAAGACAGGATCCCGCGATTTGCGCGGCACAGTCTGTCTTCACATGTGAGTTCCCATATGCGGGGAACTGCTCTCTTCTGAATTCCTTTGATAAGAACTTGCTTTCATATGGCCCTGAGTTCCTTTTGTGTTCCCCTTTGAGAGAGTCTTCGTTTGACCTGGAGTTCCATTGAAATACTTGAGTGTAAATCGTTAGTTCTCATATGGTGTTTATCATGATCAAAACTGGAGATCACATCATATATGATATCTAAAAGTCCAAACATTTAAGAAAAAAACAAACACATGATATAAACTTTTTCTCGTCCAACGGACGGGTTAGCCCTCTAGTTATATAGAAAGATTGATCTTGGTTAATAAGGGCTTAATAAGGGCTTACAAGATGAAGAATTTGAGTCCATAAAAGTCATAGTACAAATCATTAAATGCCAAACTACACAATCTAGGTGGCTGGTTTACTTTTGGCCTTTAATAACAATAGGGTTTCCATGTAAAAGGCCATGGCTTCCTCTTGAGCTTGGGCAACTAACCGAACTCTTTTATATCCAGATGGGTGTGTAGATTTAGATTCAGATACAATCTTATTACCACGTCGTAATTTTGCTAACTTCTTATGTACTTTGAGGGCAATACGGGGATGATATCCAGCAGAAGCCATCAAGAGCAACCCTATGTAATCCGCTTCTAATTCCAGCCTGTGCAAATTAAAAAGTAATAAATGAGTTGATAAGAATACAAACAAGTACAAATTCTGAACCTAATTAATTAAGAAAACTTACTTAGTTTCTGGACAAAGATAGGAGTAAGGGATGAGTTTTGATTTCTAGAGCCACAACATGTATGTCACGGTTGCTCACGAGTAGTCGAGGGATAGCTAACAGGAATAACAACACAGCCCTTCCTAACCGTTCTTCAATATGAAGAGCCACAGCATGCCCAACCTAAGCAAACGTTAAAGATTCATAATACATGAATATTATGTTAAACCAAACTCCTATACAAGTAAAACCATTCTTAGAGTGTGAACAGTTTATATTCATAATTTTGAATTGTATGGCCGTATTTATATTTTTGAGTTTCATATTCATTCATATTCATTTTTTCCATACTACATTGTATTCATGTTTATAAGTAGCATATTCATATTTTTATATTATTGTATTTTTGAAGTTTTTGTTTATATTTCATCTCTTTACCATGCTTATAAAGTTACATAATTATATTTTCAAGTTGTATATTCATAAAAAAGCGAGTAACTCAACATAATGAATATGCAACTCAAAACCATGAATATAGTCCTACAAAATCATGCATATATAATTCAAAAATCATGAATACAAAACTGTTCACACTTTAAGTACTCTTCTTACTTAAACTCAAAATCATTAATTACCTCATGGGCAACAACGCTGGCTATCTCGGCATCAGACCCAAAATGCTCAAGAAGACCCGAATGCACAACAATTTTCCCACCAAGGATACACCGAGCATTGATCTTAGGGTCATCAACGACCAGAACCTCCCAGCGATCAATATGGTTCAAGTATCGGGTAGCACGCGATTCGTTGACCGATCGTGGACTCTCCCTAAAAAGAAGGGCCTTGGCCTTGTTCAAAGCATGCTTCCATGCTGATAAGCCGCCGCCTCCCCAGACCTTGTCATCTCTTAAGCCCCTCTCCAAGGCGTCGATCACCTTGTTTGCGATCGATCTCACCCTTACGCTCTGAGGGTGATCCGATGCCAATATGTTGTCCTTGTTTTCCTCCTTATAGGTTTCCCATTCATTCTCATCCCTGGTCACTTCCGCGACCAGTCTTGGCAAAAGTGCCCAATGGGTCCTCTTCGAATAAGGTATTGTCTCACCAACAACAACATCAGCGCCCATATAACCAAGTTTTGTCGTCGACCCGGAAAACCCTAATTTCCATAGATGATGTAAGAACTGACATACTTGTCCATAATTGGAGGGTGGATGTGGCTTATTGGAACCCAGATGGGCGCCAAGTACTGGACTTTCCAGCAGCTGCTTCGAACCCAACCTAACAAACTTCCCAAACACATGATTTGAGATCAATGTTCGGTAATTTGCCATTATTTAATTGGTTTCTTGTTTAAACAAAGTAACACATTAGATCTAGTTATTTTTATAAAACTGTGAAAGATCGAGTATATTCTAAATTACTAATATATGATATCTATCTATAACTGTGAAAGATCGAGTATATTCTAAATTATTTTTATAAAACTGTGAAAGATCCAGTATATTCCATTATTAAATAATCTTTTATTTTTTGATATGATAGATAAGAAGATCCTATCATATAGATTCTAGAATTTTTGTTTAGATAGAATGCTTTTTTAACTAAGATATATTAATTGATTATTTTTAATTGTTTATATTTATATGTTAAATAAAACAATCAATATATTAATTTTTTTAAAATATCTTTACATATATTAAGTTTTATTTATTATTTTCAAAACCCGTACAACGTACGGGAATACATACTAGTTTCTATCTATTTATGTGAAAAAAATTAAATTTTAATTTTAATTAAAAATAGTAAGAAATTACTTTATCTTTATCATTTATCTATTTATGTAAAAGATTTATATTAAATTATTTATTATAAAAAGGTTAAAAAATTCAATATCTAGATAATTACTTGCCTAAATTGAATTTTGAAAAAAAAATACATTATATTCTCCTTAACTTTGGTTTTGCCTTATTCATGTAAATATATAAAGAAGATTTTTATCTTTAAAAAATTCAATCTATATTCAAATTTTTCATATTTTCTTATTAATTATACTTTTAACTTCAATTTAAAAGATTTTTAATGGATTGATTTTGATTAAAAATTAATAAGAATTTACATTATTTTTCCCTAAGTATCTATTTTCATAAATGCTTTTTTAAATTGAGTGATTCTAATTATATTAAATTTTTATAATTTTTCATAAATAATTATCATTAAGCCATCAAAATAATATTAGGCTCACCTTAATGATTTTGACTTCTTCTCGCATAATTAAAATTGTAAAATTTTATATAAATTTTTTATAATAAACAAGGTAATTTTTATTTTTTATATTAAATTAAAATCTTATTCATTAAATAAGTTAAGTATTAAATCCATGTAGTTATAAATATTTAGACAATAATTTCAACAATCAACTAATAAATAATATTCTAACTAGTTAATTATATGTTTGTCATTTACACCGAACTAGCGATGCGTAAATAATTGCAGGTTAAAATTAGAATATAAGATTACGAGGTTTTATTGGAACGAAAGTTCTCACTTCTTAGGCTCCATTAAGCGTAATGAAATTTATCGGATATTAGTTTAATTTTCTAAATTAATAGATGACTAAGATGAGTGTTGGACAAAGTGAATTTGACACTAACTTAAGGACTAGAAGCAAGTTAAAGAGAACTTAAAAGTCGCGCCAGAAAAATCTCCCTCCACCAACTTATTGGCGCCTATAGAGTTAGAAGATTAATTTTACTCCATTATAAGAAAAGAGATTAAGGTGATCAGTAACAAGTTAGAGATCGTCTTAAGGTATTTTGTTGGATGGAAGTACGTAAATTTGAATCAACTGTAAGCGGGATAAATGAGACTCGTCGGAAAGAATCAGCGACGAAGTCTCCCACAAATTGCACTCACAAAAGACGTGAGAAATACTCCAAAACCTGGAACTGGACAAGCAAACAATGGAGGTCCGACCGCAACAACTCAATCTCCCACGAGTAGCGCCAATCACTAGAACGGCCTTGATCAGCTGCAAATTATCGCCTTCAATCTGGATCCGGGAAATGCCACGGCGATTAATGGCCTCAAGAAGTCCCTGACGCAAGGCTATGGTTTCGGAGATAAGTACAAACTGACGACCAATCATTCCTTCGTCAAAATAGATGGGGGAGCCAACCGAGTCCCAAAGGATGAAACCGAAGGAGGCCACGCCATCCGAACAAACTACACCATCAAAATTCAACTTAATAAAGTCCCTCTTGGGTTTTGCTCACTTAGTAAGCTTTCTCCCTTTCCTAGCTCTCGTGGTATAACAACGAGAGTTGTTAGTTTCAGGATTTCTTGCAAGTTTCCATGCTTTAACCTGGTTACGAGTAAACCCGCTTATGTCCGGACATGATTCGAGTTTTGGCCATTGTCGTAAAAAATTCTCTTATTTCTAGAGAACCATAGGCTCCACTAGACGTATGTGAGGAGTTCCATCTCCTCCTTTGTTGTCATTGCCCTAATTTCATCAAGGACTTGGTGCGGTTTTTTGTCGTCTAGTAATACTTGATCGACAATCCAAAGTAGTTTTGGGGTTAAAGAGTTAAGGGTTTTTCCGGTAAGTAGACATGATAGTAAGATGTGGTTAGTGTCTTCAGACTGGTTGTTGCAAGCTTTACAACCTTATGGTATCGGGATATGGTTGTCTGCAAGCCTCATTTTAGTTGGAAAGCCGTTTCGAGCCACTTTCCATAAGAAATTCTTCATTTTATGGGGGATGTTGAGCTTATTGATCTATTCCAAGTTAATTCTGGGTTCTCCTTTGGATTGATAGAGCCAAAGCATGGTAGAGTGGGTAGAGTACTTTTTGCTTGGTTGCTAGTACAATCTATCTGGGATTTTGTTAATGGGGTTAATGATTTTGGTAATTTTTTCGAGATCTTTATGATTAACGACTCTTCTCAATTTTTCTAGGTTCCACGAGTTGTCCTCCAAGAGGTAAGCATCAACTTGTTCCTTCCGATTAATTAGAGTTTCGACCTTTATTTTTGGGGTAAGATGTCCATTGCCGTTCCAACTATCTTTCCAAAAGTAGATAGTTTTTTCAAACCCAACTTGCCAAATGAGCCCTTTCGAGAAAAAGTCCCTTAGGCTTAGCAGTTTTGACCACTGTCATGATGTGTTGTGTTTTTTCCTTTAAATTAGGATACTTTCCGTTTTGAGGTATTTTTCCGTCATTATTTTGACCCAGAGGTTATCTAGTTCTGCTAGGATTTTCCACAACAACTTCATTTAGAGTGCTTGATTAATCTCTTCCGCCTTGGCGATTCCCACCCCACCGTGAGTGTGTGGTCGACAAATAGAGTTCAGCTTATAAGGGGTATATAATTGTTTTCGTTGTTACAGAAAAAGTTTTTATTAATTTAGTCTAGTTCTTTCAAGTTTGTCTAAAGTAACAAGAACGATTGCATAATATAATTTGGTTGTGCTGACCAAATTAACAACTACCTTTATAATGCAATCATTCAGTCAAAACATAAGGTCTAGTTCTTTCAAGTTCTTGTTAATTTGATAAAGATAAAATAGTATTTTAATATCCCACCTACTTTTTTAATTTAATATCTCATAATAAATTAATTTAAAAATCTCTAAATGAAATAGATAACTTTTATATCCATAAGTATGAAATATGAACCGTATTTTAAGTTAGGGTTTTAAATATTAAATTTTCAGATTCTTTCATATTAACTTTCAATTCAAAAGTATAATAATTTTTTAAATAGTATGAACCATATCTTTAATCTTGTAATTTTATATTATTTTTTTGGATTTTTATATTATTTTTTTTATTTATAGGTATGATAACATATTTAATTAATATTGACCATATTTTTCAATCATCATTACTATATACTAAAGCGGAAGTTAAAATAATATATAAAACGATCGACAATGAATCATGTCATCCTTTTTTTTAAATCAACCTGATTGGTTGAAATTTAATTAAATTATTTTTAATTAATTATGTTTATATATTAAACAAAACAACAAACATATTTGTTTTATTTTTAATTAGTATTGATATTATTATTATTGATAATAAAAAATTACAGAAAGTTGGATGGGAGCCTAGCAACTAACTAGGCTCCGACACCCTTATTCAAGGCAAAACAAAAACGCTGAAAAATAAAGGAACGAATATTAGCGTTAGCCGTGTTACTATGAGAAGCCCGTGTGACCCGAGACAAAAACTCAAGGACATCGCTCCCTAGCTCTCCAAAAATAGAGAAGGCAAAAGAAATAAAACCATATCCATTGTTTGTGCACTTCAATTCATACTTCCTCTTCTTTCGGACAACGACATTAGAAACAGCAGCTCCATGAACAAAAGCATCAACACCAGCCCCGATGGAAGGAGAGTTTTTTAGGTAAGATTATAGCTTTTTAAAAATATCCTTCTATATATCAATTTTAATATTTATATTTGAAAATAATTGTTTTTTGTCGATAAGATGTATATAATTTTTAAAAATATCTTTACCTATATCAATTTTTAATATTTATTTTTAGAAATGATAGTTTTTTGTATATAAAGTATATATAGTTTTTAAAAATATCCTTATCTATATTAATTTAATTAAAATTTAAAAAATAAAAATAAATACTAAAATAATTTTATAAAACCCGTACAGAATAAGAAAAAGTAAAACTTTTTTTTTTTGATGCAAAAACCACTTCATTAACTAAACAGAGTCTTGTAACAACAAAGAATAAAGTTCAGCAAGAAAAACACCAGAATCAAATAAAACAACACAAGCGGTAGGAAATAAGGACGCCAGCCAGTGCGCCACTTTGTTCGTCTGTCCCCGAGAGAAGCGCCATTCACAGCTACGGAATTCCCGCGCCAATGCCAAGCACTTAGCCACCAAGGTCCCAATTGTAGGTTGAATCTTGTTCGACCCCGCAAAAATGCATCGACCCTCAGAGTTCCTACCAACCACACCTACCCCACAATTGTTCTCTGTAAATCTGTAATAGCAGCATCACAGTTGATTTTTAAGTAACCAGCAGTTGCCTTCTCCCATTTGATTTGCACGGATGGAATTTCCTTTCCGGGCACCTCGGCTTTCTTTTCTTCGAGAAGAAGCACCATCTCCGTACACCTTTCAACAACCTCAGCACAATAAACACTTCTTCCCTCAAAAAGCTTGGCATTCCGAGCATTCCATAATTCCCACACGACGATTGCCCAAGTTTGAATCTCAGACTCAGAAAGTTGACATCAGATTCTGTTCGCCCAATCGCCAAATTGAGCAATCCCATGTCCAAGCGCTGCAATTGCCAGCCAAGCCTTCCACACTTTTCGTGGTAACGAACATAATAAAAGGGCGTGCATAACAGATTCATACCCCCCACATTCTTCGCAAAAACCATTCGCCACCACCTTTCTTGGAGAGTTGGTATTACCGTATTAGCTACACAAAGTGACAAAACAACACCTAACTTATTCAATTTACACGCTTATGTACTGACTGTATTATATACAACCAATCATTAAATATCCATATTTTTTAAACGTAAAATCAACACGTATGTTCAATTAAATCTAGATAAAATGGATAATTAAATACGGAGTATATATTTTTCTACAATTTTACCAGATAATTTAAATTTGCCGACTTTTATACAGTACTGCTGGCCATTGCGCGAATTTAGCGCGTTGCCGCTCCTAATTAAACAACCCCCAAATTTTCCTCCTTTAACATAAAAGATCAATCAACGAAGCTCGCACACGGAAAATCGATTTTCAGATCATTGAGAATCATTTTTCTCTTGTCATCTCCAGATTGTTGAGAAGAATCAAAGAAAGAAAGCAGAAGAGATTTTGGGGGAATGGAAGCGGCTACGACGTCCATTTCCTCAACGCTTCATCTTCGCTTTCTCTTCCTTGGTTCTCGTTGATTGTTCCGAGATTTGATCTCGCATTGTTTGGCTTGGCGTTCGATTCAAGGTTGAGGATGCTGTGGTTATTCACTTTTTGCTGAAAATTAGGGTTGTGTGAATTGATTTTTTTCTGATTGGCCTTTCGCTGCTGCATTCTACTTCGATCGAATTCGGTTTATAGGAGGAGGAATATAATACAGGAGGATCTCGCTTTTGATCGACATTTGTTTCCAAGGTAAGGATTAAAATCCTTGTGCTCGCTTGAATTTTAGAATTCGTGTATTTGGAATTTCAATGTGCTTGGATTCGGTTGAAGCGGAAGCATATGTAAAAGGAGGATAAATAGAAATGAACTGATTAGCCAAAATATGGGATGAATTAGGGTCACTTAGCTTTGGAAGAACTTGTTGGTTGTGATTTTGATTACCTATTACGAATCTGTACTAGACGCTGAAAAGGTGGATAATGAGAAGGTGAGCAAACTAGGGATTTGAATTTTGAAGAAGGCGGCCATGAGTGCATCTTTCAAGTACAAACACTCTTTGTCAAGGAGGAGGAGAAGCAGTAAAGTCATGTCTATTGATATAGAAGACGTTCATGACGCTGATGAGGGGCAGGTTGTTGAAGCTTTCCGAGAAGCTATCATTGCAGATAATTTGCTCCCTCCAAGGCATGATGATTATCATATGCTGCTCAGGTTTGTCTTCTTGCTTTCTTAGGACTTACTTTCAGTATAATGCAGCTCAATGAAATTTTAAAGTAGGATTTTATCTGGCATGCCTCTTGCCCTTAACTAGTCCAAAAACACAGGTTTTTGAAGGCACGCAAACTTGACATCGAGAAGACGAAGCAAATGTGGAGTGATATGATTCAGTGGAGGAACAAATTTGGTGCCGACACTATTACACAGGTTTTAAGCAAACAAAGTGCTTGCTTTAAAGGACTTTGTGGATCTCTATTCTGTACATCCATCTTTTTACAGTGTTGCTGTGAAATTTGAACTGAGTAGGATTTGAAAGTGTTTTCTTTGTAGGATTTTGACTTTGAAGAACGTGAGAAAGTTTACGAGCACTACCCTCAAGGACATCACGGGGTTGACAAAGATGGTCGTCCTGTATACATAGAGCTATTAGGGAAAGTGGATGCAACCAAATTATTGGAAGTTACAACGTTGGATCGCTATTTGAAGTATCATGTGCAAGAGTTTGAGAGGACCTTTGACGTTAAGTTTCCAGCTTGTACAGTTTCTGCCAAGAGGCACATAGATCAGAGTACAACTATATTGGATGTGTCTGGAGTGGTATGTATGCAGTGGCAATCCCTAAGGGAATATTACTAAAAAGTCCTGTTTGATTGAAGACTGCAATTAGTGATTATTGAAAGTGCTTTTGTTTAAGGTCAAGTTTAAATTGTTGCAACAGGGACTGAAACACTTCACTAAAGCAGCCAGGGAGCTGGTACAAGAACTACAGAAGATTGATGGAGACAATTATCCTGAGGTGTTGGCTTTGTTAAAAACAATCTTTAGATTGATTTGCTGCCCTCTCATTCTTTATAGTGCATCATATCGATTTTTTGTCTGGATGCAGACCCTGAACAAGATGTTCATCATTAATGCTGGTTCTGGATTTAGGCTTTTGTGGAACACTATTAAAGGATTTTTGGATCCAAAGACCTCGGCTAAGATCACAGTAAGCACTTATCTTGTCCTAATTTGAAACAAAAGACTGATCTATCTGATTGATTTTTATCTAATTATTTGAAGTTGCCACTTCAAGGTTCTTGGAAACAAATTCCAGAGCAAGTTGCTTGAAGTGATTGATGCCAGGTAACTCTGCTGATTGGCCATATCTTTTTCTTCATAAATTTCTCCTAGTGTAGGAGACAGAATAGAAAGGCCATTTCGGTTGTCGTTTTAGTTCTAACATAATCTTCAACATATGTACTATGTCCATGTATTTTGTGTCAGTGACTTGCCTGAATTCCTGGGAGGCACCTGCACTTGTGCTGATAAAGGAGGTTGTATGCGATCAGATAGAGGCCCCTGGAAGGACCCAGAAATACTGAAGGTTTCTTTTCATTCCTGAAATTGTTCCCATCCATTATTCCTCTATTTTTAACCTCATAAGCCTTTGGTAACTGTGCTTTCTCTGGGGTTTATAGTTGGTACAATGTGGTGGAGCCAAATGTAAGGTGAATTCACATTCTTGCTCTCCTTCTCAACCTGAGGAGAAGACAATACCTGAAGATGATAATGCTATTCACCAGGTCAATTTTCTAGCTGAAGCTTATTTTCTTCTCCCCTTTTGTCCTTTTTTCATAATTTGTTTTTCTGGCTAATAGGCTTAATATGAAGCATTACTTTTTGTAGAAAGAAGAAACACCAACTGTGGAGACACCAAAGACTGTTAAGCTTACAGAGGTTCCTTCTACTGAGAAAAAGGTCACCAATTGTTTGTTTTCTCCTATTACAGAGCTTACTTTGTGTCACATTTTCTTACCATGGATTCTAATTATTTTTAATACAACCTGTAGTTTTGCTAATACTAATTAGCAACTCCAATGTTCTGATCTGTATATAACATGAACATATCAGGTTTCTCGAGCCGAGAGTATTAAAACAAGCTACGATTTTAGTGCCTTGGATTCGCCTCAGAAACCTAGTACAAAATGGCAAAACTCTATGGTCAATGACAATTTTGCCATCACCAGAGGTATCTTAACTCTTTGCATCCATAATACATGACTATATTATGTTGTCAGGAACAGAGGATACTAATCTATCTAGTGCTTTTGATTGTCATTGTGCAATTAACACAGCTGATAATATTACTATCAACGCCTACAAAGAAAACGACGGAATTAGCAGCCACTTTGTAGCGAGTCTAATGACATTTGTTATGGGCATTGTAACAATGGTGAGATTGACGCGTAACATGCCCAAGAGGCTGACTGATGCAACTATCTACTCAACTACAATGTACTTAGAAGGGCCAGCAGCAGCACATGGTCCACAGCCTCATCAAGCACCAATGATCTCTGATGCAGATTACATGACTGTCATCAGACGTATGGCTGCTTTGGAAGAGAAAGTCACAGCTATGGCCTTGAACCCAGATTCCGTCACAGAGAAGGAGGAGATCATAAAGAACGCTACCACCCGTGTGGATGTCTTGGAGGAAGAGCTTGCAGCAACTAAGAAGGTATGCCTTGTATTCACACTTTCTTCAAAATTCCACTTGGTAACCCTGTAGTATCCCACCGTTCCTACTCATGCCCAAATAGCTGAAAAAATGTTAGTTGATCCTTTTATTCACATGATATTCCAATCAGAAACCCTTATTATGTGCTAAACAATGTGGGCACCAGACAGAATCTGCAATATCTCTGGGGGTAGCAATGGGAATTTCTGTATGATTATTGATTTGTTGAAGTTACACAATTTTGACATGAAATGGTAGGTCAAATTTGTGAACAATTATTCAGTTGGATTGTTTAACTCTGTTTGTAGGCCCTGGAAGATGCACTATCTCGACAGGAGGAGCTGCTTCAATATATAGACAAGAAAAAGAAGAAGAAGAAGCTGGTATACATATATGCATTTATTAATTCTTATCCAATATAAAAAAAATTGCCTCTTTTCTTATGGTAATTAATCTTGTTGAAATCATATTTTTCATGCAGTTTACTTGGTCATGAATCTGCAGAAGTAACGTGTACATACACAGATGATGAGCGTATAGGTAACATGTGTCTGTGAGCTTTGTACTGTCATAGTCACAACCGAAAATTCTTTTGTTTTTTTGCCCTCGTGCTCAAGCTGTCAATCAATTCGAAGTTCAATCTTTGTTGTATATTATATATTAATATAAGTTACGTTCTAATTTGCTGTATATTACTGTTGAAAATTCAGCTTTGTAGCTGGGATCGAAGTGAGATTACGAAGATACAATTGATGAGTTGTGAATGATGTGTTTAATTGACCCTTAAATTGTTGCATTTGTTTAATCTAAATTTCATTTTCATTGTTTGATCATAAAGTCCCGTTGGGTCTCTCGGTCGCACCCCCTCAGCATTAAGCAAGGGGTGCCTCCATTTTGACCCTCCAGATTCTCCTTAAGAGAACTGCACGGGGTCAATGTTGTTGTCGTATGATCATAAACCATATATTCCATATGTATAACCTCTTTTACCAACGCATTTTTTGGTAATGTGTTTGCTTTAGTCATTGAAACTAGTTTAAATACTAGTTGAATTTTATTTGAACTTAAGTTTTATTTTCTTGTACAAAATAAACTAGCTCCTCAATATGAAAAAGTAAATATGTGCTCTTTAGATGTACATAAACCTTAGTGAACTAGTTTATACAAGCAAACACAACCTAGTTTATTTTTTATACATAAATTCTTTTTTAATCTACAACTTAAACTACATATTTAGGGCGCGTTTGGTTACAATTTATGAAAATATAATAGTAAAGGAAAGAAAATGGATCTGCAACTTAAACTACATATTAAGGGCTTGTTTGGTTACAACTTATGAAAACTACATATGAAGGGTTCGTCTAGTCTACTTTAGTAATGTGATAAATCAACGTAAATTTTGGCTTGGACTTGCGAAACTTCATATTTGTGTGTCTAGAGAAGGATAATTAAGAAGGAATGATTTATCATTTTGAACCTAACTCCATTATAGTGACTTACAAGCCCATTCTTATATAGAAAGTCAGTGTCACAGTACACCAAAACAAACTACATTTGTTTTCTTTCCGTTCACATTCTGTAAGTTATAACTAAACAAACCCTAAATAGTAACCTACAACTTAAACTCATACAAGCAAACACACCTTGAGAGATCATTTCCATTTCCCTTGAACCAAATACATATAACAGAGGAAATAAACATCAGTTCGCTCGAAAGCCATGTATAAGCTGTAAATGTAGAACAGCAAACTGATATTATTAGAAACTGGAGAAAGTTGAAATTAAAACCTTAATCAACTCAAGCCTCAGTACAGGTACATCCGTCTAGCTCTCTAGCTAGCTTTAGCTTGCTACATTCTAGGCTCCGTTTGGTTGCATGCATCTAAACAATTTTCCCTTACTTTCGGTGCACACCCTCAAATCAATCCGACATAAAATTTAAAAGTCAATGTGGGTGAAAATGCCATTTTTTTTTACACCCAACCAAATGGAGCCTTAATCCTCTCCTAATAATAAAATCAAACCAACCCTCCAAAAAAAAACTGAAAATTTGGGGAAGGTTTATAAAGCATAGAGATTTTTTAAGGATATGTAGATGCAAGCTTAGCTAGGGCAAGTAAAAAAAAAAAGAAACAATTAAACTCAAAACTAAGTTAATTAATGAAATGATTTTTCAAAAGTAATGGTGGGCTGGTAGACTTATGGATGCATCCAATTGATCAGATGTTATAAATGAGCTCCATGATAAGGGCACAAGACAAAGCCCTTTCTTCCTAAGATCTTGTCCTCCTTCCTTCATTTCTTGTTGATGATCTTCACTTGAAATCTGTCAAATTTACATTTACCATTAGATAAAAAAAAAAGCCACTTACAAATTGTCAGTTGAAATTGAAGTTAAAATAGCAAGTTTCTTACTGGTTGCATTATTCTATTGCAAGGCTTGTTCCTTAATGGCTTGACATTAGGCATGCACGCTGTCTGCAGGGAAAAAAAGTGATTCTAATTATTCTCAGGAATATATGCATGATTAGTTAATTATTAGATCATAATTACCCATCAAAATCATAATAAATAAATTAAAAAAAAAGGACTAACTCACATGGATTTGATCTTGAAGGAACTGAATATACCCTATGGCTTCTGTCAATACAGAGGCAGTATCTGTCTGCAAAATAAAAGTAATATAATATATATTATATGTAACATTTGATTAATAAAGCATGCATAAGAGTATGGTCTTAATAATAAAATAGTATAAGTCTTCTTCTGAAAATAGTGGGGAGGAGAGTGGGAACTTGTACCTTGCCAAAAGGTGATACCAGTTGATGTAGAGCTGCAATTCTGTCTCCCAGTTTCTCCTTCCTAACCTAAATATATAATAATTTCAATTTTAATACAAATGTTTTCATTAATTAAATGATCATCATGATCATCATGATCATCATCATCCCTACATGTACTATACTAATTATGAACATAATTACATACAATTATATACAGCCATATAAGCCAATTTGTTGTGCATATAAAATCTGTTATTATAGTCCTTAGTTTGGGTTCAATAATTGCAGGCATTGTAAAAAGTGGATGTTTCAGTTAATAACATAGCTCCCTTTATGAGGTCCCCAGAACACTGCTACACACATATACTTGATGGAAAATCATTTGAAAAAAAAATGAATAAAGCCCTTGATTTGAGAAACTTTGTGGTAAAAGAAAAAGCTCTTGTTTGACCCTGTTTTAGCCCAATGGAAAAGAAAAGTTACAAAAAAGCCAAATCAAAAGGGTAGTAGACATTAAAATTGAATTCTTATACACAAATTATGTAAGATAATAGTAATTAATTTACCTTAAATGGAGGGCAAGAGTTCTTCAAAGAGGTCTTCTTGTTAGAAATCACACCGGACGAGGACTTCGAAGAGGTGTCAGAACAGTTACTACCAGCGGGTCTTTTTATTCCGGCTACTCCATTGTTCACCAACCCAGTTGAGACCTAACAAATTCAAAACAAACCCACAAAGGCAAAAAGCAACACACAAGTTGAGTTTGTAATTATATGAAATTTGAATGGACTTTGTACAATATAGATGTACATATGAGCTAGGTATAGTATAGGTGCAAAAAAGATTAAAGTTTGGGAGAAGATGGAGAAATTCAAATGGATTAGTGTAGTATATAGTTTATAGTAGTAGAAGAGCATCATGCGGCTGAATAAAGCTGGAATCAAAAGCTCCCACCACAGCACAAGCCATGGCCCATGCATGCTAAAGAAAGCAGCTTTTTTTTTTTGTTTAAAATCCTTCACCAAGATTCAAGAATTTCCATTGTTGATTGATTATACACATGATAAAAACAAAGAACTAAATTAATGTATACGTACATATATCATTATCAGTGTTCTAAAAAACACTAAGCGGAGAAAGACTGTCTAGCACCTAGGCGGTCTAAATGGAAGCCTAGATAGACTAGATGGTCTCCTAGACAAGCTGAAAGTATAAACGGGCTACAACCTTTCAGTGCCTTAGCGAGACCTAAACGGAACTAGACGAGAATTTTTTGAACAGTGATCGATCATAATGCACACACAAATAACTCAAGTATTAAGAGATGATATTGAGAGGTCTCATGGGTCTAGCCTAGGCTAATTCTTTTGCTTTGCCTGTGATCTTTGTCCTGGTTATCTATAAAGGATAAAAAGGGGGAAAACACACAAAGAAAGAAGCTTTAATTGGGGGTTTTGTTGGATGTTGCTATATATATATATATATATATGTGGTAAGAAAAATTGGAACAGATTTTCAAAGCGGGTACGTGCTAGCTTCATCTCTAAATCTAATCCATCGATCCCATCGTGGGTTTTTCACTTTTTCGGCCTGATCTTTTTCTTCTTCCACCTTTCAATTCTTTTGTGTTTGCACAGAGAGCTATCAATCTAAAATGTTTTTAAAAAGAACTTCCTATATATTCATTTGACTCAACAAAATATATATACAGTACTAAAATTATATCACTCACACTAACTACTTATTTAAATAATCATATATAGTAGTCATTTACTACTAATTAATAATTAATTACCCATGAAGGAATTGATGTAACAAATTAAAATAAATGGGTTTTTATGAATGAATTTAGTAAAACAAAAAGATGGGTTTTTCTGGGTTTTTCTGAATGAATTTAGCAAAACAAAAAGATGGGTTATTCTGTGTTTTATGAATGAATTTAGCAAAACAAAAAGATGGGTTTTTCTGGGTTCTTATGAATGAATTTAACAAAACAAAAGATGGGTTTTTCTGCGTTTTTATGAATGAATTTAACAAAACAAAAAGATGGATTTTTCTGGGTTTATTGAGATTAATTGAATTAAGTACTTACTTTGGTGGATTCTAGGGCACGGCTTCTGCTAGGCCAAGAAAAACCTCCATGAGCAAATTTTTCTGCAGGTGAAGCTAGGGCATGATGATGATGATCACCATAGCCAGAGAATTGTCGACCGAAAAACCCCGAACCGCTCAAGAAATCGGATGCTTGCAAGTTCAAGCCCAGCAAGCAAGAAGAAGGAGAAGGAGAAGAAGAAGAAGAGTTAGAAGAAGTCAAACCCAGTTGACCAAGAGCATTTTCTGTAGCACTAGATGACAAGAGGCTACTAAAGCTGTTGTTGTTGTTGATTGATCTTGTTTGAGGAATCCATGGATTATGATGATGATGATGATTTGCAAGCTGATTTCCATCATTTGGGTTTTGATTAATGATACCCAGAAAATTTGATAGGAAATTAGGGCTACCCATGACGTCATCATTGTTGTTGTTGTTTGATGATAGTGAATGGTAGGAGAAGGTTGAGTCTTCAGAGTTTGTAACTCCACTTGAAGCTGAAGGTAATTCACAAGTACTATAGCTTCCTTGGTTATTATTCCTGCATGTAATTTTTCCAAATCCATTGATAAATACAACTTTACCAAATTCTCAATAGCTAAATATTAGGGATTGAGTTATATATACTTACTGGGGCGGCGGAGAAACTCCATAGCCGAGGTGGTGCTGGTGCTGGTGGTCGTCGTCTAGCAAGGAAGAATAGGCGGCGATGTAAGGATACGACGATTCTTGCTGTTGAAGATAGTGTTGTTGTTGCTGTTGCTGATGATGATGCTGATGAGGATCATGGTGAAAATTCGTGGAGTCCATAAATGATTCTTATAAACTCGATAGATAGATGCTTTTTAGATCCCAAGATGGGGAGAATTTGATTAAAACACAAAAGCTTATGAGTAGAATATAGTGTTGTATTAATTTGTGTGTGTATGTGTGTGTGAGGAGTGTAGCTTTTTTGAGTTGTATATAAAAGCTTTCACTCCATTCAAGGAAACATCTCTCATGATAGAAAGAAACATATATACCCCCCAAAATAAATGAAGCCCACCACTCTTTAGCTCTATCTTTCTCCTCTTCTGCCCCCTCTCTCTTTGCTTTTTGATCCATGGCTGCTTTTTAATACTATATCTTTCTTAAGGAAATTCATAAAAACAGCCCTTTTCTATGCCTTTATTTGTAAAATTCACCACTTTAATATTTTAACAAACTACCCCCAACTTCAATTCTTCTGGGTGTGTGTTTAGCTTTTCAAATTGATATATCATCCCCTAGAATGGCAAGGATTCGTCAGGTTTATGGATTGAAGAGATGGTATGTATGTTTCTTTGTTATAGTAGTGAAGTTAGGTCTTTTTGTATCTACTTTATGTTTGTGTTCCTAATTATTTGCATTGTTTGTAGATTAGGTAAAATACTTTGGTACACTTTCTCCACCGTCTATGTATATAACTTGAGACCGTTCATGTGCAAGTGTTTGTAACTTAGGGTTTAGAGTTTAACTTTTTATTGGGGGTTATCGCCTTGAATTGAATTGGTGGATTTGTATGTTTAAAATGATATAGAGAATTATCACATGTTCTTCTATTTTTTTTGTTTAACCAATTAATTTATTTAAATTTAATGAGGATGCATTTGTATTACCGGATTTAATACATTATACGACATTAAATTACTTTACATAATGCAACTTAATGCATTAGATAATGCAATTCAAACGCACTTCACATCCTACGATTTTCTTGAGAAAATTAGCCCTAGTTTGGTTCAAAATTATTTTATTTTGTATTGATACAAAAACAAATTTTCATCTTAAAATGTAAGAAATAGATCTTATCTAGTTACCTCTGCAAGATAAGTGTAATTTCCGTGATTTGGAGGAATCCCAATGGGAAATAAATTCTCACAACTTTAATGTAAACCAACCAAACACAAGAAATAAGACGACATTCTGAAAAAGTTATACATCCTACCGGAAGTGAAAAATGAACGAAATGAGGGAACTTGGGTATTTTTTACTTTTGATTTTTTTTTTAAAAGTGATGATTTTGAAAAAGGTTTTCATGAAACGTACATTTCCTTTTGTAAATCAATTCGTTATTTAAAAAAAATCTGCCCTTGATTTGCTCTTTACTCTTTCGACCGAGGGCCAGCCATCTACGATAGGGAAAGGTTCCTCACTAATTCATTATGTATCAAAAATACATTCATGAATTTAATGCCTTTGACTTGCAATTTTAGCAAGTGTTGATGGACTTGTCTTCTTCATCATCTTTTCATTACGTTTCGTAATGGAATGCCTCATATGTGCTTTATTTTCTCCTCTAATTTATATTTTATAGATTCAAGTTTGCATACATGGTACGTACGTGGCCGGTTGTACTTAGCAAAGATATGCATTGAGCTGGTAATTCTAATTAGCTATATGTATATCCAATCAATTGGATGCTTAAATTAATTATGAATGGTGTAATTAATGTGATGAACTTTTGAAAGGAATTAAGGCCTTTAAAATAACAAGAGAAATCGATGATCTAGATCGATCTACGTTCTGGGTCACTAAAGTTACTTTACCTTGAGCCTGAGTACATTATCCTTAGATCAAAACAAAGAAACAAAAAAATAATCTCGTTTACTAAAACCATTTTTTTGGCACTCCACAATCTGTACTTTTTTATTTAAAAAAGTTATTCATTCCTTATATATAGGAGTTTCGGATGGTACATAGAGTATAATGAACCCTAAAAAAATTAAAATGAAATCAAATGTGATGTATATGACTAATTAAATTCTCGTATCATATACGGATTTTAATTAATATTTTTGTCTAAAAATAAGTATTTGAATCAATTTGGCATTTGTTTTGAGTTTTTATAAATGATTGTTTGAAATTTATAAATTAGGATATGGAGCAAGATTATAGGGACATTAATTAGCCATTGGATTTTAATTGTTATAAAATGAAGAATTTAAATTAGATGAGATCCACGATATTGATAATAGGGTCTGATTCAGGTGATGAGAATGGGTTTATGGGCGTGTAGGTGCGAAATAAGAAAGAATAAGAGCTGTTGAATGGAGAAAAATAAAAGACGTTGATCATTTCACTTAAAAAGGAGAAAAAACGGCATGAGCAAATTTTTGGCGAATTATTCGCGTATTTAAAAAAAACGGAAGCAATGTGAATTTGTTAATCAACACTGTGATTTTGTACATAAATAAACTATTGTTTGTGCATCAAAAATCTATTGTTTTGTACATAAAAAATGGACGAAGGTGGCGAGAGCTATGTATGAGGTTGTGCGAAGGTGCAAGAATAAGAAACTGATTTTTGTAGATGATGAGCATTATCACCTTGTTAAGGATGGTTTGTTCCTAACTATTACCATTGGGTTTCGCACGGGGAGACGGATGAAACGTTCGATGCATTGTTGGCCGAGTCTAAACATCATGAAGGCTGTAACAGTAATGATCCAGCACCACCAGTATCTGGGAATGATATATCGAATGGAGCAGATGGTCTATGATGATTTAAATGCCCGAAGTCATTACACTACTGAGGATCTCGTCCAGAATGAGGATATAAGTCATGAGCAGGGGAGTAATATTATCATGATGCGCCCAATCCCGATGCATAACGTATGTACGACATGTTGTCGGCTGCAAATAGGCCGTTATCACCCAGTTGGAGGCGGTGACTGAACGAGATAGGCACTACAAATTGAGCCCTCAACTTTGGCTTTATCGGCAACTGTGCCCTTCAACCTTTTTAGGAACCTACAATATATATTGAAGACCATGTGTTATACAAGTTAGATAAAACCAAAATTATACAATATATAATTGTACATACCTTTCTTTTGGATACATCCATCTATAATTGCCAGGGCCACAAAGTGAAGCTTCCCGTGGTAGATGAATAGGCAAGTGCTCCATTGAATCAAATAACGCGGGGGGAATGATACGCTCCAACTTGCACAAAATTATTGGTATTTCCTTGTGCAACTACATAACCATTTCAGGCTTAAGCTCGTAACATGTCAGATTCCTAAGAACGCACTTAGCTAAGCAATGGGCTCTCAAACTTTGTCATCAAGAAATGCTCGAAAAGCAACAGGCATCAACCTTTGCATGAACACATGACAATCATGGCTCATCATCGCAAAGATTCTAAGCTTGTGCAAGTCAATGCAACGGCTCAAGTTGGACACGTAGCCATCCGGGAATTTTACGGATCTCAACCACTCTATAAGCACTTGTTTTTCATGACGATCTAGCGCATAACAAGCCTTTGGGTACCTATTGTCCTCCTCGTCGGGTTCCAACTCCGGACACTTGCACAATTCCTTTAGATCCTTTCTCGCTGACCACTTGTCTTTCGACTTCTCCAGAACATCGAGAATGGTGAAGAAAACATTATAGAAGACATTCTTTTCAATGTGCATGACATCTAAATTATGTTTTACTAGCAGACTAGGCCAGTAAGGTAGGTCCAAGAAAATGCTTTTCTTCTTCCAACCCGAACTTCTATTGATCGCGGCATTGTGCTCCTCGGCTCCCACTTCAGTTATCTTCATCAACCCCATATTGTTAATCTGGTCTAATATCTCGTATTCGTCATAAAGTACCGGGGGAGCACGACGTTCCCTTCTACCCTTCTTGAAATTTGTCTTATTGTTTTGGAAGCGATGATCATGTTCTGTAAACCTCCCGTGACAATCGAACCAACACATTTTGTGTCCATGTGTTAGATAAAATGCATCGATGTCCTCCATGCAATAAGGATACACGTATTTCCCAGAAGTACTCCAGCCTACACAAACATATATTTCGTACAACGCATTAAATTTCACGAATCATATATGCATGATTATATATAATATTTTCAAATTAATTAAGCATATGTACAACAACATACCTAACAACATCGAATATGTCGGGAAGTCACTAATAGTCCATATTACAATTGCACGCAAGACAAAAATTTTCTTCCTCCAAGAATCGTATGTGCACAGCCCATTAAGCCACAAATTCTTGACCTGGGCGATCAAAAACTGAAAGTAGAGATCCAACTTTTGCTTCAGACTCTTCCATCTAGGTATAATAACCGTAAAAAAATATAACCTATTCTCGCATACACATCGACAGTGGAAGGTTGGAGGGTGTAAGAATCACATGTCAACATGAGTATTGGCACCCGGACACCCCGAACGGATTGAAACCATCCGTGCACAAGCCTAGTCTCATATTTCGTGTTTTTGCTGCAAAATCTTGCCATGTAGCATTAAAGTGCCTCCATGCCTCTGCATTTGACAGATGTCTCATCACCCCATCTTGTATGTTCCCTGCATGCCATCTCATGTGTTCGACAATCACCACCGATGCATACAACCTCTACAATCGTGGAGTCAGGGTCGGCTATTTGGGGCGACGAGGAGGGGCGGCTGCCATGGGCCCCCAAAATATAAAGGTCCCCAATAAGAAAATTACTACTAGTAAAAATAGGCATATTAATGTTAAAAAAGCCCATTATTGATTAAAAAAGGCTATAATTTATTATCTAATGTAAAAAATAAATAAAAGTTGTATAGAAAAACCCATTTATTTGATGGCTAAAAAAGGTCCATTTATTTGTTAATTTAAGGGGCCCTTAAATTTTATTTCGCCCTAGGGCGCCTGAAATAATTGAGACGGGCCTGCGTGGAGTTATTGGCAAGTAAAACATACGAGAATAGGGAATGGACTTAGACTTGCCTTGTTTCCATCTAGGATAGTCACATATCTTGCGACCCGCGTATTCTGCATCTGCACCCCAATATATCATGCAAGAGTTTGGGCAACAATCAATGGCCTCGTACGGAAGACCGAGACCCTCAACTAGTTTTTTCGTGTCATAAAATGTGGCTGGTAAAGTTGTCTCCGGGTGAGAAACGCGTCTGTAGAAATCTGAGATCATGTCATATAAATAATTCCATGCCTTATTGTTTCCCATTACAACCCGGCTGAAGGGAGTCTTCTTTGAAGTCTTCCATTGAGCCTAAGTTCTCTTGATGATTTTCATGTGTTTTGACATCTCCGGTGGAGAGTTTGGTGATATAAGTAACAATGTCTATGTAGTTTTTGCATATAGGATTGAGTTGAGAGTTGTTATTCAAAGCCTAAATACTTGAGAGTTGAGAGAAACACATATATCCTTGTGAGGTTGGATTTTGGTTGCTTTCGCTTGAGGTTGATCATATATGTGTGATGACGTTAATTCACTTGTCTATCTCTTCTACTTGTGCTTATGATGTTGTTTTTTGACAAGGGCATAGACTTGAAAGATATGGTGTTGGTTTTGATTAATGTCTTGTTATTGCTTAAGGACAAGAAAGTCTAAGTATGGGGTATTTTGATGTCCGGCTTTTAGTTAAGTTTTTAGGGTGTGTTTTTATGTGTTTGAGTCATTTTCTTTGGTTTTGTGTTTTGTTTTGAGTCGTTTGTGTAGGTTTTTGCATTTGCTTAAGATATGGAGTCTACATAAGATTTGGTGGTGTTTTTGTAGATTTTTGAAGCTATGTCGAAGATTTTTAGGAGTTGAGAGAAGATCAAGAAGAAGTGGAAGCGGAATGAAGCCAAGAATCGAGGTGAAGAATCAAGTTCAAGTCAAGAAGGAAGTTCCACAGTTCGTTACCGACCTCTAGACCTGTACAAACACGGGTTCGGGCCGAATCCTAGCCGGGCTTTGAACAAAAATTATGCCCATTTGTTCGAGCGGGTTCGGGTAAAGCGGGTGATTCCGGCCGCAAGGATGTCCAAGTCTGCCCGGACATCCAAACCCGGGTAGCTCGTCGGGACCTGGACATAAATTCATAAATAATTATTTTTTCATGTCCATTAAAAAACTAGAAAATATTAGTATTATAATTACAGTGTCCAACATTACTTGAAATTAAGATCGTAGTTATGTTAGCTTTTTAGGTGACAAGGTGAAGGAACTATAGTAACTAACTCTCTTTTGAACTAATTCTACAATCAATGGCCCCAAGACATTCTTTGCAAACATATCTTTATTTATAAATATAAATATTTATTTTAAATATTTAATATATCCGGGTATTCGGGCGGGTTATCTAGGATTTCGGTCAAAAATATTGTCCGTGTCCCGCCCATAAATTCGTGCGGGCCGGACTTATTTACCCTTCCGGGTTAGAAATCTTGTCCAAGTCCGCCCATTTTTCCAGGAGGACGGTGCGGGATGGACGTGTTAGTCCGACTTTGTTCAGGTCTACCGACCTCACAGGACACGTTAGAAGAAGAATCGAAACAAAAACAAAGGCTAACGACCCCACTATAGAGGTATGCTCTCAGTTACGAGGCTGGTACCGAGGCAGGAGGGTCGTTACCGAGGGTATTAGGGTCGGTAACGGTGCACTCAGAGGAAAGAAAGTCGAAGAAATTCAAGAAAACCCTACCGACCCTGACGGGGTCGGTACTGAGGCATCCCGTGTCGGTATGGGACGATCCGAGTTGGCACAATTAAAGATATTTTATCCCTTTTAGATAGTTTCCTTAGGAGATTTATCTTGTCTCTTTTATTTCCTTAGGAATAGCTTTAGTTTTAGTGTAAATACCCTTGTCTTAGAGTAGTTTTCTTATCATGCAAGTTTAAAGACCAGGTTTTTAGCATTCAAGTTAGAGAGAAGAGACGAGTTTGGTTTGGAGAACGATTGTTTTGGATTCGATTATGAGTTTTATTTTAATTGAATTTAATTGTTTTTCATGATGACTTGTGAGTAGTTCTCTTCTTTCTAAGGTTGGGGTTAACCTAACAATGGTTCTGCATGTTTGCCTTTGATCATGATTTAATTGTTTTTATCCATGAATCTATTCTCTTGTTCTTAAATCCTTGAAACGAAAGTAGAAAAGGAATTTCTCATTCATAGTTGAAGCGCGCGAAAGTGAAAACTATGAATCAGGATAGTCAATTAGGGTTTTGAAATGAAAGTTGATCAATCCTAGTTGAGCAAAGAGATAGATAGACAAGTTTGTTGATTTAACGAAGGTTGGTTGATTTACTTGCATAGTTGACGAAAGTTGACGACTTTATGTGATAAAAGCATGATCTTTGTATTTCATTGGTTGTGCATGCATAATTGTTGTTGTGGTGATACCTAAACCTTAGAATTCTCTCTTTGATTGATAAAAATCAAACCTTTTGCTATTACTTGTGCCCTAAGTAAACAAAACTTGATACTGACTTTCTCCTGTGAACGAACCTGAGTCTGCTATACTCAGCGGGGTCTTGATTTACGAATTTATTTGTTTGTCAAGAAACCCTTACAACAGATATCCACCGATCCGGTTAAATTGTATGAGAAAATTTACATGATTAGGGAGAATCAAACTCTTGATGAGTTGAATTTTACAAAAAAAAACTCCTTAAAACATATATGGTACTTAGTATTTATGTGCACTTTTCAAAAACATATATAGTACCGGATATCCAGTTACCTCGAAATCTTGATCCTTATCCGATGATTCTAAAAAAATCCGGATCGGATTGGATACGAAAAGAAATTTTTATGATTCATTTGGATTCGGACTTTGTCATATCAAATTGACAGATCGGATATTTTTGCTCACATCTACTTGGAGAACTCAATCTAAATCTTAGGATGTGTTTGGATTAAACTATTTAATGCATTAATTATTTTGCATTACCTTGCACTTAATTACAGGATTTAATGTAATTTAATGCAAAATAATGAATTAAATTGTGCATCTAAATGCACCCTTAACCTAATTACATAGTGTTGAGATATTAGGGCATGCCTAACAGTTTCTCTATAACTTTTTCTAAAATAGGGTACCGAAAGCCATATTCTCGAGAGAAAAACAATTAACTTCAACTCCAACAACTTATTTATTTTAAAGAATATTGCATTTATTATTTTTATTTAATACTCCCTCCGTTGTATTCTACTTGTCTTTCTAACCTCAAAATTTTATTCAACAAAAATTGTCCATTTAGGATTTTTATTTAATTAATATGTTGGAAAGTGTTCATATTGACTTTTTTCTCTCTATTTATTGACTATAAAGGGTAGTTAGTAATTAATTGGTGATTACATTTAGAAAATTTTATATTTTCAATGATATTTTTTATATTTTCAATGAGTTTTTTAATATATGTGAAAAAATCTAAAAGGACAAGTAGAATAGAACACAAAGAGTATATATAAAATATTTATAACATTTAATATGATCAATTTTAAGTTGTCATGTGTAATACCCATAATTAATTTATTCTCCAAATGTCTTTGGAGAATTCCTCAAATTTTGTGAATAACCTTCATTTTCTCTTCCCCATTCCCATTTTAGAGAATTGGATAAAGAATTTGCTTGACAAAATAAGTCCAAGATTTTTCATAAACACAAATGTTAATGAATATAAGGAAACTCTTAGAGTTGATCTTATAGAGAGAATTTAACTTAAGGGTAGTAAGGTATCATAATTTGAGTATTTGTGTTTCTTGAGATTCTAAACTTCCCCGCCCAATAATAAAAGAACAACGAAATGAAAGTTAACTGCACATATGAATGTGAAGAGAATCATAACTCAACCCATACATCTTCTCATTGAATGAGTAGAACCGAGCCCTCAAACCCGAAAATGCTCCCTTTCCACGACTCCTCACTCCGCCTCCATAAGTTCTCCGATTTTGAGCAATTCATCACTAGAAATCCCCAAATCTTTCTTGATCTTTGCCCTTTGCTTTCCATGGTATATGAATTTCCCATATGCATACCCTGATTTCGATCCATAAATTTGAAAACCCTTAAAACTATGAAATCGAATCGTGAGGAGTACTTGTTCATGATTGAAGTGTAGACTTTGGGCTTCTATGGTTATGCTCTACCCTTTACTTGGTGAACTCTTTTTATGTCTATGATCCCTCTCTTCTTTCTGACTTATGTCATAGTTGGACCTTTGTCACTAAAGTCAGTCAGAAATTTCTTATTGAACATGTGTTTTTTCCCAGGAAAAACTGAACAAATCTACACCCACCGAACACAACTCCACTAAGGTTTATGAAGCCAAATTAGTGCAATTTCAGCCACAAACCTAAGTTACTAAACCCAAAATGACTAAAGAGAATGGAAAGCCTATGCATTTTTTGATATCTTTGCCTCCTTTAATTTATAAACTTTCTACATTTTGCTTTAGTTTACTATAGCTTATGAAAACATGTTTTCTTGGCCTTGTCTTTGGGATTCCCACTGATTTTGTCAAGCCTTGACCAAAACTTAAAAATTAATCGGGTTTTATCTATGTGGTATGCCGATATAATCATATGACAGGCTCTTACTTTCAATTGAATTATCAAAACAGTATTTATACAATGGAACTTGTAACCCTAGTGATATTATCTATCTAGGGCTTCAAGATAAAATAACAAAAAGATATGGAAAAGATATTACAATGATATGCTATATTTTACATCCTAATACCCCCCCCCCCCTCCCGCAAGCTCATAGAGGGTTACAAACATGAAGCTTGGACTTCAACTGTATAAAGCGAGCCGTACCAATGGCTTTGGTGAAGATATCTGCAGTCTAATCATGAGCACGAACATGACGAACAATAAGAGAGCCATCTTCAACTTGCTCCCGAACAAAAAAGTAATCAATCTTGATATGCTTGGAACACTGATGAAAAACTGGATTAGCAGACATATAAGTAGCACTTAGATTATCACATAGAATGATAGGTGGACGATGCAAAGGAGCCTGTAATTCATTCAGAAGCTGTTGAATCCAGATTAACTCAGTAGAAGTAAAGGCAATAGCTCTATATTCGGCTTCAGTACTAGACTTGGCCACAACATGCTGCTTTTTGGAGGACCAACTAATAAGATTGGCCACAACGATCAAGTGGCTGCATGGATGAGATTGGCGACGTTGGAGTTGCAGGTGGTGAGTCGTTAGGGACGTTGGTTGTGAGGCATGGCGAAGGTGATACCGGAGGTGGCAGCTGAGGTGACACTAGAGATGGCGATTGAGGTGAGGGAGAGGCTGCTAATTGAAGTAATGAGTTTGGTGGGTCAATAAGAATTTCAGGCAATTTGTCGGGATTTTGAGCATGAAGTGTATATGGAAAAGAAGTCACATCAAAAATGACATGACGTATAATGTAGACACGATTGGTAGGGACATTAAGACAAAGATAACTTTTGTGTTTGGAACTATACCCGATGAAAATACAAGGAGAAGACCGGAACTCAAGTTTGTTGAATGTGTAGGGACGAAGAAATGGATAACAAAGACAACCAAAACTCTTCAAAAATTTATAATCAGGCACTTTGTTGTACAAGACTTAAAAGGGTGATTTGAAATTGAGAATTGAAGTCAAAGTTCTGTTATGGAGATAAACTGCAGTGTGAAAAGCATGTTCCTAAAATAAGGTAGGCATTTTTGCATGAGAAAGAATAGCCAAACCTTTTTCGCCAATAGTATGATAACGACGTTCCGCCGCACCATTCTGGGATTGCGTATGAGGACAGGATACTCTATGAAGAATTCCCTGAGATTGAAGAAATTGAGAGACATTTCAATATTCACCCCCCCCCCCCCCCCCCCCCCAAAATCAAACTGAAATTGTTTGATTTTGGCTGAAAATTGAGTTTCAACCATTGTTTTGAATAGCTGAAAGGTAGGTAGAACCTTTGATTTTTGGGACAAAAAGTAAATCCATACAAACTTGGTGCAGTCATCAACAAAAATAAGGAAATATATATTTCTAATAAACAAAGTCACCGGGGCAGGACCCCAAACATCTGAATAAACTAACTCAAACGGAGACAAACATGAAGAATGACGACTAGAAATAGGAAGTCTATGACTTTTCCTAATTGACAGGACTCACAAACGGATTTTAAATTATTCAAAGAGACAGATAATTGAAATCTAGACACTAAACGACGAAAAACTGACTCATGAGGATGACCAAAGCGTTCATGCCAAATTTGAAGAGTAGTCTTCTCTCCAAGATAAGCTCGCGGTGGATGAATAGGGGGCGGCCGAGGGTTGATCAAGTGATACAGTCGATTCTCAACGGTTCGTTTGAGGAGTGTTCGCCCCTGCTTGTCCTTTACAAAGCAACAAGTAGAATAAAAAAACCATGTAAGCATCAATATCCTTCGTTAACTGAGAAACAGTAATCAAATTTTTCTTAATTTGAAGAACAAAAAGAATATTATGAAGTTGAACGGATTTAGGATAGGCAGGTAATGAAGTTTTGCCCAAATGCGTAATGGGAAGAGACATATCGTTGCCTACTTGCAAACCATCATTGCTAGTGTAATCAGAATGCATAGAAAGATTACCGAAGTCGGAAGTGACATGGTTTCTAGAACCCGAATCAAAACACCAATTCGGATCCACTAAAGTTGAAGGCTATTGGCCAAGAAGATATGTCTGATGAGGCAGCGCAGACGGGAAACTTTGAGGAACATACTGCTGGTGCTGGTTCGAGTAATAAGATTGAGAAGTTCCGTCATTGATGTAGGAGATGCCAAGTCCACCACCCCTATTGCCACGGCCGCCGCCTCTGTTGCCACGACCTCCGCCTCGATTGCCTCGCCCGTCGCCCCGATTATGGTAGTTTGGGCTTGTTGGCAGAAATTCAGATAAATTCGCCCTTTGCCAACAGTTTATGGCCTCATGGCCCGGTGTAGCACAGATCTGGCATGTAGGACGAGACGAGGACGATGAATCAGTGTTGGATCCCTTCGAAGTACGACTTGCTGTATTAGCCGAGAGAAGGGCATCAGATGTCGGTTGGAGATGCGATGCAAGCATCTCTTCTTCACGCAGTAGAAGGCCAAGAAGTTCGTCTGAATACATAGGTTCCTTTTGCATATTGAAGGACGTTAAAAACGCCAAGTAGGTCGAATCAAGACCGGTCAAAATACATTCGATAAAGTCTAGATCAGAAACAACATAACCACATTCAGCGAGAGCATCAAAAAAGCTCCGCTTTTTCTCAACATACTCCATAATAGAGAGTGTGCCTTTCTTGAGATTTTGCATCTGTTGTTTAAGATGCATAGACCGAGCACGAGTCTGAGCGAAAAACATCCGCTCAAGTATGCCCCATGCCTCAGCCGTAGTCTTTGCCTGAGCAACATGTGCCAGAAGAGGCGTGGAAAGTGTGGAACGAACCCACAGTAGAATGAAGCGGTCCTTTTGGGTCCAATCAATGAACTCTGGATTTGGAATAAGAGGTGTTGTAGAGCCGGCGGCAACTGGTAAGGACGTTGGCGCTACACTTCCAGATTTCAGAAAACTATCAATGTTATAGGCTACAAGAGAGGATTTAATAGAATGCCTCCATAAAGTGTAGTTATGCCTTTCAAGCTTGAAGTTGAGATTGGAAAATTGAAGAGTCATGTTATGTGATCAACAACAGCCATGAGAAGATTGCCAGTGGTTTTTGGATCAGAAGAGCTCGGCAAGACAGTGCCATCGGTCGGCAATATAGTGCCGTCAGCCGGAGTTTGGTTTCCATCGGCCATGATGAGAGTTTTGTGAGAGCGAAAGGAGGGTCGTTAAGAGAAATCAGATACCATATAATCGTATGAAAGGCTCTTACTTTCAATTGAATTATCAAAATAATATTTATACAATGGAACTTCTAACCCTAGTGATCTTATCTATCTAGGGCTTCAAGATAAAATAACAAAAAGATATGGAAAAGATATTACAAAGATATGCTATATTTTATATCCTAATAGCCGATGAGAATCTTTTAATCTAAGATGTGCTTAATGTTTTGTGATGAAAATAAATTCTCGAAGGATCACGAAATCTATAATAGCATCACTCACTTTAGTACAATAAGGATTTTAAAATCTAGATTGTTTTTGCTTGACCCTTGGCGACTCAAGATCACCGCCTTTGCTTGTTCTTGGCTATTGGTGGCTCTCGGTCGTCGCCGACTCTTTGGCATCCTTCGCCTCTGCATCTTTCTTTCCCTTTTACGTGGCCTTTTGGTGATCGAGTTTTGTCTTGTATACTTCTCTGAGATTTTTTAACTTAGTTTAGAATGTGGACTGAGTTGTGATCGAGACTATTGTCTTGTGCTTTGTGACTTTTGAAGATCCTTTATCTTGGTAGAGGGAACATCGTTGGTCCAGGTTGCACTTCCTTGTTCAGGTTGACCCTTTTTGTCGAAGAACTTTGCTCCTTAGTGCTTTACTCACCTTGCTTCTTTGCTCGTTCTTGTTTCATTTTCTCATTTCTTTGTACTCTCTGCTCGAGTTTTGATTTGTTAGGTCTTTGTTTGACCTTCTTAGTTGGTTATGATTGTCATCTTTTGCATGGACAGATCCAAGTGGGGGCCAGCGAGGGTCGGTGCCCCCACTTTTGTCTGAGTTGCAATTGAGTTACCATGTCCCCACTTTCGTCCGTGTTGCAATTGAGTTACGTACAACTATCTATGAAATGATATTCTGTTACATATTATTTGCATTTATCTAGCCCACCATTTTGAATAAGCTTTTAAGTTTTATTTTTAAATTTTAAACTAGTTAATTTTGTGTTCCTTTTTTTCAAGGATTAAAATTCTTTTACAGTTCCACTAGCTTCTTTGTAGGGCTTTAACTTATTTTTATTAGGGTTACGCAACATAGCAGGGCTTGCCAAGTTAGAGCGAGTACATCAATTTTTTAATCAATGCTACAACGTCGTTGTGCAATCCAAAAACGGCGTTGTTTAGATAAAAATGTTAACGTCGGGCATGCCAAATATTGAAAATGACCGAACTTAAAATGAGCTTAAGATCTTAGGGGCAAATAGACCTGTCAAAACTTGACCCGACCCGCCCGAAGTTTTTCGGGTTCAAACCCGACCTGAAAATCAATGGGTCAAGAGTAACCCGAACCCGGTCGACCCGGAAAAAACTGGGTTGGGTCACCAACCCGTTGGGTTGACCCGGCCAACCCGATAACGTACTATTTTAATTAAAATTTTAATATTTTATTATAAATTTTGTATTAAATTATAATCTTATTATTATTAAATAATATTTTATATAATATAATATTAATTATTTTAATAAATATAAAAATAAAGATTAAGAAATTTGACGATCATGACTCGTTGGGTCAACCCGAACCCGTACCAAACCCGTAACAATCCGGTCCATATGAACCCAAAAATTTTACGACCCGAGACCCATTTTGACCCGAACCCGATTGACCCGAACCCAAACTCGATTCGCCCGACCCATTTGACAGGTCTAGGGGTAAAATGTACTATTACACTGGAATCCACGCTTGACGCCTTCATGCTAACGACCCTATTTATTTTTGCGCCCCACTCCAATTAACTTCTATATTGAATTCTTACCATTTATTAAAAAATTTAACATAACCCATACACCAAAAAATGACTATATAAATCACTTTAAAAAGATAGGTATAATAATCATATACATGTAATACAATAAAACAACATACTTTTCTATGGTACTATATATTTACGGAGGACATTCATACACACCGTCAACGTAAATTTATTTAAAAGGGAGAAAGCCACAAAGGTTGGTACCCAAATTAAAAGAGGTTGAGATGTGGACGTAAAAAACACTAAATCAAATGAGTATCAAGGGCCCATTTGATTTTCTATTCCGAAAACGTAAACGGAAAGAAAACGAACCTAGTCTATATTAGTGTCATGATACATCAATGATAAATTTCATCTTGCCTTGAGTCACCTTATTTTTCATGCAAAAATGTACCGCAAGCCCCTTTACGGTAATCATCGAACAAAGTACGATAATTAGGGCCCTTGCCTTGAGTCAACTCATTCGTTTCCTTTCCGTTTATGTTTCTGTAGTTGGAAATCAAACGGGCCCTAATAATTAATAAATTAACGAACAAAGTACGTGCTAAGAAAGCTGAAATTGACATTCAGCTAATTAAGTACGATTATTATGCTCGCATGCTAACTTATAAACTAGTTAATTAGAAAATTAAACTCCAAATGAAAGGTGCCGTTAAAGGTCGGAAGAAAGAAGAACTGTAATCTGAAGTTTTAATATGGCCATATGGGCATGTTTTATCGCTATCAATTCACCTTCCCCTACCCTAGTTTGTTTTATCCATTTTTCTTCAAAATTAAATGATAAATTCCAATCTACTAAATTGTAATTCAACATAAAGCTCGAATCATTTCAACCATAAATATATATAAGATTATTGCCAAGATTTTATTGAAAGAATGAAGAAGGTGGGAAAATTAGTTCACCCACCCTTTACAAGTGGCCTTTGTTATCAAAAGAAACTATATAAGTTAATATCAGACAATGGGAAATTCAAAACTTAGAAATTGAGAAGACGATTTATCAGTGATCAAATTTTTGAATTCGCCTACGGAAAATTGAGATTTTGGTCTCTGCTGGATCGTGACGCGTTAGTAATAAGTCAGGGAACTAGTAATGTTCCCTGGACAGTGGAAATAAACAATAAGAATACAGAATTTAAAGAGAAAAACTTTCTGTCCGACCAACAAGTCGTAGAAAGAAAAACCTCTACCTCTCAGAGTCCTTCTCAGAGGATTTTCTATAGAATACTTTTATTAAGTTTCAACGATTACATGACAAGTCAAGTTCCCTGATAACTAAGGCACCAACCAAAGTTCAACCAACTAGACTTCCACAACCCTAAGCGTAAACCTAAATGGAAGTAACCTATTGACTTACTTGTGGATTCTTCATCGGAAAAAGCCACACACTCGTACACTTGAAAAGCTCTCTTTGCAAGTTCGTCCTCTACAACCACACTTAAACCCTAGCTATAACCTAGCTATTAATAAGATATGTCAAGTCTGATCTCATACGTAATTCTTGCCTAATTACGCAGATATTCCACTTAACAAATCCCGCACAATAAGGAGAAAGTATTGTTTGTGATTTCTGATCTTCAACCAAGTCGATTCTTGCCAAAACCGAATGATATCAGATCTCTTTAGATAAGATCGTGTGAAGTTGATCTTATCCTTCCTTTGATCTTCTCAAGCAACCGCCTACAGCTGTCATATCTCCGTAGAAGATTGCTCGCAGAAGATCTAGTAACTTGCCATTAATAGAAAGTCGCGTTCCGTCCGATACGCGCTTCATAAATCTGTCACTCGTTCCCTCCATCGTTCCTCACAATGTTCCGTCACTCCTGACTATGTACCTGTTTTCCTGAAACACTTACATGTAGAAGTAAGTTATATCAACTAAGTTTGTTATCATCAAAACTAAGAGAAACCATGGAACAACCATTGTTCCAACAACCTCCAATATTCTTAATGTTCTAAAATTATTTTTGGCGGATTATGTTTACATTTTTAATCTACTGAAAAATTAATTCATAAGTACATAATAATTCGCCTTTAATATACTGATTGAATACTTCTCTTAATTCTCCTGTTCACCTTCTGTTTCAAGCTTCTCTTCAATTTAGAGCCTACAAAACAATGGACACATGGGTCGGGCACCCCCTAATCCACCTCCGATGCCTAATTCAAAAGAGCAGTTTGTCAATTGAACGTCGAGGTAAAGGTAAGACTTGCTTGCGAGCTCAGCGAATATGACTATGCTTACCACCGATGGAGATCTCATGTATTTATAATGGATATATTAAAGGGAGAGAGAATGCTGAAAATTCTATCTCTAGGGCCTACCGAGATGCCTTGACACCCAAGCAAGCGATATCTTGTCCCTCAATTCGTTAAGAAATTCTATCTTTTAATTAAGATAGAATTCCCCATTATAATGATAATAAAAGTGATAATTTAATAAGGAAAATAATAAAGAATGCTTAAGAAATATTTACAGAAAATATTTTTTAGTATTACCCGCTCACAAATGTCCCACTTGGGTTTTAGTTGCGTTCTAACGCAACTAAGACACAAGTACTCTAGGACCTATTCGAAGTGGCCATGCGGATTAGTCAACGGGTTCACCTTAGCGCATTTGTATATTCATAAATCCATGAGGGAATATCATGGGATCCATGCTCTCCCCTAAGCATTTCTCCAGTCGAGAATTAAGATACACTCATTGAAACAAGCAAAATAAAGAAGGGAGAACAGAACATTGAAAAAAGGAAAAGGTTTTTGGCCAAGATTTTATTTAAGAAAACAAAAAATACAAAAAAAGAATGAGCTTGTTCCATAAGCCATTCTTAAACCAACTAGGATTAAAAGATGGTTGTATCTATTTGGAAAAACTAGGATTGAACTTGAGATCAATTTATCATGTGGTTAATTGTAATAGAACTTCTAGGTGTTGGAGTCAAGTTTGATGCGTCACGAAAGTGGAGCAAGTTTGGTTTACCATCTAGATTTCTAAGAGCTTAAAGGGTTTCTATTGGTTTTGTTTCGTCACGAAAGCGGGGTCTTAATGGTAGAAGTACATTAAGTTAAACTTTGAGAGAAGTTAATTTATGAAATTAGACAATAACCTTCATAACTAAATATCCAACTCAATTTAGGTAGAAGTGAGAGTCAAACTCCGTGGATCAAAATTGTGGGGATTCCTAACATTGGAACTTTGCATTCTCACTCTCACATATTCTTGTTCATCGTTATTTACTTGTTTCACTTGCTTTTATTAGTTAGATTTACACTACAATCCAACTATTTTGGCTTATGAATTGGTTTGTAGAATTGACTATAACATAAATAATCTAAATGTTTCGATCTTGATCTACTACTACAATAGATCTCGTATTCTTGCGAATGTGTGGGAAACCCATCACAACATCATGCTAAGCCATTGAAGAACAATGTTGAGGATTGAATTGGTGAGAGAATAGGTAAACTAGACATGATCCTCATTTTTAATTTTTGTATTACAATGATGAAATGTGTCGTGAGTAGAAGCCCAACTAAACTCGAGTATAAGTGTTGGATCGACGTGCGTTAGTAAGAGCTCAGGAACTGGCGGTTAGGCTGTTCCCAAGGCAGCGAAAGTAAGACAATTGCAAGTGAAATAGAAAATAAAAGACACACTTCCTTTATAGAGGAACCCCACAACAACCAACTAGTTGTGTGGGTAAACCTCTACCTCCGGTTGGAGGATTTTGAACGATCTACTTATTTTATTGATTGTTCCCTAGTTACACAGGCAAGACTTACACTTCTCTGTTCCTAGCAGTTCTTCCTAACTCTAGTAACACTAGTAAGCCTTCTCTAACTTGTTCCTAAGCGAACAACTCAACTGAACATAAGACAGATCGAACCTTACACCTTGAGCGCACAGTTACCTAACTCCTAGGGAACTTGGATTCACCGTCGCCGAGATTGCACACTCGCCGCCGGGGACTTCTCTTCACTTGGTTTCTCTTATCACTTTGTATGTGGATATTTGTTCTGGGAGAAGTGCTTAAACCAATCACTATTCATTTGGCTTTATACTCATTTGAACTTGGAATAAAATCTTCACTTTCATGTTGTCCAAAATGCCCTTTGTCTTGCACGCCAAGTTTGCAATCTTCACATGTGACTTAATTTGAACTTAGTCAACCTCAAATCTCAATCAGACCATTGGATCACTCGTCCCAGTCTGAGGAACAGATTGTGCCTTCGTTCTGTCCAAGACAGGATCCCGCGATTTGCGCTGAACGGTCTTGTCTGCACATGTGAGTTCACATGTGATGGGAACTTCTCTCTCTAGAGTTCCTTTGATAGGAACTTGCTATCATGTATTCATGTGTTCCTTTTTGCAATGCCTTCTTGGAGATTGTTTGTCAGACCTGGTGTTCCCTTGAAATACTTGAATGTAACACGTTAGTTCCCATATGACGTTTGTCATTATTAAAATTGGAGACAAGCATCGTTGTTCGGATGTTTGGAACCAGAGTTCCCAACACCGTCCCAACAATTTCCCCCTTTTTGATGATGACAAACCCATTACAAAATAAGCAAGTATTTCAATGTATGAAAAATCATGACATGCATCTGAGTTCCTAAGTATGAGCCTTGGGAGCCACTTCTATGAAACATTAAGTTCTTACTTAGCATTTTATGCATTTGTTCCCCCTTAGCCAAAGCATATTCTGTGATAACTCTTAACACAACTCATCTCACACATTTTTTCCTTCCCCCTTTTGGCATCATCGAAAATAGAAAGCATAGTAAGAATGAAAGAAACATGCAATCATACTAAAAGTCATTAGATTACTTAAGAAAAGATGTACAATATAGGAACTCGTTACATTTTATGGAGAAAATAAGGCTAAGGAGGAAAGGGGAAAGATCATGGGGCCTTGGGAAGCAAGTGATCGCGAAGCTGAGTCATGACCGACAAGATGTTCATGAGAGTTCCCGCCATGTTCTCGAGAGTTGCATCCATGTGCATCAACACTTGAGTCTTCCCAACACTTGAGTCGTCACCAGAGGGCGGAGTCCCTTGATCCTCGGATTGCTCTGAATGACACATCTTCTAGACCACGGAAAGGTCCAGTTCCCTTCCTATGGTGACTTCTTCCTTGATGGCATCATAAAGACCTTCCTTGACCATGAGCTTTTTGATCAGGCCAACATACGATAAGGAATGAGAGGAAGAGGCCAGGCATTTTTCCATGTGCCCAAGCATAATCGGGGGGAGGTTGATGGGCATTATGTGGAGGTAGTGAAAGAGGAGGATAGCGTCTTGGATATTGAGCTGATGGCGCTTTTCCTGTCGAGGGATCACAGCCGTGATGATGAATTAATGAGCCAACTTGGCGATAAGGCCCAGGTTGTGTGTTGGGGTCCCTTGGATGGGAACTCTACCGTCGTAGACGCATTAGAGAATATCATCTTTGTTGAAGTCACCCCACGGTGGTGGGGTGACTTCAACAAAGATGATATATATGGGGCTTGGAGAACTCTACTCCCACTCCTCCAAAGAAGAGGAAGGCCTACTCCCACTCCTCCAAAGAAGAGGAAGGCCTCCACCACCGTGGTGGAGGCCTTCCTCTTCTTTAGAGGAGTGGGAGTAGGCTTAAGCAAGAGCATGGGCTCCTTTTCCTTGGGAGATCCATGTGACACCACCAGTTGGCGTTCTTGATCTTCAACATTGAGAACCTCAATGGTTGCATCGCCATCCTAGTTCCATTCTATGTTGGAGGACATGCCCATGTCCTCATCATCTTTGTCCTCAAGACGGCCTTTACTTGTGCCAACAACATCAGCTTGTGCTGGGTTCCCTTCTTTGCGGGCGTTCTCCGCCTTGTTTGTCATGCCCTCGTCGTGAGCACCGATTGTTGTTGGATGCGTAGAGGAGGGATGCTGGTGAATGACTGCCTCAAGCTCATCCTCAAGGGCATCAAGGCGAGCATTTTCTTCAGCGGTTCCCATGACAATGGGAGCCGTCATTGCAGCTTGGCGGTGAACAACCTCAGCGATGGGCAAGGAGTCCTCATTCGAGTCAAGGTTGATATGTTGCTTGGTTGGGGAGGGAGGAGGAGATTTCTATGGTGGAGGGTGGAGGGGGTTTTTTGAAGTGAGGGAGAGGGCACCGGAGGAGGAGAGGGGGATTTGGCTTTGGGGGAGGTGGGTGGTGTAAGAATTTTGGTGTTTAGAGAGGATGAAGGTGGATCTATGGGATTAGGGGTCCCATCGGCTGTGGGAAGAGAAGAGGGAGTGATGATGGGATCTCTGGGACTGGAGTTCCCAGAGATGGGATTAGGATTGGAAAGAGAAGGTGGTGGAGGATTCCGGGATTCAGAGTTCCCAGAACCGAAAGCAAGTGGAGGGTTGAGTAGGGGTTGATGGTGGAGACGGTGGAGCGAAAGAGGAGGGAAGAGAGAGATTGAGGATCTCGTCAATGGAGAGAATAGACTTCTTCTTCTTCTTCTTTGAGGGTCCAAAAGAAGAAGAGGATTTAAGGTCTTTGTGTTTTTTGGTTTTGATTTTGGATTTGGGGGGTTCGGGACCGAAACTGTCGAGGATGACAGTCCCGAATGAGGAGATGCAGAGAGGTTGTGGTTAAGATTGGGATGAAGAAGAAGGAGGAGGGAGTTGGAATGTGGTGGTGGATGGAAGCACTAGGGTTTGCACCGCCGGAAGAGAAGCGGGTGGTCTAGTCCGTTCGAGAAGCGAGGAACCAGTCCGTTCTTTGTGAATGTGGGGAAGAACGTAGTCATGGAGGCATTTGTACATGTTTTGGCGAAGGACGGGATCTTTTTCATTGTCGGCCTCCCGGAGCATGGTGATGAAGAGAGATTTTGAACTGGTTTCGATCCATGCTCGGACTTGCTCGTTTGGGTGAATGGGGGCCATGATAGTGATTTTGGGAAGAGGGGATTTTTGGTGGTTTTCTGGATTTGGAAAGGAAGAGAAAACAGGGAGAAGAAGTTGCAGAGAGTGAAAGTAGAGAAAGGTCCCAAAAATGGAAAAAGGAGTTTATATGAGGGAAGAGGGTAGGGGTAAAACGGTAAAGGCAGTTTTCCTCAACAACTGTCATCCAATGAAAGCGGAGAGCCATTTCGACTTCCTTAGCAAGCTTGTGACACGCGTCGTTAAGCCCATGGGAAGTCACTTCGAGCGTTTCAAATGTGTGGCTCTTGATGCTTCGAATTCTGACACGAATTCCCATTTCCCGAGTGACACTCCCACTTTCCAAAAGTACCAGTGTTCCGTTGCTCGTGATCATTTTGCAAGCCAGTTCCCATAATCTTTGAAGGGCCAGTCTTGAGTTGAGTGTTCAGGGGAACTCACACTCAAAATCTTTTGTGAGGCTAGGGAACTTAAAAGGGAACCAGACAATTACAACTCGATAATGGGACAAGTAGTTGGGCTCATGAGAAGCGTTTGTCTGGTTCACGGTTAAGGGTGGGTTTTATGATCAACCATCATAGTGGCTTGTAGTGAGGGTTAAGGGAACTCTGGTTGATCATTTTGGGCCAAAATAAATAAAGTTCCAACTTGTACACCAAAAGCCTTAGACTAGTAATATGGAAAAATGAAAGCAATTATTCATAGTGTTCCCTATCATGCATTTCAAGATAAATTAGCCAAACATTGAGGGAATAACAAACAAGGACTTGTTTAGTTTAGAGTTATCATCCCTAGAAGCATCCGGAGACGCTGGTAGGGACGTCTGTCTAAAGCTTTAGTGAGAATGTCCACAATTTGCTCTTCAGTTCTATAGTGTTCCATAGAAATGTTTCCATGTTCCACATTGTCACGTAGGAAATGATGTCTAATGTCTATATGCTTAGTAAGTGAGTGATGCACATGATTCTTAGAAATGTTAATGACACTAGTATTATTACATCTTATGTGAACTGGGCCAAAAGACATATCGTAATCCTGAAGTTGGTACTTAAGCCATAGAACCTAGGAACAGCACGAGGCGTCAGCCATGTATTCCGCTTCGGCTGTGGAAAGAGCCACGGAGTTTTGCTTCTTTGATCCCTATGAGACTAGACATGACCCTAGGAACTGGGCCATTCCAAAGGTGCTCTTTCGATCAACCAGGTGCCCAGCGAAATCTGCATCTGAGTATGCAACGAGCTCAAGGGAATTGTTCCTTGGATACCAAAGGCATAAGTTGTCGTTCCCTTTGAGGTACCTGAAAATGCTCTTCACCTCTTTCAGGTGTGATTCCTTAGGGTTAGCTTGAAAACGCGCACATAGGCACACTGGAAACATGATGTTAGGTCTACTAGCAGTTAAGTAGAGAAGGGACTCAATAATACCTTGAAAGTTCCTTTGATCCACACTTATACATGTTTCATCTGCGTTTAGCCTTGAGTTTGGTGAGATGGGAGTGTCGATGGGCCTGGAGTGTTCCATCCCATACTTCACTAGCATCTCTCTAGTGTACTTTTGTTGATGGATCCTTGTTCCCTCCTTGGTTTGAGATATTTGAAGTCCCTAGAAGAACGTAAGTTCCCCTATGAGGATCATCTCAAACTCGCTACTCATCAGATTCCTAAACTTTTCAACAAGAAGCTCATTAGTAGCACCAAACACAATATCATCAACATACACTTGGACAATTAGAATGTCTTTTGTTTCTCTCTTAATAAAAAGGGTTTTGTCTGTGGAACCACGAAGGTATCCATGAGACAAGAGAAATTGGGCAAACCTGTCGTACCACGCCTTGGTAGCTTGCTGGAGACCATACAAGGCCCTCTCCAAGAAGTATAAATGGTCTGGGAAATGCTCATCTTCAAAACCAGGTGGTTGTACCACATAGACTTCTTCCTTGAGATTCCCGTTTAGGAACGATGTCTTGACGTCCATTTGATACAACTTGAAGCCTTTGTGGGCGGCATAGGCTATGAGGAGTCGAATGGCTTCAATCCTTGCAACTGGTGCAAATGTTTCGTCATAGTCGATTCCTTCTTCTTGCCTATATTCTTGGGCAACCAGACGGGCCTTGACCCTAGCCACTGCCCCAGTGTCATCAAGCTTGTTTCTGAAGACCCATCGAGTTCCTATGATGTTCTTGTTTTTGGACCTAGAACCAGTTTCCACACCTTGTTTCTTTCGAATTGGTGGAGTTCCTCTTGCATGGCTTGGATCTAGTCTGGATCTTTTAGAGCTTCCTTGATATCCTTAGGTTCCTCTAGTGAGACGAAGGCGTTGAAGGCACAAAATTTGTTGAGGGAAGAACGGGTTTGCACACCTTTGTCATAGGGAGTGATGATGTTGTCGATGGGATGATCCTTCCTTTGGTGGTAGTTCCTTGTTTGAATATGTGTGACGTCAAGATGTTCCCTTATTTCTTCTTCGTCTTCAACTTGAGTTTCCTCTTCATGAGAACAATTGTTCTCGACTTCTTCACTAAGTGCTTCCTCAGGATTCTCTTCATTGTTCCCCTTGGACACTAGATTCTGGTATGGTTTCATCTTAGGGAACTAAAGAGTTGGATTGAGATGCATCTTGAGGTTCTTGTTTTGTGGAGGGAACTTCAAAGGAGTCTTGATCAGTTTGATTTTGATCTCCTTCGTTGTTGTTTGTTTGTGAGACAATGTTCCTACTTGGATAGTCTTCATCTCTTTTCCTTGGCTCATCATCACCATCGTCTTCTTCTTGTCTGACTAGTTTTAACAGAGTTCCCTTTCCTTGGGGCTCTGTTCCTATCTTGACAAATTGTTCATTGAAGAAGACATGAACGCTTTCCTCGATCTTCTTTGTCCTCTTGTTGTAAACTCTGTATGCCTTGCTTTGAGAGGAGTATCCTAGGAAGATCCCTTTGTCACTCCTTGGATCAAACTTCCCAAGGTTGTCTTTGTCGTTGTTGTGAACAAAGCACTAGTAGCCAAAGGTCCTGAGATGAGAAATGTTGGGCTTTCTTCTCTTGATCAACTCGTAAGATGTCTTTTTGATCATGAGACGAATCATGGCTCGGTTTAGAATGTATTTAGTTGTGGAGATTGCCTCGGCCCAGAAGCTTTCGGGAACTCCACTCTCAAGCATCATGGTGCGAGCCATGTCTTCTAGAGTTTTGTTCTTTCATTCCACAACTCCATTTTTTTTGGGGTGTGCGTGGGGCCGAGAAGTTGTGAGAAACGCCATTGTTGTCAGAGAACTTTAGGAACTCTGAGTTCTTGAACTCAGTTCCATGATCATATCTGAGAGACTTGAGCTTTAATCCCATGCTAACTTCTATTCTCTGGATAAAGGGCTCAAACTCCTTGAATGCATCTAATTTGGATCTCAAGAAAATAACTCATGTAAATCTTGAAAAATCATCAATTAACACATACATGTACCTTTTCCCACCGTAGCTGGTTGTTTGCATGGGACCATAGAGATCCAAGGGCCTTGTTGTGCTCACCACCTTCTTTGGTTTAAAGGAGCTCCTGGTTTTCTTTCCACGAACACATGCTTCGCAAAGCTTGGCTCCCTCAATGTTGATTCGTGGGAGCCCAATGACCAAGTTCTGTAGATACAGCTTCAAAATTTGATTATGCCTGCGTGACCTAGCCTTTTGTGCCAGAGTTCCGTGTCATCATAGGAGGTCGCGAGGCACAACTTCCTTGGTGGTTCAAAGTCTGTGTCCACCACGTAGACATTGTTGAAACTCCTCCCTCTTAGAATGATTTTGTTGGTTTTCTTGTTGATGACCAGGCATTCTTCTGAGTCGAAAGTCACAACGTTGTTCCCTTGATCACATATTTGAGACACACTCAAGAGGTTGTATCCAGATCCTTTACCAAGTTGACATTGTTGATCTTGATTGACTTGTTGAGTAGTACTTCCCCTGTTCCTATGATTTCTCCTTTATTTTTGTTGCCAAATGATACATGACCTCCTTCGGCTTTTGTGTGGAGTGAGGTGAGATTGTCTTTGTTCCTAGTCATATGATTTGAACAACCACTATCAATGACCCAAGTGTTGTTTCCCCTCACTGCCACCTACAAGAAGAGTTAGTTTTTGGTGGCCCAGGCAAGATGACTCTTGCATGGTCCCTTACAAGGAAAGACGGTTTCAAACATAACATAATCAGCAATATTGATATCACGAGAGTTCCTAGAGTCATAGGTAAAGTTCCTATGTTGGTTCCCACGAGTGGGACCTCTAGTAGGTTTGTTGGCCTTTTGGTTTGGCTTGTTCTAATAATCGTGATTCCTCTAAGTTTGAGCTTTCCTTTTGGGACAACTTTCGTTGTAGTGCCCATGCGCACCACAATTCTAGCAGGTTTTGTAGTATTCTCCTAGGTTACTTAGGATGGGGTCTTTGTATCCTGTTCCTATCCATGATTTCCTTGTTGTAGACCCTTGACCCATTTCCCTTAGCTATTTGGACATAGAGTTTATGCTTAGTGTTCCCAGTGTAGTAGTCCTTCTCTCCACTCACCCCACTTTCCAGGACACGTATTTTCTCCTCTAGATGGGCATTCTTTTATTTTTCCCATTGGAGTTCTAGGGCCCTACACTCATTTATCTCTTGTTCGTTTAGAGGAGACTTCCCATTCTTTGGGCACTCAGACTTATACCCAATCCCATGTTTGGCCGGGACAAATTTGGTTTGGGAACTTGAGGCTTCAGGACTCTCATTTCCCTTGCTCAGCTTTTGTAGGAACTCATTTTTATCACTCTCTAGGGTCTTAATCTCATCCTCGAGGGCCACAATGTGGGACAGGTAAGACTGAAGCTTATCAATTAGTTTCACACAATTGGAACAGGATTCAAGGCCAACTAATTCGGCATTTGTGTGTTTCGATTCATCTAGCTTCTTTTGCAATTTTACATTATCCTTAACAAGACTAGAGAGCAATTTCAATAACTAAGGTTTTTCATAGTTAGATAAGGACTCAAGAATAGTTTCAGTGGTTACCTCACTGGGTTGTTCCCCAATGGTCTCCCCTATGGCCATTGCACACATGTCTGGGTGTGCCAAAGATTTAGGATCTTCATCCTCGTCATCGCTCTAGGTGGAGATGTAGGCCTTCTTCCCTTGTTTTCTGTCGTCGGTTCCCTGCGGGTAGTCTTTTGCGAAGTGCCCCTTCTTATAGCACTTGTAATAGGTGACGTTAGTGAGGTCCTTCTCTGTGGGCTTTCTTTGGGAATTCTGACCTCTTTGCGAGTTCCCATATCCCTTTTTGAACTTTCCTTTGTTGTAGAAGGATCGAAGGGTCTTTGTGACAAGGATGAGTTCCTCATCTTCTTCTTCTTCTTTAGAGTCCTCGTGTTGCTCCTGAACAGATTTGAGCATCTTTTCCAATTTTAGGGAAATTCCTTTGTGTGCCCTTTCTTGCTCCTTGTCATCTTGTTTCCTTTTCTCATGTCCCACCAGCTTCCCAAAGACTTGGTGAAGCATGAGATTCTTGTTCTCAGGATTTTCTTTGAACATGGTCCTCTCGTTGGCCCATTCACCAGTTAGGTCGTTGAAGAGTTGTCGGACTTTCATCTTGTCTGTGATCTCCTCCTTTGTTATCCTAAGTCCAGTGAACTTGGTACATAGGGCTTCAAAGCGAGACTGGTAGTTGTGGACTGATTCTCCCATCTCTATTCGGAAGTTGAAGAACTCCCTTCTAGCATTCATTTGGAGGTCCTCTCTGAGGTCAGAGTTCCAATGTGCATCTACTGGATGGCTTCCCTCATCTCCTTTGCCGTTTCCAAATTTGCTACTCTGTTGCAATCTTGTACCGACATGGCGTTCTTGAGGTATTGTTTGGCTTTGAAGTTTGCTTCCTTGAACTTCCATTCATTTTGTTCCCATTTGGTGAAGTCATTGCGAATGGATGGATCTTCCTCGAAGTTCCCTACTTCGATGACACACCAAGCTTGAAAGTCGTGGCTCCGCATCCAATCCTTCATGTTGCGTTGCCAGTTTTCGAACCTTCCAGTGATAAACCTTGGAGGCTTGTTGTTCACATGTCCAACTTGAGTGAGTTCCTCAGACATTCTATAACATGCAATACTAACACAGAATTCTAGAGCGAGCATGCTCTGATACCAATTGTTGGATCGACGTGCGTTAGTAAGAGCTTGGGAAATGGCGGTTAGGTTGTTCCCAAGGCAGCAGAAGTAAGACAATTGCAAGTGAAACAGAAAATAAAAGACACGGTTCCTTTATAAAGGAACCCCCACAACAACCAACTAGTTGTGTGGGTAAACCTCTACCTCGGCTTGGAGGATTTTGAATGATCTACTTATTTTATTGATTGTTCCCTAGTTACACAGGCAAGACTTACACTTCTCTATTCCTAGCAGTTCTTCCTAACTTTAGTAACACTAGTAAGCCTTCTCGACCTTATTCCTAAGCGAAAAACTCAACTAAACATAAGACAGATCGAACCTTACACCTTGAGCTCACAATTCTCTAACTCATAGGGAAATTGGATTCACCGTCGCCGAGATCGCACACTCGCCGCCAGGGACTTCTCTTCACTTTGTTTCTCTTATCTCTTTGTATGTGGACATTTTTTCTAGGAGAAGTACTTAAACCAAGCATTATTCATTTGGCTTTATACTCATTTGAACTTGGGATAAAATCTTCACGTTCATGTTGTCCAAAATGTCCTTTGTCTTGCACGCCAAGTTTGCAATCTTCACATGTGACTTTGTTTGAACTTAGTCAACCTCAAATTTCAATCAGACCGTTGGATCACTCATCCCAATCTGAGGAACAGACTGTGCCTTTGTTCTGTCCAAGACAAGATCCCGCGATTTGCACTGAACGGTCTTGTCTGCACATGTGAGTTCCCATGTGATGGGAACTTCTCTCTCCAGAGTTCCTTTGATAGGAACTTGCTATCATGTATTCTTGTGTTCCTTTTTGCATTGCCTTCTTGGAGATTCTTTGTCAGACTTGGTGTTCCCTTGAAATACTTGAATGTAACACGTTAGTTCTCACATGGCGTTTGTCATTATCAAAACTGGAGACAAGCATCGTTGTTCAGATGTTTGGAACCAGAGTTCCCAACACCGTCACAACAATAAGGTAATTGATGTTCTTCAACATGTGCAATTGAATTGTACTTATAGTTCAACCCTTCAAATTGCAAACAAAATAATCTAGTTTTTATGGGAAAACAAACATATAGAGATGGATTCCTAATTTACTAGCTAGAGAGAGATAAGTGAGGATTTGCTTCAATTGTTCGACATTCCTATTACTTAGTAACTGACATGCATCCTAACTACATTTGTGCCTTCTTCACAACAACTACTTCTTTCCAAGCTAAAAATGTGTTTACCATCTCCATCTTACAATGGGGTGAAGACATTTACCAAGGAGTTAGTTAGAAATTGATTAAGTATCAAATATTAGTATTACATGTTAATGTGCTAAGGCTCACCTAATGTAACAAGTACAATACTTGTTACATATTTCAATAAAACAATATCCTCTCCCATTTTCTCTCATTGTAATTTTCTTTATAATTCTCCATTAGAGCATCTAACTGAAACTACTTTGAAAAATAATAGTTGAACACAACTATCTACGAATCCGATTAGTGAATGAAAAAAAAATTGATAGCTAGCCTTGGGTCACCCCAACCTTCCTATTAAGATAAAATCATCAAGAAGGGCATCGATCTAAAAAATATTAATAAGAACAAGACAATCACAAACAAAATAATGATCTTTAATGTTTAGGCCTTGTAAAATGTTCAAAGCTATCTAACTTTGAATATTACTTTGAATTTATCTAATGTGTATTATATTCATTGCTCCAAAAATTCTATTTAAGTCCCGTCTAGATCTACATATCTAGCATTTGAATATCTCAGTCCGTTTAGTTTTTCAACCTGATTAAACTACATCTATTTCATTTTTCAAAATTTACAACTACAATACTCCTAAATACTTTTTCAATTTAAAAAAATACCAAATGTTGAAAAACATTTTAAAAAAACTTCAAGAATTATGAATGTGTTACTAGGATAAGGTCTTAAACATGTATTTCCTACTTTTTTATACGATAATCAAGTACTTTAATATAACCTATTGTTTCGAAACTCTCAAGTTCAATTACAGTATGAAGATATGAAGTTTAGAAAAAAAATAGAAGCATTCTAACTAAGTAAATGACATGTGGAAGTTATTTGCATACGTCTAATCTTCAAACGTTCATAATTTTTTGCTCGGATGTCGGGTTAGAGTTAGTAATACGATTTTTCTAACATATGCCCTTAGGTTAAGCTCCTTAAAATGGAAATAATTAGTTGATTTGTATTTACCTGGGATTAATTAATTTTTCAAAAGGGTTTTGATGAAACCCAAAATAAACCGACGCTAAAGACAAGAAACGAGATTATATTTTCGACAAGATAAACCCTTGCTTTTATTAATGATATCCAAACGAGGTTACAACAACGGGATTCTGCCCAAGATCTCCTTTAACAAGATTCGAGGTCTCTACCTAACGAGGTTCGAGACCTCTTTGTTACAACGAGATTACCGCTTACAAACTGCTGGCGAGATCTTTTTCTATTACAAGCTTTGAGAATTGCTATCTATTTAGCGAGGCCAGAATCTTATTGACGATGTCGGGATTGTAGCTTGCAAAGCGGCTTGCGGGATCTTTTGGGACTTGAGAATTCTTTGATAGACTTGAAGTCTTTTTCTTGATCTTCTCTTGATTGTAACGTGGTCTTTACGATGATTCCAACACGTCAATCTTCAACAAGCAAGATAGTTCTTGAGTTAGAGATGTTTTTGAACCCTTCCAACCTTTGGGGTTCTCCTCTATTTATAGACGTTTGAGGAGCAGGGTTTTTTCCAACATCCGATGTGCGATGTTCGGGGTACGACCATCTGGTTGGTCGAGAGGGAGGTGGTCGATTATTGGACGAGAATTAGGTGGCTTTTGACTGGTTGTGCGGGGCGGTGATGTCAGCTTTTGAGTATGCAAGGTTCGTCCCCGTTGCTCCTTGAAGTGTGCTGCCCGACCAAAATCCTTATTAGAGAGGCTTGCGACGCGTGGACCTCGTTCCCGCGGCTTGGGACTTAGCATGACTGGGGATCTCACTTTTTGGATGGGTATGGAAATATCGCCTCGGGGAATTCCCTCGAATCTCAATTTCATTACATTTACCTCGCGATCCATGCCTACTGTTTACTCATCGTTACTTTGCGCACCATCACAACCCCATGGATTGTGGTCCGCGGTCCGAGGGCCGCAAGGCATACATACGTGATGTGTAATATCCTTGCCTTCTTCTTGCGAAGCCTGCCGCAAACTCCCGTAGGCAGGATGCGGGGTTTAGGTCGAGAATTTCCCTTTACGAGATTCAATGTCTGGGTTTGAGAGTCTCTCTTTACGAGATTCAGGGTCTTTGAATTTTCAACGGGATCATCCACCCTTCATAATTCTCTAGGAAGGCTTTACGCTGAGCTGACGGATATTGGGCTTCTTTCTCTCTCTTCTTTACATTAATGGGTCGTTGACGGATTTGGGCCCATGAGGACGCTGGACCGAGGGAGGCCCAATGATTTCTTTATAAATGTCATGTGTGCCCCTCTCTCTGTCCCCTTCCCGTTTCATCTTCTTCATTAAAGAAACTCTCTCTCTCTCTCTCTCTCTCTCTCTCTCTCTCTCTCTCTCTCTCTCTCTGCGACTTTTCGGTTTCCGACAACCAAGGACGGGCAACACGACCAATCCAAGATATGCGACCGCTCTTTCCGCAACGCCTTTTGACATGTAAGTACCTCTTCTGCTTTTTCGCATACGTTTTTGGTGCTTTGAATCCCTTTCCCGCCTCTCGCCCTAGGCAGAGGCGGTGGTTTCTCCCGAGTTCTGTGTCGGCGTCATGACGACGGAACGTTGGGAGTGGGGACAGAACCTGGGAATCCGGAGGCACACTCAACCTTCATGGAGCTTGCCCGACGGTTGAGCTCATCGCTTTTGATTTTTGAATTTTGAACATCCTTGGGAAGTCCAAGCGTTTCATCTCTGGGTGATGGGTCGTCTGTCCTTTCTATCCGGTGAAATCTACTTTTTAGTCTGCAACTCTGTTTGCTCTCATTCATATCTTCTTAGGTGGTCTATCCGTCAAAGCAGCCCTAGGGTTGCGTTTTTCCTATCTCATTGTGTCTTGCTTCTTTTCGTCGACTCTCTCCTAAGACTTTTTTCTTTTCTAGGTGTTCGCCTCTCGTGACCTGGACATCGTATTTCATGCCTAGAGGCATTTCTTAGAGCCCTCCACCAGGCTTCGTGTTCAACTTTTGGGAGAAATACCACGAGGAACCTTCCGAAACTGTAGGGACCAGCGAGACTAGCGACTCTCAAAACCCTAGGTCCCCTTTCCCTTGTTTTCAGCGATCCTTCGCCAAGTGCTTCAGAATTTTCTATTACCTCGCGCTTTTCCCAAGTGCGCACATCCTCAAGAGTTGAGTTGGCCTCATCCTCGATTTCAGATGAAGAACCTTCCGGCTCTGACCCGTGATCGTCAAACTCCAACGAGCAACCAAGCTTTTTTCCACAACACATCACTGATTGCGTGTCCCATGTCCCACTAGTTATCGAGGATCGGATCCCATTGACCCCGAACCCGGCGGTTGGGCTATTTCTGGACGAGGGGGCTCCGACCGTTCTCACCAGAGCGATACTTGAGGACATCGCCTCTGACTTTCCCTGGCCTGAGGGAGTTGAGCTGGTGCTCCCCAAGGGGGAAGGCTGCTCATTGGCGGCGTACGATAATTAAGTGGTCGTCCACATGCACAGCCTTCAGGCCGGCTTCCGACTGCCGCTCTCCTGGCACATAGTTGATTATTTATGAGCGATAAACGTCTGCCCCACGCAACTTTTCCCCAATGCGTGGAGGCATATGTGCGCGTACACAATTCGGAGCTATGAACTCGGGGAAGAGCCCAATGTTTCCACCATGACGGATTTATTTTTGGCGAGGCGCGAGCAAAAGTCATGTCTTGTAACCTCAGTCTGCCTGAGCTCAAGATTACCACTACTCTTTCGAACGTCGGAGAGTGGAAGGACAAGTGGTTCTTAGCTCGCGACCGCTTTGGGAGGTATATCAACTTCCCATTGTCACCGTGTAACTTCCAATGGCCCGAGAAGTCGCAGGCGAAAGAGGTCGCCAAAGCCAAGAAACGATTTGCAATGCCGGTTGTGGCACCTCAAAAATTGTAGTTGGCCCAGGACCGCCTCGAGCGTGCGGGCCTAACTCTTCCCTTCCCGAACCGCGAGGGTGTAGATGGTATTTGCTTGCTTCTGCTTTCTTGGTATATTTTGCTTTTTGTTTAATCGTCGCATCTCGAATTTAGATTATATGTGGCGATCCCGAGCCTTGCTCGGACAGCGCATTTTAAACTTAGATTGTTTGCGACGATCCGAACCTCACTTGGACTGCTCATTTTGAACTTATATTGTTTGCGAGGATCCGAGAATCGCTCGGACCGCGCGTTTCGAACTTAAATTGTTTGCGACGATCCGAGCCTCGCTCGGACCGCGCATTTCGAAATTAGATTGTTTGCGACGATCCGAGCCTCGCTCGGACCGCTAATTTTAAAGTTAGACTGTTTGAGGCGATCCGAGCCTCACTCGGATCGCGCATTTTGAACATAGATTGTTTGTGACGATCCGAGCCTCACTCGGACCGCTAATTTTAAACTTAGATTGTTTGAGGCGATCTGAGCCTCACTCGGATCGCGCATTTCTAACATAGATTGTTTGTGACGATCCGAGTCTCGCTCGGACCGCGCATTTTGAACTTAGATTGTTTACGACGATTCGAGCCTTGCACGGACCGCGCATTTTGAACTTATATTGTTTGTGACGATCCGAGCCTCGCTCGGACCGCGCATTTAGAACTTAGATTGTTTGCGACGATCCGAGCCTCGCTCGGACCGCGCATTTTGAACTTAGATTGTCTGCGATGATCCGAGCCTCGCTCGGACCGCGCATTTTGAACTTTGATTGTTTGCGACGATCCGAGCCTCGCTCGGACCGCTCATTTGGAACTTAGATTGTTTGCGACGATCCGAGCCTCGCTCGGACCGCGCATTTCGAACTTAGATTGAATGCGCGATTCGAGCCTCGCTTGAATCGTGCATTCTGAACTTAGATTATTTGCAACGATTTGAGCCTCGCTTGGACCGTGTATTTTGAACTTAGATTGTTTACGATGATCCGAGGCTCACTCGAACCGCGCATTTTAAAATTAGATTATTGGCGATGATTCAAGCCTCGCTCGAACCACACATTTTGAACTTAGATTGTTTGCGACAATTCGAGCCTCGCTCGGACCGCGCATTTTGAACTTAGATTGTTTGCGACGATCCAAGCTTTGCTCGGACCACGCATTTTGAACTTAGATTATTTGTAGCCTTATTCCCTTTTATTTTACTGACCCTTTGCTTTTTCCTTTTTCAGTGATCCTCCTGGAGGATTTCTCTCAAAAGATGAAGAAGAAGACACTCGCAGGCCCTTCCGCGCAAGGTTCTGGGACCTCAAAGATCCCAACACCTGCGAAGTTCCCAAAGGGGCGAACCATTGTCGATCATCTGAAGAGGAACGTTGCGAAGAAGTCCTCTAAAGCCCCTCAGGAGCGCGACGATAAGGCTGGGTCCAAACAAAAGGATCTGAGCCCGTCACCAAAGGGGGAGAAGAAAAAAATAAAAGGGGGACAGAAAACATGATTGGGCGGAGAGGGAGCTCGCTTTGAGCTCCAACCTCGAGGGGGTACCGCCCGTGGAGGTGGCCTTGCCCACCATACAGTTTCATTACCCCGGGCCGTCTCGAAGTTCGCTCAAGGGCTGGCAGAGGAAAGATTTCAGGGAGGAGATTGATTGGGCGAACGGTCTCTCCGAACAAGCACTTATCGAGGAGACCCTCCGCTACTCAGGGATGGTGAGTGTTTACTCTCTTGCGCGTTTTGTGTTTTTTCCCTCTTTTTTTGTTTTGCTCACTTTCTCCTGACGTGCCGCTATTTTCGCAGCACAATTTCCTTGACAACTACAACTGTAGTCGCATCTCGCTTCTTCATAAGGGACTTACGAAGTACCAGGGAAAGTTCAAGGGGAAGGAGGAGGAGTTGGCCAAGGACAAGAAAGCGTGGGAGGAGGCAAAGACACAACACCTAGCGGCGGAGGAACGCGCGAAGGAGGTGGTTGAGGAGGCGAAGGCTTTACTCGAGGATCTGCAGGTTAAACTCTCCAAGGAGCACAAGTATTCGAAGGAGAAAGAGGCAGATCTCCAAAAGGTGGAGGAGGAAACTAGCAGTCTTCACAATCCCGCCAAGGAGCTCAACGTGGAGGTTATGGCTGTGGGGCCTGGGTATGTCGAGATTGCTGAGTATAAGGAAGTGGCATTGAGCTTTGTGGAGGGGATGTACAGGCAGGCCATCCGCGTATGGGTGAGACAAGCGATCGAGAAGTATTAACACATTGATCCTCGCATCGTCTTTTTCATCCCTAACTACACGCTGACCATGGGGGAGACCGAGGAGGATCCCAAGGGGGAATGCGGTTTTTTCCTCGACGACGAGGGCAGGGTTATAGCGAATGAGAATGAAACTCCTTCCAAGAATCTTGTGGACAAGGAGAACCAGAACCCCGCTCCGGCCGACCTCGAGATAATCCACGCCTCGCCCATCTGCCAGCATCCCATGGTCCCGCCAGCCGACGTGCCGAAGGAGACCAAGGAATGAAATTTGTGTTGTAATTTTTGTTTTTCGCTGGGATGGTTTTAAGACTGACTTTTGGTGGCTCTGCTGGAGCCTGTAATATAACTTTCTGACCCTTGTGACCTTATTTTTATGCATTTTCCTTTTTACTTCTTGCATGTGTAGTTTATACGATTGTGTGAAGCCCCTCGTTTTTAGAGCTCCAATGGCTCATTCCATCCCGATCCAACACATGGCGCGAGTGCTGCAAAGCTTGCAGACTACTCGAGCCACATCGGTCCCCGATTGTTAACATCCGAGGTTGTTTTCACCACGATCCCGAGCCTCGCTCGGATCGTGCGTCGATTATCTTTGATCATATGCAACGATCTTGAGCCTCGCTCGGATCGTGCATGGATTATTTTTTATTGTATGCAACGATCCCGAGCCTCGCTCGGATCGTGCATGGATTATTTTTTATTATATGCAATGATCCCAAACCTCGCTCGGATCGTGCATGGGTTATTTTTGATTGTATGCAACGATATCCTCGCTTGGATCGTGCATAGATTATTTTTGATTGTATGCAACGATCCCGAGCCTCTCTCGGATCGTGCATGGGTTATTTTTTATTGTTTACAACGATCCCGAGCCTCGCTCAGATCGTGCATGGGTTATTATTTATTGTATGCCACGATCCCGAACCTCGCTAGGATCGTGCATAGATTATTTTTTATTGTATACAATGATCCCGAGTGTCGCTCGGATCATGCATGGATTATTTTTTATTTTATGCAACGATCCCGAGCCTCGCTCGAATCGTGCATGGATTATTTTTTATTGTATGGATTGTTTTTTATTATATGCAACGATCTTGAGCCTCACTCGGATCGTGCATGGGTTGTTTTCAACCCCAAGCAGGGAGCTTGGAGTGAGGTTTCCAACCCCAAGCGGGGAGCTTGGGGGTGGTTAGCTTGTGGTGATCGCTCGAGATTGGTCCTAGTGATCGCAATATCTTAAAAGAGTGTTTCCAACCCCCAGCGGGAAGCTTGGGGAGGACGGTTTGTGTTCTAAACTGAGTCAGCAATTTGAAATAATTCGTCACCCTTTATACATAAAATGTGGTGACAACGAGAATTTAGAAAATTTACACATAGTACCTTTTGAGCCGAGCTACGTTCCATGTTTTACTTAGAGTGCGCCACTCGCTATCTTTTAATTTAAAGGCATCGGGTGCGACCTCTTCTCCAATGAGAAATGGTCCCTCCCAGTTAGGGTCTAAATTTCCTCCGTCGGTACGCCTCAAAAAGAGATTTCCCGAGGTCAAACTCCGGGGTCTAACCTTCTTGTCGTGGCACACTGCGACCAATCGCTTATATTCCATGGACCGTAAGGCCGCAACCTTGCGAAGTTCATCCCTAAATTGTAACTCCGCCTTAAGTGTCGCTTCGTTTTCTTTTTCGTCGAAATTGAAAACCCTTGCCAAAGGAACCAGGATCTCAACAAGGACCTATGCGTCTACCCCGTAGGTTAAAGCGAAGGGAATTTTCCCCGTGGCGCGGCGTGAAGTTGTTCGATACATCCGTAGGACGAGGGGGAGAAGCTCCGCCCATCGTCCTTGCGCGGTTTCCAACCGTTTTTTGAGGTCGGTCAGGATTCGCGCGTTCACGTTTTCTGCTTAGCCATTCGACTGGGATGAGCGACTAAGGAGAATTTGAGGGTGATGCCAAGCTCGGAGCAGAAAGTTCAAGTTTCCTCACAATCGAACTGGGGACCGTGGTCAATCATGATCGCCATTGGAACCCCAAAGCAAAACACGAGGTTTTTCTAGAGGAAGGAACAAACGTGGCACCCGTGATCTTAGCCATTGCTTCCGCCTCGATCCACTTTGTGAAGTAATCCACGATTACTAAGATGTACTACACCTTCCCCGCGGGTTGATGGAGGATCTAGTGGAGAGGGAGATCAGAAAGAACTTGGATGGGGTGGGCATGAAAGTAAGGGCACAACCGCCTCACGGCTGTTACCACAGCCAAGGCCATTTTCTCCGTCGGGGAGTATCGTTGCTCCGCAGGCTAAAGCACACAATTGACGAAGTAAATTGGGTACATTTCCTCCCTTTTCAATACCGCGCTGACCGTCTCCGGACTGACAGCCATATACAGTTGCAGATCTTCTCCTGCCTTCGAGGGTCCCAACGTGGGTAGTTTTGACCAGAATGCCTTCAGCCTAGAGAAAGCGAGCTCTAACTCCTCGCCCTAGACGAACTTTTCATTCTTTTTTAAGGCCACAAAGAAAGGAAGCGACATGTCCGCCAAACGAGAGCAGAATCTCCCCAGATAATTTACAACGCCATTGAGCCGTTGTACCTCGGTCCGAGACCGGGGTGATCGCATTGAGAGGATTGATTCAATTTTGGCGGGGTTCACATCTATTCCCCGCACGCTGATCATGAACCCTAGGAACTTGCCGGATGACACACCAAACACACACTTCTCCGGATTGAGGCTTAGCCAATTCTACTTGAGCGTCGCAAAGACCTCGGTGAGATCAACCAGATACTCCTTCGGGGTCTTGCTCCGGACCACGATGTCGTCGACATAAGCCGACACATTCCTCCCCAAAGGGTTTTTGAAGAATCAGTCCACGACCTGCTGAAAAGTGGCTCCCGTATTTTTCAGGCCAAAAGGCATGACCTTATAGAAATAGGTCCCCCGCTGTGTGATGAAGGTTGTGTCCTCCTCATCTCGGGGGTCCATTAGGACTTGTTTATACCCCGAATACACATCGAGGAAGCTCAGGACCTCGTGGCCTGCTGTGGAGTCGACCAACTCGTCGATTGATGGTAGGGGGTAGCTATCCTTGGGGCGGGCTTTGTTTAGATCCTTGAAATCGACGCACATGCGCCACTTCCCACTAGCCTCTTGACCAGCACGACATTAGCCAACCACTTTGGGTACTGGACCTCGCGGACAAACCCCGCGGCCAGCAATTTCCCCACTTCAGCATTTGCGGTGCTTGCCCTTTCCTCATTCATTTTTCTTCGCCTTTGCACCACAGGCCGAGTGGCGCTGTTGACGTTTAAGGAATGCTAGGCCACAGTCCGCGGGACCCCGCAGAGATCTTTTGCGGTCCAAGCGAACACGTCGCGGGAGTTGGCCAGCAAGGATTCTAGCAATAGTTTCGATTCCCTAGAGAGACATTCCCCTAGATAGAGCTTCTCTACCTCAGTGCTAAAGGGAGTGATGACTGATGACCCTCCTCTTGGTTTTTAGGGACTAGACCGTAAAATCCCGAACATCAAGATCGGCGCCCTCGGGAGCGTCTACTACGAACACCAGACACTTTTGCTTCGCGGAGGTTGCATAACACACACGACCCTCCTCTTGGTTTCTTTTGACCTCGCCGACTCCACCTTCAACTAGGAATTTCATCTTCAGGTGGTAGACGGACACCACGGCTTGAAATTTCATCAAGTAGACTCTCCCGATGATTGCGTTATAGGGTAAACGCACCACAGTGAACTCTATCATTTCAGTTCGCCTCGTCGAACAAGTTCCCAGCGTCATCCAGAGGTCGATGAGTCCCGCCATATAGACCTCGTCGCCCGAATAGGACGTCAGTTTTCCAGCAGAAGGCTTCAGAGACGTGGCCTAGCTGCCCAACTGTTCGAAGGCGTCGTAGTACATGATGTCCACGGAAGACCCCGTGTCCACCAAGACTCGCTTGACCATCATTGAGCCTAGCTGGGCGTTCACCACCAAAGGGTCGGAGTGCGGCATATGCAAACCCTCAGTATCCTCGGATGTGAAGGTCAACAATGCGTAGGACCTTGAGGACTACTCGATGCTAAATACCGAAGGCTCGTGATGGATGACCCTTGCGTACCTCTTTCTCTCCGATTGGCTGGAGCCTGCCAATGAGGGCCCACCCGAGATGGTGTAAATGAAACCATCGGGCGTCGCGGCATGACTGGAGCGTGCTTGCTTTGTGGGAGCCTGTTGCTCGATGTTGTTGGTCCTTACTTGGTTTTGGCCCTGCGGCACATTGTTCGCCCCCGAGGTGGGGTTTCCTCTGCCTTTGTCCTTTGGTTTGTACAGGGGGTCTCCCTTCTCCCTGTTCCCTCGTTGCTTCCCTCCGAAACAGTTTCAACCCCGCCGCCATTGTTTCCCCTTGTGTTGTTGTTGTTTGCGTTGTTATTCTTTGCATTGTTTTGCTTGGCATGTGGCTGGGATTTCACGGGGTTTTGGGTCGGCGTTACATACACATCCTTGGCGGCGGTGGGCACGCCCACCTTCTCCTTTCCCTTAGCTTCGGCTGCGATTTCCTTATCGGTCCTTGGCCGGGAGCTTTGGTTAGCGGCATCCTCGGCATACACCTGAGCGGTGATCCGGGCACACAGGTTGTCGTATGTCTCTGGACACTTCAGGAAAATATAATTCTTGAACGCCCCGTGACATCGGTTGCCCATGAGAGTGTCTCGCGCCGACGCCTCGTCGATGTGCGCAATTGTCGCAACTACGGTTGTGAACTTCGTGAAAAAGGAACCCATCGCCTCGTCCGCCCCCGCTCAAGACCGCAAAGATCGCGCATGTTCTTCTTGCGCTTCCTTGAGCCACTGAAGTGCGCGATGAATGCATCGCACAGCTGGGCAAACGAGGAAACAGACCCAGTCTTGAGACTTATGAACCAGGTCATCGCGGCCTTCTCCAGGGTGGTTGGGAAAACGCGGCCGAAAATCGTGTCGTTGTATGAATTGACATTCATCTGGACAACAAAGTGCTTCACGTGTTTCTCGGGATCTGCCGCCCCGTCATGTAACCCCATTTGCGGCCTATGGAATCCCTTGGGCATTGGCGCGCTCTAGATCTCGTTTATGAACGGTGAAAATTCGTCGGTCTCAACGGGATGGCGTCGCGAGCACGACTTCAAGGTATGCGCCACATTCCCCGCGGTTTCGGACATCTCCAAACGTTGCGTCCGGGAACGTCGCGAGTGAGACCTCGAGATTTGCATGCGATCCCGGGGCGGCCTCTCCGTTGACAATCCGTTGGTCTATGTTTCGTGCCTCGGAACAAGTCCGGGGACGTACTGAGTTACATACTCGGAATGGGGTTGTCCAGGCCTTGGGATGGGAACGTGCTCGGGCAACGGAGGAGCATAGCCATGGACAGGCGAAGGGGTGAAGCTTTGCTGATATTGCCCATAACCCGGGTAGGGGAACAGGTAGGGAATTTGCGGAGCTGGAGATTGATTCGAGTATCCTTGGAAAGGGTGTGCATTTTACGGGGCGGCATATGCCCACCCTAGAGGGACCCCGAACGGCCAACCTAATTGAGGTGCCCCGTTCATCCACTCCGAGGTTTCGGGCATACTATCAGGGTGGAGAGGGAAAAAGTTGTTTGGACAGAACATTTGTGAGATTGAAAGTCAAGCTTTGTGCTTGTCGGGAAACTGCTTAGGATGAAGAGGTTCCCACAAACGGCCACTGATGAAACGCGAAATAAATCGACTCTAAAGACAAGAAACGAGATTATATTTTCGACGAGACAAACCCTTACTTTTATTAATGATATCCAAACAAGGTTACAACAACGGGATTCTGCCCAAGATCTCCTTTTACAAGATTCAAGGTCTCTGCCTAATGAGGTTCGAGACCTCTTTGTTACAACAAGATTACCGTTTACAAACTGCTAGCGAGATCTTTTTCTATTACAAGCTTTGAGAATCAATATACTATAACTAAACTCGAATCCCTCTATCCTACGTGTCGTCGTCTTAATTATGCCACATAGGCGTTTTAATTTTTTCAATTACCTCTTTACCCTTCGTTCTTTTTAGTATTTACAATCCAATATATATTATAATAATATTACTAATAATTGTACATACTATATATCTAAATATATAATTATTTTTAGAAATACTCTAATCTTATAATTGTACACAATATATGTTAAAATTTGGCAAGTGTATCCATAAGAATATATAATAATTATACACAATGTAAATATGTACATTATCTTTGATATCTTAAAATAATATCTACTATTTTTGTGGCCATATATTTTATCATTTCATCTTTATGGCCATATATTTTAAAATCATATAATTTTTTTATTTTTAATATTATTAATACGTGATTTTTGACTATTTATTTTAAATTTTGTCAATTATATTTTTACAAATATATAATAGTTCTACACAATGTATTATTATGTGATCGTTGATGTTTTAGAATAATTTATAATATTTTATCTTTATGACCATATATGCTATTAACATATAATTTATTTAAAAAATTATTATTATCGGTACATGATCATTGATATTTATTATGAATTATTAATGATATCGATAAATAATAATATTTACAAAAATTGTAATGTCATTATCATCAATTTAATATAACTAAAGTCAAATCCCCCTATATTATGTTTCGTCGTCTTAACTATGTCACATAAGTATTTTAATTTTTCCATTTATCTCTTTACCCTTCATTTATTTAATTATAAACAATCTTTATATTATAATAATATTCTTTGTATTACTAATATATAATTATATTTAGAGATCATAAATTTTGGCAAGTTGTATTTGGAGTGTAATCCATTATGGAATAATTTTGTTAATTATAATAATGTTTCTACGATTACTAATATCGTAATATACAATTATATTTAGATATCTTAATATTTGGCAAGAAACATACTCTTATTATGAAATATTTTTTAAAATATAATAATATTACTAATATACAATTATTTTTAGAGATCATAAAATTTGGCAATTTATGAAAACATAATATTGATTATAAAATATTTTTTAAAATTTAATAATATTACTAATATATAATTACATTTAGAGATCTTAAAATTTGACAAGTGATAGAAACATAATTTTCATTATAAGAATATCTTTTGAATATTAAAAACATAATATTACTATTTTTTAAAATATTGGGAACATAATTATTACATTTGAATTTTTAAAAATAATTTTTAATATTCAATTTATAATATTAAATCATATATAAATCTATATACTCCGTATGTATTTAAAATATATTTTACTACTATAGACCCGTGTAAGACACGGGTACATCAACTAGTTGCTATCTATTTAGCGAGGCCAAAATCTTATTGACAATGCCGAGATTGTAGCTTGCAAAGCGGGTTGCGGGATCTTTTGGGACTTGAGATTTCTTTGAGCGACTTGAAGTCTTTTTATTGATTTTCTCTTGATTATAGTGTGGTCTTTACGATGATTCCAACACGTCGATCTTCAACAAGCAAGATAGTTCTTGAGTTAGAGATGTTTTTCGATCCTTGCAACCTTTGGGGTTCTCCTCTATTTATAGACGTTTGAGGAGCATGGTTTTTGCCAACATTCGATGTGGGATGTTTGGGGTATGACCATCTGATTAGTCGAGAGGGAAGTGGTCGATTATTGGTCGAGAATTAGGTGGCTTTTGACTGGTTGTGCGGGGCGGGGATGTCAGCTTTTGAGTATGCGAGGTTCGTCCCCGTTGCTCCTTGAAGCGTGTTGCCCGACCAACATTCTTATTAGAGAGGCTTGCGACGCGCGAACCTCGTTCCCGCGACTTGGGACTTATCCTGACTGGGGATCTTGCTTTTTTGGATGGTTATGGAAATATGTCCTTGGGGAATTCCCTCGAATCTCGTTTTCATTACTTTTACCTCGTGATTCGTGCCTACTGTTCACACATCGTTACTGTGTGCACCATCAGGTTTATTAGTTTGTTTTTAGGATTTTAGTTCCTTGAATTAATATGCTTAACCTATATTCTTAGGGCATAAGTTAAAAAACCGTTAATAATATATCAAATCGAAATTATCGATGAGAAGAAAATATATACTAAAAAATTTTAAATTGAGGATCAGAGCCCATTCTAACCCCTTAATAGTTCCGCCTAAGTTCGTGTTTGTTAGTATATGATTTATTACATTACAAAACTTAAAAGTACTTTCATTATCGATTCTCTTATCAACAATGTCAGTAACCATGCACATTTTGAATATCACTTGGACACTTATCAAAAATTCGTCGATCATATGATATCAATTTCTTACATTCCTTTTTGTTTTGTCATTTTTTAATTTCCAATCAGCCCCGCTTTTACTCATCTATGGCTGGGCTGTTGGCCATTCCACCGTCCAAACAGCCCACTGATTCTGCACCCTTCATTTTAATCTAATTAATTTGCTGCCTAATTAATTTAAACAATGGTTTATGGTTTCTACATGCCTCTTATATGTGTCGACCTTTTCAATGTAACTATGTGATAAATCTTATTTTTCTAGTTCGAAAGAAATACTATATATTATATTTTTTTTTGTTGAAAAATATTATATTCTTTTGAGTGCGCTTGTGATTATCAGTAAAGGCACAATGATATAGAAAAAACGATTAATTATGTCATATATGTAAGTCAAATCCAAGTCATTTCAATAATAATTAAATTGCAACACCTTTATAATTATAAAAAGGATTAATTAATCTACTTGCTAACTTGTTGTAATTAACTTGTAGAAGTGATCTTATTAAATAATGCGCATATTAAATTAACAATGATCGATACGAAGATAACTAAGACTTGTACGTGTAACGATAAATGCAAATTCAAAATGTATCTTTATTATAATATTTATATCTTCTAATTAAATTTGTAATTTTTAGTATACAAAAGTAGTTAATATCAGTCAGGATATACGAACATATATGATAGAGAATGATTGTCTTGGAGTCATAGTTCGGTAAATTATTTTCCTAATTTTTTCATAAAGTTGTACTTTTTCTTTGTTTATCATACTATTATTATTGAATAGTATTTTCGGATTATAATATTTTCTTATATAGAGTTGCACGACTTTCGAGTAAGGAACATTAAACAAATTATTGTGTTTGTCACATCTTGTTTAATTTATTTATCATATATAATTTGCTTAATTGACAAGTTAAAAGCACCAATTGGAAGATAAAACAGGTGCATGCAATTGGAAATCATCAATCATGTCCTAAATCTTGAATACAATTAACCTGGTTTTTACCCAAAAAAAAAAAAGGCTAGACTGATTTATTTACAAAACAATGGATGCCAAAAGCTTAAAACAAAAAAAAAATAATGGATGACATGATTTAAGCCTTGATCAAATAATATTTGTCGTACTAAGGACTTTGGAGCTAGGCTCAATTCGTGCACATTTTTGGAACCCCTAGTTACTTTCAACTTTTAAATGATATCATAATTATATATTTAACGAAAAGTAGGACCGGGATTCTTGATCAGATCTTAAATAGTAGGATCAAATCGTTAGGATAATATGATCCTACTGCATTAATAAAATGATGAAATGTCTAATATAAATAGTTTGAATCGGGTGAGAATGGACTGGTATGTGAGAAATAAGAAAGAACAAGAGTCGTTGGATGGAGAAAAATCAAGGGCGTTGATTGTTTCACTTAAAAGGGGAAAACACTGCACGGGTGAATTTTTGACGAATTATTCGCGTATTTAAAAAAACGGATATAGGGCATGCGCCCATATATATTGTTCATCAAAAATATGATTTTGTTGTAATTTTGTCCATCAAAATTGTGATTTTGTCCATCAAAACTGTGATTTTGTCCATCAAAACTGTGATTTTGTGCATAAAAAACTATTGTTTTTGCATAAAAAATGGCCAAGTTTGTATCGAAATTGTATGCATTAATATATGTGTGTGCATCATAATTACCCGTATGTGAGACAAAACTAATTGTTTTGATGTAAGTCGTATCGTTTTGCTTGACTCGTTTGGATTCGTCATTGTTGCTGTTGTGAAACACATGGCTGCTTCTTAAAATCTGAACATAGCTAAGGCACAAGCACTCATATTCGGTTTGCATCCAGATCGTTCTCTTAGCGTATAACAACTATAAAAACTAGATAAATATATGTGTGCATTGATACTAATTATATGAATATGTGAGTCAAAACTAATTATGAGTAAGGGAAAAAAGATAGCCTTAAAGCACAAAAATAATTGTAAAAATGCACAAACAAATAGTCCTAAATGTACAAATGGATAGAATTGACACAACCAAAAGTTTATTTCAATTCACAAAAAAAAAGGATATATTAATTAACACAATACTAGTAGTGATGAACAAAGTGTTGGTAGTAATGCACAAAATAATGGTAGTAATGCACAAAATGATGATAGTAATGCACAAACTTCATTTTTATTGATACATAATGAAAGATTATTTTTTTGATGCACAAAGTACTAGTAGTTATGCAAAAATGGATTGTATTAATGAACAAACATTGGTACATTAATGAACAAACAAGGGTATATCAATGAACAAATAGGGGTATATCAATGAACAAATATAAATATATCAATGAACAAATAGGAGTATGTCAATGAATAAACAATGATATACCAATGAACAATAAAAGAGTATATCAATGAACAAACAATGGTATATCAATGAATAAATAAGGGTATATCAATGAACAAACAAGGTTATATCAATGACAAATAGAGATATATCAATGAACAAATAGTGTACATCGAAACTAATTATATGTACATCAAAAACTAAATAATATTCTATTCAAATGCATAAATAAGGTTAAAAAATAAAATTTAAAATTTAAAAAGTTTGAAATCGATGAACAATGTGCATCAAAAACTCGATGCACAATTGATTAATATTTATGCACAATTAGTTAGAATTGATGCAAAATTAGCCAGTATTGATAAATAAACTGCGCGCGTCCCTCAGAAACATATTTTTCGAATAATATGGGGAAAAAATTCCATGCCGTTTTTTATCCAAAAATACACGAATAATACCGAAAAATTCGCTCCTGTCATTTTTTATCCTTTTTAATGAATGTCTAATTAGGGGCGTTGATTTTTTGGAGGGGACGACCCATATTAATTCTTATTTCACACCTGAGCGCCCATTCTCATGTGACTCTTTCTTATATTAGTATGTTATATATCACTCAAATATGAAAATAAATCATAAAAAACATACACAATATTTATCAAACACCCCGTAGAAAACAAATCTATATATAAGATGAACTATTTTTTCAATGTTCCGATACATTTTTTTAACAAGAGAAAAAAATACAATTTTCATATTAATTTTGACTTTTTATTTAAATTTTTAAGTAAAAAATGTTCGTTAATGAATAATTTAATGTATAAGTTAAATAAGTTTAATAGCCAAAGTGGACAAAGATATTCAAAGTGATGATTCGTAACTTATTTTGTGTGATTTAGTAGGATCTTACGATCCTAATTATGATCCTATACGATATTGTACGATCCTACTATACAATCCTACCACGCTCCTACTTGTTAACATTTATTACACGATTCAAATGCTTTTGTGAAATTCATATTGTAAGATCATACGATCTAGATTGCAATTTTGATAATAGTGTTTGTTTCAATTTTCTTAGTATTCAAAGTTAAATTACAATTGCTAGAGACATAGGATAGAAGAACTCTTTATTCGGTGTGGAGTTGAGAGGGAGGTGAAACCTCTATCTATTAAGTTATGTTTTTAGACTAAAAGATGGATCTGACTTTAAATCATCATCATTGATCATCATCATCATCATCATCATCATTAATCTCTCACTCTCCAAGTAACTACAATCTATTAGAATTTAACATGATATCAGAATGGGTCCAGTCCTAAGGTTGTTTTCTAGTTTGATTGAGATATTGTGCCATAAGGGCGTGATTTGGGCTAAATTTTTTTAACTTGCCAACCTTAAGGCATATTAGGTTAGCCGCCCTTCAAGGCTTTGAACATGGGTTAAGGTGCCCATTCTATTTGAGCTAATTACCCATTAATTTACTTTTTTTGGTTGAAAACTCATGCCGACCTTTTTAGACTTAAGGCTCGGCTAAAACATGAGCTTGAAATTCTTCTTGAAAGGGAGGAGATTCTTAGGTTCCAAAAATCCTGGGAGAACTGGATTCTTTATGGAGATCGTAATACGTCTTATTTCCATACTGCTACAGTCATTCGACGCAGAACTAACCGTGTTGAGGGCTTGAAGTCAGTTGATGGATGTTGGGTTACTGACTCTAAAGAGCTTGAAAATATGGCAATTCATTTTTTCCGCAATTTGTACACTTTGTCGACTACGACTGGGGACACTCCTCTTTCCTTTTTACAGGGTCACTTTCCTTCTTTATCACACTCTGATTTGGCTCCGTTAATGAAGTCTGTTTCTGAAGTAGAAATTCTTTGGGCACTGCGCCAGATGGGTGTTTATAAAGCTCCTGGAATAGATGGTTTTCAATCTATTTTCTTCCAGAAATTTTGGGCTACTATTAAGGGTTCGATTTGTCATACTGTGCTGAACGTTTTTAATTCTGATTGCTTAGATCCCTCTATGAACGAAGCTTTGCTGGTTTTGATTGCTAAAGTTTCTCAACCGGAGTCTATCTCTCAATTTCGACCAATTAGTTTTTGTAATGTTTCTTACAAACTCATTACGAAGATCGATCTTGACGAACCGCTTAAAGCCCTTAATGAACAAACTTATTAGTCCGACCCAAGGGAGCTTCCTACCAGGTCGGTTTATTACTGATAATATTGTGTTGGTCTAGGAAGTTATCCACTCTATGCAACGTAAGAAAGGCAAAAAGGGGTGGATGATTCTTAAACCTAACCTGGAGAAGGCGTATGATCGTGTTCGATGGGATTTCATTATTGATACTATTCGTGATGTTGGACTCCCCTCTGATTGGAGTCGTTTGATCAGCGAATGCATGTCTACTTCCACTATGCGGCTTTTATGGAATGAAGAGATGATAGAGGTTTTTAAGCCCTCTCGAGGTATAAGGCACGGTGACCTGATTTCACCTTATTTGTTTGTCTTGTGCATTGAACGCCTTAGCCAACATATTAATCAAGCTGTTTTGATGGTGTTTGGAAACCGGTGAAGCTGTCTCGAGAAGCATCCCTATTGTCCCATATCTTTTTCGCCGATGACATTATTCTACTGGCAGAAGCATCTGTGAGTCAAGTTCAGGCTATTACGAAAATCCTTGATGATTTCTGTGTTGTTTCTGGTCAACAAGTGAGTCTTTAGAAATCAAAATTATTTGTGTCGCCCAATGTGAGTCAGGGTACCAAGATCCGAATTTGTGAGGTTAGTGGTGTGTAGTTAACTGATGATCTTGGAGGTTATTTGGGTATACCGCTGCTACATAAACGGGTTTCTAAAGATACTTATGAGCCCCTCCTTTGCAAGATTATGAATCGGCTTAATGGGTGGAGAGGAAGGAATCTTAGTTTTGTTGGGCGTGTAACACTTACTCGCTCGGTGCTTAATTCTCTTCCGATTTATGCTATGAACACCTCATGTCTTCCGCAAAATACTTGTGATCACATTGATTCATATTGTCGGCGCTTCATTTGGAGTGGTGACATTGACAAATCCAATTTGTGAGCGGGTAAAATTATTTGTCATAATTATTTTCGCTATTATCCGTCATGAAGGTACTTTTATTTATTATTCATGTTTTAATTATATATTTTATTATTAAATTAAATATGACGGTTATTCGTTATGAACTTATGATGGATGATTCTATCTTAGTCGAAAGATAGAATTTCTGCTTGGATTGGGGAACAAGAAATCGCTTGTTGGGCCTAGAGCAGTTCGACCAGCCCTAGATGATAAGATTTTCGATCTCCTCTCTCTCTTTCCTCCATTATAAATACATGTCTTGTTGTGTATGATGAGCACCTCATATTCACTGAGCTCGCTAGCAAGTCTTGTCCTTTACATCGACGTTCGATCGATAAATTGATATTCTGACTTAAGCATTGAAGGTGGATTAGGGGGTCCCCACCCCATGTTTCCATTGTTTTTCAGGCTCTAGGTTGAAGAGGAGTTTGAAACGAAAGGTGAAGAAGGGAGTACACGATCAGTGCATTGAAGAGGAATTTTTGTGCACTAATAGTTGGCGCCGTCGGTGGGGAATGAGCAATCGAGCCACGCAATTATGATGTTGGAATATCCCAAAAGAGCAAGAAGTAATTTTTCGAAGTCTTGGGGCAATCACACAAAGCGAAATCGAGCGCGGTGCCCTCAGCAAGCAAATCCGCGACCGCGGAACAAAGACCCGCGACTATGGAACCCTGGGCGATCGCGCGAACTCCAACATTCGCTCGGAGGATCAAGCCCTAGTGTGTATTGATCACACAAATTCCAATATTCACTTGGAGGATCAGACCCTAGCATGTATCGAGCAAGGCGTCTTGCTTGAAGACGACTTGAATCACGACCCCTCTCGCAAGCACGGTTGTTCATTGCACAAGTCGTCAAGAGTTCGGATCGAGGGACGGAATTGACAGTCATAACAGTACTATACGGTTCGAGTCCGATGTGTTTGGCCGACTATGGAACTCAGCAATGTGTGTTGTTGAGTGTGAAAGTAATCCAAGTTTTAATAGTCAAGGGCCATCGCACGAACCAGGACGAACAACTGTGGTCACGGATCCGCCACCTGTGTTCATTATTTTGCAGGCTCTAGGTTGAAAAGGAGTTTGAAACTGAAGGTGAAGAAGGGAGTACATGCACGATCAGTGCATTAAAGACGAATTTTTATACACTAACACAATCTTATATTAAAAATAATAATAATATAATCAACATAATCTCTCGTACCGTAATTAACTACAATCTATTGAAATTTAACAGGGATATTCTAGAAAAATGACCAAATAACGTAACAATTTTGCACTTAGATCTCGTTAATTAAATTACAAGTGCTAGAAGATAAGATCGAAGGACTCTTTATTCGTAGGGATATTCTAGAAAAATGACCAAATTAAATATAACGTTACATGTTTGCACTAAGATCTCGTTATTTATCTCCACGTACTCTGTTCTCCTAATTTGATAGTATATTATCTTGCCTTTTGGCCTACCCTTATTTAGGGCATTGAGCTGAACTGGCCACAGATCAAACACAATTTTTCCAAACAAAAAAAAAGTGCCCGAAGTTAGAATTATAATTGTTGAAGCATTGGGATTCCAAGATTCCATTTGTGTGACGAAAATATTAAATCACAGACTATCATTGCAAAGCTGTCCTAGTACTAATATAAGTAATTTATCCCTAGCTCATTATTATTGAATCCCTACTTTATAAATATTACTATAGTTTAAATATAGTTTAGCTAATTAGCTAGCTAGAGGGCACCAATTTGAGTGACAAACGTACTGTTGAATATCATTGGTGATATGAATCATAATTAAGGGGTACATTCTAATTACTAGCTAGCTCGTGCCGATGGACACTTAAGAGTAATTGTTTTTTTCTTTTAGCATGTTCATTTGTTTTTGTACAAATATGTTGTACGTTGAAGGGTTCAACTAGCTCATAAAGTTCTTACCAAAGTAATTAGCATGGTTTTCATTATTTCAGATGACACTTTCAAAAAAAATCGGTATGATTTAAGCACGGAATCAATGATAGGAGGATAATGAGTCATTGGGTTATATATATACTAGTTAAGTTTAATTAATCCTAATTTTTAATGTGATCAAGATGAACATTTTAACACGTCTCATAAGTGTAACTAGGGGAACTAGTTCAGTTGACAGTTGCATAACACAACGGGGCGAGTCCATGATCGAGATAAGCCGTTAGACAAATAATTGATCTGATATCATATTAGCTAAGTGGGGCTCCAACATAAAATTAATTGTCAATAGAAGTAACTCACTAGGTTATATACTAGTCTAATTTAATTCCAACTTTTAGATATGGGATGGACATTATAACAATATTCATATGACATCTCATCCATCTAGGGCAAAATTTTGAAATCTGGGAACATTTTTCAACTAATTATGTATATTATTATGAACGGTTTTTCTATCCTATGCCCTAAGGGCATAAATTAGGAATACTAATTATGGGAACTAAAACCCTAATATAAAATTAATAAACCCTATTGAAAAAATAACTAAACCTAAATAAATACAATTAAAAAATATATTACCATTTTTAGGCTATTAACCTATATCTAAGAGTATAAGTTATAAAAATCATATTACTAAATAATTAGATTATACTCAACTACAAATGTGAAGGTCGACTTAGAGTGTCCTGGAAAATGCGAACTCTTAGTTCTAATCTTTTTGCAATAATGAGACTATTCTTGAGTGACATGGCTTCTACTTTGAGCATTGTTTAAACCACACCCATCAACACTACTATTGATCGTTTAGGCTTATGACAACATCAACAACATGTAATTAGGTGGATTCCGATACAAGCGGGATATTGAGGTCGAGATGTCCATACTCTTGTTGGCTTGTCTCGAGCTGAAGAAGTTATGTCTAAAAGGAAAACGTAACTAACTAAAGTAAAGCGGCCAAAAGTTTATAGAGCGAAAGAGCGCGCGAAAAACAAACGGGAAACACAGTGCAAAATAAAAGGAAAGAATACGAACAAGACAATGAAAGGGAAAGCACTCCCTACAGGTCTTCTCCGTTATCGCTCTGCCCCACAATCTTCTCTCATCATTGATCCCTGCACAAGGCCAAATCTGCTAAAACTGCCAAATGGGAGAGGTCTTGCTTTATGACTTCTTTCCAACTCTTTTTCGTTCTGCCCCTTGACATGCGGAAATCGTTGGAGGTCAAACACTCGAACTTTCTTATCGGGGCATCTAGCATAGTGAACTTGAATTATAAAACTACATGACTGATTTTAACATACTATGAGTGAAGTGTGCTCCATTATAACTTTGTCTTGCCGTAATTTAGGATGTGTTAGTATATTCTTTCGAATTTTTTTATGACATTTTCTAATGATTGCTGGGAAAAAAAATTATTTCTTCGATGCGAAATGCAACTTAATTAATCGTAAGGTGTATAAAGTCTGTTTTTGAGAGGCCCTTGAAGTCTTGAAGAACATCCTTGGGTCGTTTATTAGTACTGGTAATATTTCACATTTTTTGACTTATAATTAATTTGTAAATGATTTGAACGTAAAATAGTATGAGTTAAAATAAATAGTAATTTCAAATCAATTAGATAGAGGTAGAATCATAAATTTTTCTTTGGAGGGACGAAAATTTTTGGCCAATTTTTTCCAACTTCGAAAAATAAAACACCAAAAAAACATTCAAAGAAACCATAACTATAATAAGTACTTAATACATGTATTTTTAGGCAATGTTTCGAAACTCTCATATTGAACTACACAATGAACATATTAAGTTTAACAAAAGATAAAAACATTCCAACTAAATAAATAGCAACTGAAATTATTAAGTATATCCAATCTTCAAGCATTCATAACATTTTGCTAGAGTGTAAGATTAGAGCTTATATTATATCAAATCGAAGCTATCGGCAGAAAATATATATTTAAAAAATTGGATAATATGTCCTTACACGACTAGCCTACTCAACTTGATAGATGTACTTGTATGCCCATATGAGAAAAGCAGCCGAGAGGGTCAATTAATTCTAGTTATGAATTAACTAAATTACCTGCAGGGCTGCACCTAAATTAGATTCTGACTTGTAATTATAATATTAAAATTAAAATTTTGTACGTACAAAAACAAAGTATTGTAATTTGTGAACCATAAGAATCAAACATGAAAAAGTAAGATTTGATGAGCATATTGCAGAATTGTTTAAGAGAATGAAGCCCTGGAAAGGAGGTGTAAAGTGTGTTCAGTTTGAGAAGAAGACAAAATCTTCAGACTCAGAAGACAGAGCCTTTCATCAATTGAAAATTTGAGCTCAATTTCAGGGACCATGCTCTCGATCGAATCGAATTCCTTCCCCCCTTTTTCTATATGATACAGCCTGCAACATCTGCATTTTACACATTTTCTATTTCATACTTTTTATTCAGTTCTTGTGTTATGTTTTTAATTAATTTCTGCTTACAAACATTCGAGCATGGATTTCTTTTTATTAATATGACATATACAGATTTTAATGGCTTGCTCTGTAATTCTGCATGCAATGAGCTCTTGTACATTATTCAATTGAAAAAAAAATAGAGTTCTTGTACATGGTGAAGAATCTGCAACACAATAATGGTTAAAAACAAGGCTAAAATTGGGGTATGTTATGCAGAACATAGAAAAAAAAAATAACAAAACACAAAGCTTTCGTAATTTAATAAAGGGTCCTTAATCTAAAATTATGTTTTAGATCCTAAGATTTTAAAATTTTCAATCTTTCATCTCTTATTTTCAAAAATATCACATGTTGCCCTTCTTCTTCCTCCTTTGGAGAACCCTAGGTTTCCTAGCTACTGTTACAATCATCGTAGTATTGCGCCTCCGACATCAATCATCCTCCTACGCCCTTGTGCCCTCAGCGTTGCACTTGTATTAAGCCCAGCGGGGTTCCATCCTAAAACCAATTGGCAATAGGAGGAGTAGCCCAAGGGTATATATACTAGGCAAGATATGTCACAACTTTAGATGTGGGAATGCATTCTAATAACTTGTCCCTCCCTTGCGCCTCTACCCCCGCATTTAGATCTCGCAAATACAAATCCATCCTTAATGATTTTGCCTCCAACTACATTTGTGTCATACCTTCAATCTTGACTAGCCTCTCTCGCCCTTGGGCCATTATCATAGTGAAGATCTTTCCCTCGCATTTTAGACATTGAGGAGAAACTGAAAAGCTTCCATTTTTACCATGTTAAAATCAAGCTCTTTTGACATTTTCATTTTAGGGATTATAAACCATAGATAAGTTGCCCCAATTTTATTTTAGACATTTACAGTGTGTTTGGTTGGGGGGAGATGAAAGGATTTTTATGGAGGGGATGGGAAGGAAAATAAGTACGTTGTTTGGATAGTTAAAATACAAGGGAAATAGAAGGGAAGTAGGGTATATAGAGAGAAAATAAAGGGAGAAAGGGAGGGAAAACTGATTCCACCAAATTGGTGGAATTTGGAAGGAAAGTGTGACTGGAGGTTTTTTCTAATAAAAAAAAAAGAAAAAAGTATAAATAAATTTACACTTAATTGAACACTTTTTTCCTCTCATTTCCTTCCAACCAAACATGATTTTTAACCTTCCTTCCCTCTTATTTTCCTTTCAACCAAACAACGTGAAATTAAATTTTCTCCTATAATTTTCTCTCCCTTTTTTTAATCCTCTCACCCTCATATCCCTCCCCTCTATTACCCATGTACCAAACATAGTGTTAGGGATTGAATCCTCTACAATGACTGCATATCGTTCTCAAATTTCTTCTAGAGAAGAAGGAAAAGAATGAGTTTTTGATTAAAAGACCCTTTAATAAATTAGATAAATTATGAGTTTAATTATTATTTTTATTGTGTTATATCTAGCAATTATATTGTTTTTTGATATAAGAAAAGGAATTAGGGGGTCACTTATCATGAGACAAGCATCCTTACGAATGAAATCAACAAAAATAGACGAAGGCCCTAGTTGGTGGGCACTAAGTATCATTGATGATATTAATGAGACTAAGATTAACACCTTCAATCTTTAAATAGGAGATATCGAGTCTTATAACTTTCTAGACCCCGTTTTAAGGTCAAGGGCCTCCACCATAATGATCAGATTTTTACTATTTTGCATTTATCAAGTGCAATTGGTTCAATCTTGTGCTCGTAGAAATATATCCAAAAGTTATTCTCCATTAGAGTGACTTCATTCATCAAAATTTAGTTTGTATAAATAAATTTCTTTTTTTAGAAGGAGAGACGACACTTTCCGGCCCTCAAGGAAGGCCTAAGTAGTCATCGAGCGGGAGGTAGCCCGACCCCTAACATCATCAAAAAACAATAAATAAATTCCCTCGGGATGGGCAATCAATGCATGAAAACCAATGGAGAGATTAAACCTAAAGAAGCAAGAGAATCTGCTACTCAATTTGCCTCGTGATACACATGTCAGACTTGGACAAGCCAGTTCTCTTTAATATATAGCCTTGGAAACTAGTGACCAAGCTCGAGAGAGGATGATTATTCCTCAGAGTATTATTCAAAAGACCCACAACCAATTGCGAATCAGACTCAATCTCAATAAGACGAAAACTACGATTCCAAGCAAGCTCAAGCCCATGAAAGATAACCCAAATTTTAGCTTGTGGCACCGAGCACGAGTCCAAGTTTTGGACGAACCCGCCCTTCCACTCACCATAATGGTCTCGTAAGACTCCCGCTGCAGTAGGCAGGCCTCCATTTCTAAAAGCCCCATCTGTATTGATCTTTATCAAACCCTGGTTCGGACTGACCCACGAAATAGAACCAATAAATTTGGAATGAAGATTGGAATTACTAACCTTGTTCTTCCAAATCAGGTTGTACTCTTTGCAATGATCCATAATATATACTCGTCGGTTCAGCCTCGCATCCTCCTTTGGGAAGCATTTCGCATTCCACCACTTCCACGTCCACCAAAGGTTCATGGCAAAGCACGAGCTCCAATCCACGTCACTCCCAACAAATTCCTTCGTCAAGATATTGGTTCTCAAATAGGCGGAGAATTGCTCCCAAAAAAAGAGGGAATAAAATCAATAACATGAAATTCCGCCCAAATAGAACAAACCTTAATGTAATCCCAAAAAAAGGTGCTCAACGGACTTGTCGTCAATTCTGCAGTAGGTGCACAAGGTCGAGGAAGTAAGATGGAAATGTCGACACTCCATATTCAAGATGAAGCCTCCTTTGAGGCAGAGCCAAATGAAAAATGTGACCCGTTTAGGCACCTTAAGCTTCCAAACCTGGTTAAAAACATCACAATCCATTAATTGAAAATCTGAACATCCCCTATCAATAGTATACGATGCAATAGAGTAATCATCACTTAAATTGTGATCCCAACAAAGAGTATCTTCACCAATCTCGTCACCCAATCCGATTGAATCCAATCTGTTACAGATCGAGCTATGGCGGCAACAACAACGAAATTTCATTCCAGTTCCACCCTTTGTTGGCGCTCCAAAGATCACAAACCCAATAATTCAAATGGTGCGGGGCAACATCAGTCGTGGCCAACTCCATCAAAGGTTGGTTCATCGACCATTTATCCTGCCAAAAGTTCACCGACAACCCATCTTTCACAATCCACCTAGTTCCTTTGAGTACCACCCCTGAAATTCCAGTCCGGATACTCTTCCGAGTGTGAGAAGTAGACAGGGAGTTTCCTATAGCCTTGTTAACGTACTTGTGCTTCAAGACAAGTCCCCATAGTTTCTCCTCCTCCATAACAAACCTCCATCCCAGCTTCCCGATCAATTCAATATTGTGTAACACCCCTATTTTGCAACATTGGGTATTACCGCCAGTGACCTCAGACTTTACTGTCCAAAGTCACCCGAGGCTTTATAATGTTATTAAAACTTATAAAATGCGGAAGTTGACATTTAATTAAATGTAATTAAAGATGAAATTGACCAAAAGCGGAATTTCATTAATTGATAAGAACTTTCGTTCATTACATTGAGAGTCGTTTTACAAATGATGTAGCAACGGAAAGTAAAGCCCATTTAAAAAGGGTTGAAAAGACGTAACTATAAATACAAGTATGTTTTCCCCAAGACAACTCATGTGATGATGATTCGCTTGGTTTTAAAAAGGGAAGAGTTAGTGCACTATCTTCGGAATGCCTCACTCTTATGAGAATTTCTTCCTTCCTTCAACGTCGTCTTGCCTTGACCTTCGATTCTCGCCTAACGCTTCTCGAACCTTCTGGACTTCGTCTTCAACACTTCGGTGTACATTCCTACAGTCTTAAGATAATATTTTCTAATACTTGTTCTAACTCTTTTATTTATGTAGTAAGTTTCCAAAATTATAGTCATACTATTAAAATTACTCTTTCCAAGTATATAAGACTAGTGATATTAAATCCATTATTTTATTCATAAGGTTTTTCATGTCTATTGAGATTTATTTTATCAAAATAAACATGCATAATATTAATTATAATCTATGTACAAGGAATTAATAAAATTGGTTTATCTTTCCTAACAACTTAGATCTTTTTATATTTATAATAACTTCCAACAAAATACTTATATTACACTTTCCATGTATATCAAGACAAAAATATCATATCAAAGTATACTTAGGTTAGAATATGATTTTTAAATGACATGCAAACTCTTTTTTTAATAAAAAGGTCTTAAGATAATATTTTTCCATCAACTTTGTTTCTTTATTTATTAAAGTAAACTCTAAATAATGTAATATTATTTATGTTATACTTTGACAAGCATAAACTCATATTTTAGCTCCATAAATTTATTTACAAAAATTTCCATGTCTAACATGATTTATTATTATTATTTTTTTATATAAGATAAACATGCAAGTTATTATAACCCCTTTTATGTACAAGTATTATATATGTAAATAAATAAATTCTGATTTTATTCTTTCTACTAGCAACCTTTATCCTTAAAGATTTCATAAGATATTAAAAATATTTACTTGTTAAAGTAAAAAGGATTAAAAACAAAATACATAAAAAGGAATTAAACCTTTCTACAGGTTGAACGTCTTTTATCAGAGTAGCATACATGAGGAGGGCAGGGGGGCGTTGCACCAGGTGGGCGGCACCAGTAGGTCGGTGGTGGTCCGGCAGGGCTCCGGGCTGCGCGCGCGGGTGGCCGGGCGGCTCAGTGGTGGTTCGGTGGTGGCCCGGTGTGAATATCTAGGGGTTTTGTGGTGTTTTGTAAAAAAACCAGCAAGCAATTAATGGGTTCTTAGGCTGATTTTTTTTGTGAAAAGAGAGCAATTTCACTTAGAGGAAGAGAGGAGAAGTAAGATGTGATTGAAACAATGGAAATTAGACCCTTTAAATAGGGAAATTTGACCCCTCTCTTGATCCACCGCCATTGGAATGGACCATTGTAGGAGAAGGAAGAAGAAGAGGATTGGTGGGGATTGTGTTTCTTCAAGGATGACGTGGGATGATGTGGTCTATGGTGAGAAGGGCAAGCAACAATGACAATTGGGGGAAGAAGAAGGACATTCAATGGATGTACGTCAATCAGAATTGACATGTCTGATGTTCAATTTGGGGAAGAAGAAGAAAAGAGAGTTTAAAATTAAAAGCATTCCTTTATGGGTTTTTCTAGTGTGTGCCCATGGGCACACACTAACAATGATTGGGGTTTCTCTAATTAGAAATTTAAAGGTCAACATTACATAATAAATTTAAAATTAGCAATAAAGATAAATAATACTCTTCCAAAATTAAGCTAATGGTTTCCTTATTTACATTTACCTCCTTTTCAATTTATATTCTCCTTCTTTTCAATTTACATTTTCCTCCTAATTAAGGAAACTCAATAAACCCTTCTTTTTTATTGGTAGTCAAGTTACATTAGTATAGCGGTTTGAAGTGTGTCTTATTATAGAAGATGTGCAAGAGGTCTTGGGTTCGAGTCCCGACTCTTGCCTCTTTTTATTTGCCTTGTTTCATATTTTTGCCTCCTTGTAATTATTACATTAATTATAATTTCGAAATTCATATGATTTGTATTTATTGGAAATTTTATTTTTCACTTTTGATAACCCTTTATAATATTTTTATAATTTATTAGGAAAATTATAAAAATAATTAACTCTCTTTTTAAGAGAAAATATTTAAATAGGTATCCGACTTGCTTAATATACTTAGTTAAATTCTTAATTGTCATCGTAGTAAACTTTTATAATCTTTCATAATATAATATGAAATTATAAAGTTTATTAAACTCTCTATTTTAGAGAAAAAAAATTATTGGGATAATTACCCATTTTATTTTATTTAGAATTTAGCGGATATTACACATTGAGACTTCTCATGGACTTTATTCCCAACCCACGCTAATTTTTCAGTCTAATAACTTCATTCCAGGGGACTTTGTGCAGTTTGCGGTGTCCTTCACGACTACCCCAAATAAAATATCTATTAATTTGATCAATTATTTTGCAAGTATTTATAGGCAACAACGTCGTGGACATTCTATAAATTGCTAATGACGACAATACTAATTTGATCAACATTACCCACTCAACAAAGATAGTTGGAGGGACAAGATTAGAATGGAGGGAGGGAGAAGATTAGAGTGGAGGATTTCGATAGATCTGGCAGTTAGCAGAGATAGTTGGAGGGAGAAGATTAGAGTGGAGGACAACTAGGCACCCGAGCAGATCGGGCCACGGGGTTCTCGAGGGTTGGGCGCTATGTTTTGGTTTTATGTTGTTCTTTCGCTTTGGTTTTGTTTTGCTTCTTCTTTGTCGTTTGGTTGCCGTGTTTTTTATGTGTTTTTATGTCTGTGTGGTCTTGTCGGGTCTTTTGGTCGCTCCCTCGTCGCTTTTAGCCAAAGGTGCCCCCATCTTGACCCCCCAGATTTCCCGTAAGGGAAGTTCCACTAGGTAAATGTTGTTGTTGTTGTATTACCCGCTCAACAAAGCTAAGAGAGGTTGTCTTCAATCCTGCCAGTTTAGCATGGAATTTATCAATGAGACTTGCAAACGTCTCCTTATTCACCCTCTTATGGAGAATATGCATACTAAGATAATTTCTCAAGTTTTTGGTAGCCTTAATATCGGTAATATCCTGCAGAACACTGACCATATCATTACTAATATTCCCCGAAACAAACATCTTGGATTTTTTGGACGTTAACCCTTTGACCCGAGGCGTGGCAAAACTTATCGATGCACTCTTGGATGGCTTCCAACTGATTAACCAAGGCCTCTTCCATAAGAATAATATCATCAGCAAAAAACAAATATGAGAGGCAAGGACCCTTACAGGTTAACTTAATCTCCTTCCACATACCATGACTAACATCTCGATCAATTAAATGGCCAAGTCTCTCGATGCAAAGAATGAAAAGATACAGCGAAAGATGATCTCCCCGGCTCACACCCATAGAAACCATAAACTCATCTCAGACAATGCCATTCCAAAGCACTTGCATTCTAGGGGAAGTGATACAAGCCTTAATCCAACCAACCCATTCTCTCGAAAAACCTGCAACCTTCAACATATCTTCAATGAAATCCCTATTCAAGTGACCGTAGGCCTTTTCATGATCTAACTTAAGAACCATCTAACCTTTCCTGCCCTCTTCTTCCTCATGGAGTACAACACCTCTTGAGCGATCACAATATTATCGGAAATCATCCGCCCCTTAACAAAACTTCCATAAGTAGGCCTAATAAGATTACTAAGAAGCGGCCTCAATATGTTCATCAAAACCTTGGTGATCGCCTTGTAGATCACATTGCACAAACTAATCGGCCTAAATTGACTAATCAAAGAAGGTTTTTCCACTTTAGCTAACAGAACAATCAGAGTATCATTCACTCCCTCTAGCATCACCGAAGTGCTAAAAATTTTGGATAAAATTAATCATAGAGCTACCCACACAGTTCCAACACTTATGGTAAAACATCGGTTGAAAACTATCTACACCAAGAAATTCATAAGCACCCATGTCCTTAATGGCCCGCCAAATTTCCTCACTAGAGAAAGAAGCCACCAACTGATCCCAAATTGAGCTATCAATCTCATGAAATCCATCCACATGAAGGGGCTCAAAACACCTAACCGAGTAAAGGCCCCGAAAGAAATCAACCGCCATCTTTTCCATAGCCTTATTATCCTCGACCCAATTACCATCAGTGCTCTTAAGCCCTTTAATATAGTTTTCCCTTCTCCTAATAATAGTATAAGTGTGGAAAAAGAGGTATTACGATCCCCCAACGCGAGCCATTGTTCCCTAGATTTTTGGAACCATAACACCTCCTCTTGATCAAGCATAGTCTCAAATTCCTTATGCAAATTAGCTTCCACACATAAACGACCTCAGTAGCTTGAATATCCTTGAGCCTTTGTATGATCTCAGCCTTTCTCTTAGAACACCAAGAGAAAGGCTGAGATCATACAAACGCTCTTTCACTTTACCCGGGAAGCTAGGATGTGAAAGCCTAGCAGCCTCAAATCTGAAAGAACGTCGATTCTTATCCAAATTAATGATCAACTTACTAGAGAACAATAAGGGATAATGATCCAAAGAAAACCGAGCTAAGTGGCGCACTTTTCCTTCATTCCAATGGAGACGACCAACCAAATTCAATAAGACTTTCTCCAAATGCTTTGCAATAGGTAAATTACGGTCTTTAACCCGAGTCCACGTGAAAATCGAACCAATAAACCCTACATCGATGAGACCTAACTTATTCACACAATAGTGGAAAGCGGGAGAGTCAAGATGAAGATTTCTGGAGCCACCACGTCTTCCATGGGAGAACATGATACAAATAAAATCACCACCAGCCATAACCAGACCCGAAATATTCTTTATCACCCTCTCCAAATCAATTCATAACTAAACTCTTTAAGCGACGTTCGGAGGCCTGTAAACCATGAAAATATGGGACTTGACCCCTCCATCGTAAAAGAAGCCATGAATAAAGCACTCATTAGTTACCTCAACAACAAGTTGAATTTTGTCGCCATGCCAAAATAGCCAAATTCCACCTTTGAAACCAACAACCTCAACTCTAGAACAATCTGAAAACATCATACGACAACAAACACGATCGGCCCTATCCCTAGAGAGTCTCGTCTCCAAAAGAGCGAGAACCTTATGTTGCCTACACATGTATCTAATGGCTCTACGAAAGCCCGATTTTTCAGCACTAAAACAATTCATAGATACACTAAATAGATAAAGAAAAAATAAACTAACAATCTTGGCCCGAAAAGGCCAGGTTGATCTTTGTGATCGCGATGTCTCCTTGTATACGATCCTGCTGAATTGGCATGTGTCAGGCTTTGTTCCATCACGAACAAGGGGTTCTCATTTATGATCATTTTCCTTATATCACAAGGAGGATTCATAAAACGACTATCACAAGGATCAACATCTTTCTTTAACACACCTGAATCCAAAGAACTAGACTACATGGATAAATTTCTATATAAATAAATTTCTAAATATCGCCATTTAATGATCCTTCATTGTCGTCTAGTTTTTCTATGTGCATGTAATTTATGAAGGAATTGTGTCCTTTAATTTAATGTGCAATGACTAAATCTTGGATAGGACAATTAACGGATATAATTTTATCAGATTATTTTAGGAGTCGCAGTGCTTTGCTAGAAGCCAACTATGATTAATGGGGTTAAGCGGGTTAAACTCATGGCTATTATAATTGGGTCCTATGCGGTCACACACTTAGAGTTGACGGACTAGATCAAAACGAAAGATGGTTTTATTATTAATGTATATTAGAAATATAATAATAATAATAACATAAGATTTATTTGTGAAATAAATAAATAATGAATGAAAAAGTAGTTTCATTTTGGATGAAGGTTATAAATGAAAGTGTTTTGTAACTCTCCTCCAAAATTCATTATTCCTTAATTATGAGGAGAGGTTACAATTGAGGATGAGAGTGATATTTAAACGGGATTGACTCTCCTCATAGGATTGATTTTCCTTCTTGCTTTATCCTCTCCATTTTCGTGCTCTTCATTGTTCTTCATCCTAGCAGTCGAAGTCAAAGGCGATCTAGACCGGGCTCGTGTGGACCAACTAGAGGAGCAACACGTGGGGCTCTCATCTCTTTCGTTCCTACCCGATTAGATCCGGTTCACGCATCAACATGTATTTTCTATGAACGATGGTTGATCTATTAATTATGCATGAAGATCCTACGATTAGATGTTTAGATATGATCTGAAATTCCGCTTAACGCATCTAATAAACCTTCAATTGGTAGCAGAGCCAGGTTGCATATTTTGATAGAATCAATCGATCAATAAGTTGATCTTGATGTGAATTTGGATTCAAATCGATGAGTTTTATATATAGATCATTGTGCTTGATTGAAATTGGGATTTCAATTATTTGGACTAGATACAAGCTAGAGTATTTTACTTGTATGATTGGATTTCAACCTGGGTGAGATCACACGGAAAAAAAATTTTGTTCACTTAATGAAATTGTTTCGTATATGAACATGCATGCGTTTCGGAAAAAATAAAATAAATCCGACTCGATTGAAGTTGTTGTTGAAATTGGATTTCATTTGCTCAGCATCGAACTTACACACATTAAAAAATATATATATGGAAATTTTTGTACACATTAGTCGAGGTTGAATTTGATTCATATTCGATATATGTATTGCAGTAGCATGGTTTTGCAGAAAATATATTTCATTGTATTTATTTTAGCACATATGAAATATGTATATATTTTGTCTTTTATCTAGTGCTACTTGCATTCTTGTTTATTTAAACACATGCGTATAAAGAGCTAGATTTCAATATCTTTTTATCTAATTATGTTAGACACCGAGAACATGTTTATCAAGATAAGTTTTTGGTTTATTTTAATTAACGTGTATATAAGATAAGATCTTAAATTGTTCTTAATACATGTGTACAATTGAAGAATTAATTGGTAATTTTATCTTTTGTCTTATGTTATTTTTGGGGTCATGATTAGGTCATGATCCGACATAAAGTTTCCTAAGGATTTAGGAAATCCCACTAAAATTAGATAAAATATTTGATATTATATCTTGATCATACAAACTTGTCCAATTAGATGCACTTTGATGATTAATTTTAGATTAATACTATATATTAATTTATTTTGAGTTAAGATTATCTTGTTCAATAAATTTCATGAGATGAATTATTTGATTAATTATTATGCTTGTTTTATATTATGATATATTGCTTGCATAAGGTGACTAGTATGGCCCATAAATACGATCTGTGTATCGTTATGTTTTCTTGTACACGATCTGCGCATCGTTTGTTTTGTTGTAATTTAATTTCAGCAATTAGAGTAATTCAAATTTGAAATACAAGAAGAAATACAAAACATAAGTAAATCAAGGATGGAGATCCATGAAGGATACAAGATGAAGATATTATGAAGATTAGATTTTATTTTATGCATCGTAGGGGCCATACTAGGATCACAATTATTGCGTTTTGAATGCTTTATTTTAAGTTTTTATATTGTTTTTATTTATGAATTTTTTTTCACTTATAAATAAAAGACAAATAAAAAGACTCAAGTTCCAAAAGTAAATTGGGGCAATGCCTTTCCATATCATAACCCATTAAGTTCTAGATTTTTGGCTGGATGGGCTTCACAAAAGTGAGGGTGTTCTTCCATAATCTTGGACTGAGTGAGGGTGAATCCATACGGGGGTTCATAAACCTTGATATGGTAGTACCCAACGAGAGACCAAAAGGCAAAATTTTGGATCTTGAGGTATGGGATGATTTCTACATTGGATGTGGATCATCAACCAAGAATTATAAGGAGTTATAATTAGTAATTGTTACTTACCTTGAACACACATGACTTAAGGCAGTGCAAAAGTACGTTGAGTCTTGTTTGGAATAGGATCTTGGAATCGTTTTATTCATTAGGAACATAAATCGTTTATTTGAATAAAATGCGCATTTACTTGTTTTAAAGCATGTTTAATATTAAGTATGTGTGTATGTCAAACATAAAACTTTTGCATGTTGTTTCCTTTGGTAGAAATCATGTCGAATGATAATTTGAAATTCACCCTGCGCTCAATAGTTGAGAAAAACAAATTGAATGGAACAAACTTTCTCGATTGGGAAAGGAATCTGAGAATTGTTCTCAGGTCCGAAGGGCGTGAGGATGTCCTAACAACCCCTATCCCTACTATCACTGACACCTCATCAGATGAGGAGAAGAAAACAGAAATGGAGTTAAGGAGTAATTCCTTGCCAGTCACTTGTCTGATGCTAGCAGGCATGGAACCTGACCTTCAAAAGAGGTTTGAACACCAAGATGCCTACAATATCATCACCAACCTGAAAGTGTTGTTTCAGGAACAGGCTAGGATTGAACGATATCAAAATCACAAGGCTATACTGGATAGCAAGCTTGTGAAGGGAAAACCAGTACGCCCTCATGTTTTTGACATGATTGGTCTTTTTAGCCGTATGGAGTCGCTGGGAACCTCGTATGACCAAGAGTTGGCCACAGATATCGTCTTGCACTCCTTACACGATGGTTTTGCCTCATTCAGGATGAACTACCATATGCACGGTATTAAGAAGAACCTGAATGAACTCCATGGTATGCTCAAAGCTGCTGAGCAAAATACTCCTACTGACAACAAGAAGGAAGTTCTTAATGTCAACCAAGGGAAAGGGTTCAAGAAGGTGGCCAAGAACAAGAGCAATTTCCAAGGGAAAGGCAAGCAAGTTGCAAAACCTAAGGAGGTGGAAAGCCAAAGGTGGCTGCAGACCATGATTATTTCTACTGCAAGGCCAAGGGACACTGAAAAAGAAACTGTGCTAAGTACCTCAAAGACAAGAAGAATGGGACTTTGAGTTCTAGCACTTCAGGTATTTGTGTTATTGAAAATATGACAACCAATGTTCTCACATTAGATAATGGTCCTACTTGAGTATTAGATATTGCATGTGGTGCTCACATTATTTCATATGTGCAAGGACTAAGAAATAAGAGACAAGTTAAGAAAGGGGAGATATATCTGCACGTTGGAAATGGAGCAAGTGTTGCTGCACTTACCGTAGGAGATATTAGTTTATCTTTACCTTCTGGTTTAATCTTAGAACTGAATAATTGTTATTTTGTTCCTTGCATTAAAAAGAACCTTATTTCGGTTGCATTATTACATTCTGAAGGTTTTGATTTTAGCATTAAAGATGGAAATATATCCGTTTTTAAGAATGATATTTTCTATGCTCGTGCTCCAATGAGTAATGGACTTTTTGTATTGAATCTTAAATCAGAATCTTTTAACATAAACACAAAAAGGCAAAAGGCAAATAGTTTGAGTGAAGCCTACCTATGGCATTGTCGCTTGGGTCACATCAGTCTTAACCGCATGAAGAAGCTCCATAAAGATGGACTTCTAAAAGACATGGATTATGAATCCATTGAAACATGTGAGTCATGTTTGATGGGCAAGATGACAGGGGCACCTTTCAAAGGTACAAATGAAAGAGCTACTGAGCTATTGGGCATTGTACATAATGATGTGTGTGGGCCAATGAGCACAGAAGCTAGAGGTAGCTATAGATACTTCATCACATTTACTGATGACATGAGTAGATATGGATATGTTTACCTTATGTCACATAAATCGGAGTCCTTTAAAAAGTTCAAGGAATTTCAAAATGAGGTAGAGACTCAAATAGGCAAGAAAATAAAGGCACTTCGACCAGATCGTGGTGGTGAGTACTTGAGCCTTGAATTTGATCATCATTTGAAAAACTGTGGTATAGTAACACAATTGTCTACTCCAGGAACACCACAGCTAAATGGTGCGTCTGAAAGGAGAAACAGGACCTTGTTAGACATGGTTCGATCAATGATGAGTTTTGCTGATCTTCCGGTATCCTTTTAGGGATATGCCCTCACAACCGTCGTACTTATACTAAACAGGACTCCGTCTAAGACTGTAGACAAAACTCCATATGAGATATGGTCCCAAAATTGTCTTTTCTGAAAATATGAGGATGTGAAGCTTATGTAAAGCGTTTACAGACTGAAAAGCTAGCCCCTAAATCAGATAAGTGCTATTTTATAGGGTATCCAAAAGGTAGTTTTGGATACTACTTCTACAATCCCACTGCGCAAAAAGTGTTTGTTGCAAGGGATAGTGTCTTTTTGGAAAAAGAATTTATTTCCAATAAGTCAAGTGTGAGGAATATTCATATTGAACTAGTTCAAGATGAAGTGCAAAAAACTCAACAACAAGATGACATAGATGATGTCGAGGAAGAGTTGATAGTATTTGAAACAAAACATCCACAAACTATTCCTCATCCAGTTGTTGAACCCACTCGTGGATCGAAAAGGCCAAGGGTACATCCAAGACGTTATGATGATTTTATCTTGAATGTAAACCTTGATGTTCTTATGTTAGAACATAGTGAGCCTTCTACCTATAAGCAAGCAGTGACGGGTCCAGACTCCAAGAAATGGCTTGAGGCCATGAGGTCCGAAATGGATTCGATGTTTGAAAATCAAGTATGGGGCTTGATAGATTTGCCAGATGGGGTAAAACCCATAGGAAGCAAATGGATTTTCAAACTCAAAACTGACAAGGATGGTAATGTATCTGTTTACAATGCAAGACTAGTTGCCAAAGGCTTTAGACAGATTCATGGTATAGACTATGATGAGACATTTTCACCAGTTGTCATGATTAGATCCATTAGGATAATCTTAGCTATTGCCGCATATTATGACTATGAAATATGGCAAATGGATGTCAAAACCGCTTTTCTAAATGGTTTTTTAGAAGTGGATGTGTACATGAAACAACCTGAAGGTTTTGAAGATCCAAATGGTGTTGAGAAGGTATGCAAGCTTAAGAAGTCCATTTATGGACTTAAGCAAGCATCCAGGAGTTGGAACTTTCGATTTGATGAGAAGATCAAAGAGTTTGATTTCATTAGATGCGAAGAGGATCCTTGTGTTTACAAGAAGTTTAGTGGGAGTAAGGTAGCCTTCTTAGTCTTGTATGTGGATGACATACCACTTATTGGGAATGACATTCCGATGCTAGAGTCCGTAAAAGAATGGCTGAAGAAATGTTTCTCAATGAAAGACTTAGGAAAGGTCGAGTACATACTTGGAATAAAGATCTATAGAGATAGATCTAAGAGATACACAGTGTCCTAAAACACCTGTCCAGCTTGAGAAGATGAGCAAGATTCTTTATGCTTCTACTATAGGATCTATCATGTATGCAATGGTATGTACACGACTTGATGTTGTATTTGCTTTGAGCATGTGTAGCAGATACAAATCAAATCTAGGAGAAGCACATTGGTGTGCTGCTAAGAACATCCTGAAGTACTTAAGAAGAACCAAGGATGATTTTTTAGTATATGGAGGTGATGAAAAATTAGTCGTTATGAGGAAGTATCACCTTATTCGACGCATAGTCTCTAAGGGTGACATTAAGATGTGTAAGGTGCATACAAATGACAACATTGCAGATCCATTGACCAAGCCTATGCCTAGGCCCAAGCATGATAGTCACACTAGGGCTAAGGGTCTCAAACACATTGGAGAATGGCTTTGAGATTGCTTTGTATTATATTTTATGTTGAGAGTGTTAGACACTTGTTTTATGTTTGACTTGATGATTTTATGATATATGATATTTCATCCTTATTTATATATTGTTTTAATCGATATTAAATAATATGTCCAAATAATTCATTATTAACAAGTGGGATCACCTTAAGCGTTTTGTTGAATGAAACCCCATTAAGTGAAATGAAGTTTTGAATTATTGAAAGTCTATAGTTCGAAATCATCAAATGGACATAGATGATTTTATTAGTAACTATATTGTAAGTAGACTAATAGCGCCAAGTTTCATGGGCTATGTAAGACCCGATTTTTCGGTTGCGGACGAGATAATATAATTTCGTTCAAACTCCTACCTTTTTATTCAAAATCTATTACATTTCCTTGTTGGTTGGGCCAAAAAGCCCAAAAATAGGGAAACTAATAAACCCGAACCCAATTCTTTTGAGCCCAGTTTCTACCCCTCTTATCTTTCCCCACCTTACCCTAAATTCTGTCTTTTCCCTAATTCTTGGATGCGCCGCTCGAGCTTGAGCAAGGTAGGAAGCTTGAGCGTCGTCGATCGGTGCGCCCCATCCTTTGTCATCCCCTCTCCCTCACCGAGCCTGTCTTCCCCCTTTTCTCTGTTCTCTCCCTTCCCTTCTGAGTTCTCAAGCCAAGATTGGTACTCGGTTGTCCGAATCGCCGCAAGTCCGTCGATCGATAGTGGTTGTCCGTGGAATTTTGGCCTGGACTCGAGCCGTCGTCATCACCTTCACCATGGTCGTCGCGCCTCCTATGTTGGAAGTTCTAGTCGTCGGAACCGCCGCAAATCAGTGTACTTCCCTCGTATTGTCGTCGATCTGTTCGCGCCACCGGATTGAGGCTACAACATCGATGTCACTCGAGAGGCACGAGATCATCGGAGATCTCAGTACAGGCCGAGTGTGGCATCGCCGATCTCGTTCGCGTCTATCGTTGTTGCCCCGAACTGCGCTGCAAGTCCATCGCTCAGTTCAGGTGTGGCCGCCGAAGGTTGGTCTGGAGTCGAGTCATCGCCGATCGTTTTCGTCTCCGACAGCCACCGTCCGCCCACTTCCATCAAGTACAAACCAGTCCTGCATCAATCGGAGGTGGAGGTCAAGGTCGAGTTCAGATCCACGCACTTCCGAGGCTCAATTCGGGAAGGAGTACCACTGTCTTCGAAGAGTTGTTTGGCTTTGACTCTCGACAGGTCTTTAGTATTGCCGCATTACTTACGTCATTCGAGGATTGCTTTCCAGGTAAGTCGTTCTCGACTTGCTCGGCTTTATTCTAGTCTTGTTAGATTTCATGCCGTGATTGTGAGATTTGTTTTGGGAATTAGTCCCGAATGTACGGTTTTCATGTGAAATGTTTTCATGCATGATGTGATGCGCTTTCCATTTCAAACGTTTTCTCGTAAAAGAAACAGTATCGCTTTCTTTGTGTTGGCAGCGTAACCGGCACGATCATGTGCGACGATTGTCGGTGGCGAAGAGGCGTCTAGCCATGGTCGTGTGTTGGCCGGGCCCCTTTAAAAATAAAAACGGATTGATTGTTTTTGGAAAGTGCTCCAGTGGAGGCTTGACCAGGGGTTGGAAGGATGACGTATATGAAAAGTGGGAGGGCCTGCCTCTGCACTCGGGCGCAGGTGAGTTAGCGTCGTAGATGGGAATGCGGTGGTGGAAGGGAGAATGGCATTTCCCAATAGGATTGTGAATGCTTTTGTTGTGTGCGTGTGTGTGTGATTACTTAGTTTTTTTTTTCGACCTTGTGAATTTCTCGCTACGCTTGATGAATTGTTTGTTTCGTTGTATCTCCCTTTATTGGTTGAATGTCGAAGTGTGGGTTATTATTACAAATGCTTTACTTTTGTGCTTGTTAGTTTGACTATGGTATGTCTCATTGTCTTTTCTTTCACATACTCTCTAGTTTGTGGAAATGTGTGTTGACCTATTCTGTTCTGTTCAATTTACTTGTTAAAAGCTATGTTGTTGGCTAATTGTTGTTTTTCAAACGTCTTACTATTGCCGTGTGTTATCTAGCTTGCCTAGGGTAGTAGCTGACCCATCGGGGACTTTATTTTTCAGTTCCAGGTACTCACATAAGTCCCGTGTTGGAGCCTAGGCCAGATGCTGCAGCGGATCGTTGACGCGTGTCACTAGGTCATTGAGTGGGTTGGGAGTTCGGTTTAGTCTTGTTAGCTGTTTTGGATATTTCACTATGTTGTTGACTTTAGCAGATTTCTAGTGTTGAATGTGATTTGGCTAGACATTTGGGATTCATGCATGACATTATTAAAAATGTGGTTTGTTGAACGACAGTTGGATGTTTTAAAATAGTTTTCTTGTCGGGCCCGAGTTGCAAGGTCCAGGTATTCTAGTTGTCAACCAGTTCAGGTAGGACCCGTTAGGGTCAAACTACTTAGTAATGTCCCGACGTTAAGTCGGGGTGTTATAGGATATAGGGACATGGAGACGTCTAGTCTTTTACATATATGTGTATGGATGATACATGTAAGACTGACCCACCTTAAGACTTTCCAAAAGAGATTGTAGAGTTTTAAGTTAAACCAGGATTAGTAGATTCCTCAGACATGAGTGTGTTATGGTCTCTCTTGATAATTTGTATTTTTTTGACGATGTTAAACGCTTTTCGTAAAAGGGAGATATAAAGGCAATAGTTGGGATTGCCAAAAGTTGAGTGGGAGCCATAGTCATACAAGACTGGAGAAGTCCTCCTAGTTCGTGTATACAATGATACATTGAATAGGATTGGTGTCTCGACCACTTGAAGAGCGTGAACTGAAAATGCATGGCCATGCTCGGATGATTGTTTTTATTTCGTTTAAATTGACAGTTCAAACTCAGAGTTCAAGAAACGCATTTGACATTAGATATGAATGTCACCATATCGTCAAATAAGACATTAAGAGACAAATGTATCTTATATTGCACACTTGTTTAAGGACAAGTGGGAGATTGAAGGAATTGTGTCCTTTAATTTAATGTGCAATGACTAAATCTTGGATAGGACAATTAACGGATATAATTTAATCCGATTATTTTAGGAGTCGCAGTGCTTTGCTAGAAGTCAACTATGATTAATGGGGTTAAGCGGGTTAAACCCATGGCTATTATAATCGGGTCCTATGCGGTCACACACTTAGAGTTGACGAACTAGATCAAAACGAAAGATGGTTTTTATTATTAATGTATATTAGATATATACTAATAATAATAAGATAAGATTTATTTGTGAAATAAATAAATAATGAATGAAAAAGGAGTTTCATTTTGGATGAAGGTTATAAATGAAAGAGTTTTGTAACTCTCCCCCAAAATTCATTATTCCTTAATTATGAGGAGAGGTTACAATTGAGGATGAGAGTGATATTTAAACGGGATTGACTCTCCTCATAGGACTGATTTTCCTTCTTGCTTTATCTTCTCCATTTTTCGTGCTCTCCATTGTTCTTCGTCCTAGCATTCGAAGTCAAAGGCGATCTAGATCGGGCTCGTGTGGACCAACTAGAGGAGCAACACGTGGGGCTCTCATCTCTTTCGTTCCTACCCGATTAGATCCGGTTTACGCATCAACAGATATTTTCTATGAACGATGGTTGATCTATTAATTATGCATGAAGATCCTACGATTAGATGTTTAGATATGATCTGAAATTCCGCTTAACGCATCTAATAAACCTTCAATTTATTCATCGTTATTTCATCCTCCATTTCTGCGACATTGTACCAAATGTTATGAAATTTTCAATATTCTTGATATCCTCGTAATTTTGAGTTCCCCTTTTCTTAAGTTTCTTTGGTAGTGGATATTCCATCATAAGAAAGCAAGATCTTCAAAAATTCTTTTTCCTCACTTTTAGTTCGCGTCACTTCTAACATTTCAATCGATCCTTTGTTGTTAGTATCAATTTGTTGGATTGTGTTGAAAAGGGTATTGTTGATTTTTTTAAGTGTTTGTTTTGTGTGTAAGAAATCGACGAGGAAATGATTTAGGTCTTCATGTGGGTTATACATGCAAGACATTTAAACAGGACTGGGATGAGATGTTTATGAAGTCGGTCTTTTGTTGGTAAGTTGTTTTTATTTGGCTATTTTTCTACTCTCTTATGTTCTAAAATACTTGTCATTTTAGCATGTGTTATTGGTATTGGTTAAAAAATATATGAAAGAAAGAGATGAGAATATACAACCACCATATACCAAAAACAAGGGTATATGTGCAAACTACAACCTGCTCTCTCCGCTGAACTAGGGTGGCAATGACCAAAAAAAAAAAACAAGCCCTAAACACCAAAACCATGGCAAGACTCCAAGTCTCAGTGCATCATACGACCAAAGCACTAGTACCAAGAAAGAGTAAGCTAAGCATGCCTAAAAAAGGGTCAATCTCATATTTTAGCACGTTTTTTGTTCAATAATATTTGTCATTATATAAATTTGATAATTTTTTCAATTTTATCCTAAAAAACTTTTCAAAAAGGAAAAAAATTCCTTCTCCAAAAATAAAACTAAGTATAAAAATAAACTAATCATAAATAGATATCTATATAAAATTAAATGCCTTCTTAATATTTGAAATATTCATAAAACTAATTGAAGCCCCGTGATATTCACGGGATAATTTTACTAAAAAACTATACAATTCTACGATATTAATTTAAAATATTATATATATTTATATAATATCATAATAAATTATGCAATAGACAATTTATTTTTTTTAGATTGTACTCCATATTTTAATTGAATATATTTTTAAATATTTTTCAATTATTTGTGGAGATCTTATCCAAATTTAGATTGAAATTATTAAAATATTAATTTTACTTTTTATTGAATATTTTTAAATAATATTTTCTTTTTTTTAGAAACTTATATGTATAAAATACTTGTTTTTTTTATAAATATAATAATAATTAGGATAGGTTATCTACAAAGCATACTATAATTTATTAAAATATTTTTTTAAAGTTAATTTATTAAAATTATATATTAGAGTTCTTATCTTTTACTCTATAATAATAAGAATGTTTGTAAATATGAAAAATACAATATAAAGATTAGTGTAGAAGAGAACATTGTCCTTGATTTAAGAGATTAAATATAGAGAAAATTATCTATGTATTATTTACAAAATTCAATTCATCTATAAAGTTGTTTTCCATACTAAATTTACATAAACAAGAAATAAAATATAAAGAAAATTAATGTATATGAAAATTTACAAAATTCAATGTATTAATCAACCTATCATCCATATTAAATTACAAAAAAAAAACATAGAGATAATAAAATTAAAATGTAAGGTGGGGCTAGAAAAAAAATCTATATTTACATAAATAAAATAAAAAGGAAATTAAGAAAAATATAATGTAAATTTTAATCAAAATTCAATTTAAGCAAGTATTCATCAAGATTAGTAAATTTTTCTATTTTTTTATCAAACTTTGATTTTAGAAAAAATATTTAATATAAACGAATAAAAAGATAAATAAAATATAATTGTATTAATTTAAATTCAAATTCAAATTTTTTTTTGACATTTACATATAATCTTAGTCGTCAACATAAAATTATATCTTTTTCTCAAAATAAAAATATATCAACATAAAAAAAATTATTATTGAAAATTATATCATTATATAGATATAAATTTTAAACTTGGAGCTCAAGCCTTGTTAAAAGATAAAAAAAAATATTAAGACCCTAAATCTTGTTAAGAGATAAAATATTAAATTAATATGGAAAATATCGTCTCATAGGAATTTATGTATATAAAAATTATATAAATATGTTATCTGTTGTAGTAAACTAATACATAATCCATAGATAGAAAATTATATACATAAAAAATTATATAAACATGTTATCTATTTAGTATATATAGCAAGAATACTATAAGTTGTTACAAAATTTATTAAAATATAATTTCACATTAATTTATTCAAAAATGTCACATGGCGCAAATTTTACAACAGACTTGGGTTCTACTTTATAATGTATTAGGGCAGATAATAAATATTTCTAAACGGACGTAATAGTTACCAAATTTAGTCCACATTAATATTTGTTATTTCTTTTTACCAAAAAATAAATATTTGCTATTCCTTTTTGTTCAATGACCATTTTGTAAGCCTACTTGCTGCTGTTTATTTATAAAATTTCCTTACAATATCAATATAAATCCCAATATCAATAACACAAAATATTGGTTACTAGTTCTAATTTATAAACTTGGCCAAAACAACCATTAAAGTGGCTGTAGTTTAGTGGTTAGAATTCCACGTTGTGGCCGTGGAGACCTGGGCTCGAATCCCAGCAGCCACAATTTTTACATGATAAATCCTTTTGCAATTTTTGGGCTTGACCTTTAAACCGGCTTTGTTTATTGGGCTAAAACTTGTATAATCCTAATTTGCAAATTTATTGGGCCAAACAGTAAAAAACAAAAGCCCACGCGTGGATCAGAATTAATTTGTAGGTTCAGTAAACTTAATTTGTTGTCTGATCTGTACATAAATTTTCATTCTCATCCGTCGCATTTGATGATCGATCAATCTTTCTCGTTTCATGTTGAAAAAACGTTAATCGATCTTCATCATAATATGTGGGAGTGGGACAAGCATGTTCTGATGCTTATTGCTGTCAATCTGAATTTTTTTTGTATTGTAGATCTGTTTCTTTTGCACCATTTAGATATAAACGAGCAAGAAATTGTACAGAAGCCCGAAGGAATTCATCAATTAAAGCACTCGTAAGAGTTGTTAAACAAAAGAGAAGAGGCAATTTTGTTGTTGCTAATTGCTAAGTTCATACAAGCCAGGAAACCTAGCAATATTTCCCATCCCACATCGGAGAGGACGAGATATGCAGAAAAGCGGAGAGGCATCCCATCCCACATCGAAGAAGAGGAGACATGGAGAGAAGCGGAGAGAGTATAAAAACGAAACTCAAAAACTGATGAAAGTATCTTTGCGCTTGGGGCAATGACGCAGCTAGTGAGGTAATAACCGAGGCGCGTCAATTGCTGGTTGAAAACTATTTCCAAACCCCCTCTTCGGCCTTGGCTTGTCCGGGGGCCGTCGAGAATTTCTGGAAGGGCTCCCTTGCTTCTGCTTGGGTAAAGCCCTACAATCCTCAGTTAAATCTTTCTCAATTACTCAATTTAATCGCGTTTATTAGGTAAAACAAAGCAAATTTATTTATAAAGCGAAGTTAATTACATAAAAACGCTCACGCGCAAGCATGCGAGCGTGCTTATTCGATTAAAAACTTCAAACAAAAAAGCAACTAATAAAACGACAGCGTTTCAAGGGAAAATAAACTCTTAGCGGTCGTGGTGGGTCCCGCCTAGAACCCGATCCTTCAACTCCTTGGCTTTATCCACCACCCCTTTCTTCTCATCTCTGCCGGTGCCGGCCGCCGATCCCAAATCTTCAGCCATGGTGACGGTTTCACGTCCGTACACCACGTCCTCTCCCGGCCCGGTGGCTCTGGTGACCCTCGTAAACCCCGCCACGCCCACCGGCCCGTGCCCGGCCCGATCGCGCTCGAACTCGTCCCCTGATCCGATGACGCCGGAGGTCGGGTCGCGAACTTGCTGCTGCTGATGCCCGCCGCCGTATACGCCGGAAGTCGGATCCCGGAATTGCTGCTGCTGGCCGCCGGCGTATTCGCCGGAAACCGGGTCGCGGAGCTCCTGCTGGTGCTGGCCGCCGCCGTATTCGCCGGTGATCGGGTCTCGGAGAAGATGTTGCTGGACGCCGCCGTAGTCGCCGGAAGTCGGGTCGCGGAGCTGATGTTGCTGGCGGCCGCCGTAGTCGCCAGAAGTCGGGTCGTGGAGCTGGTGTTGCTGGCGGTCGCCGGAAGTCGGGTGGCGGAGCTGGTGTTGCTGGCCGCCGCCGTATTCCATCTCGGGGTCTTGGTAGTCGCTGCCAACTGCGCGGGCTCTGGTGGGGTCATGCTGGCTGGTTAGGCTGGCTCCGGTGGAGCCGGGCGCGCCGAGTGGATCGGAGGTATGGAAGGCTCCGGTAGTGCCCGGTGCTCCGATTCTGGCGCCGGAGAGTTCTTCAGTTGGGTTTTCCCATTGCCCCCTTTCTTGATTACGCCTATCTGCCATTGCTTTCTTTTGAGATCGGATACTACTTGATTTGGTTCTTTGTTTGTTGGGAGCGAATTCGGAAATTGGAGTGATCGATGGGGTTTGTTGTAGGAATCTGAATTTGGGTAATTGATTTATAGTGTGAGTGAGAGTGTTGAGTTTTGATGGGCCGAGTTGACACGTTGATTGTGGCGATGTGGTGGGTGTATTTGGAGAGTGCCACGCCGGCGTTGGATTTGTATACTTGGGCTTGATGCTGGCGTTTTCGTATCTATCTTCTTCCCAGTTTGCAACCATGAAAAATCCAAATTTTCTTTGGAAAGGATATCAAAGAGCTCAAATTTAAGTTTGTCGTATATGATATATTTGCAATGTACATGCATACATACCTCGCGCATGCACGTGACACGGATCACGGTCTCGTGTCCAAGAGGATGCCCGAACTCATGTACTATGACTGATCAAAGGATCTTTCGAGGATTCAAGGCATCGGGGACAATTCTGAAAACATCGGAAGAGATTCAGGGCAAGGAGGCAAGGGGAGCAAGTCGGACCATTCTAGAGAGTTCTGGAGCGGGCGCGCTCCTTCTGAAGCTCTCTAGCATAGGCACGGCTTAGAGAAATGGCTAGGTGCGTCTAAGGATGCACATGGGGGCGGGGCGGGGCGGCGAATGCATTCCCCGTCCCCATCCCCGAATACTATTATGTCCCCCCTCCCCGTTTAATCCCCTCGGAGAACGGGGCGGCGAATCCCCGTCAGTTATTGGGTTGTTAACGGGGTCCCGTTTATTACAAAAAATATTTTAAACTTTAAAAAAATTTACAAATATCAAATTTAATAACAGAAATTTTAAATTTCATTATATAATTTGTAAATATATATAAACTTTTAAATTAAAAACTACAATTATATTTAAAAAATTTGTTTATTCCATGTTTTATAAATTAAATAAAACAATGAACATATCGGATATATAGCGGTGATTCGGGGCGGATAGTAAATTACCCGTCTCCGCCCCGTTTAAAATCGGGGATACGAAAATGATCCCCGTCCCCAACTCGTTCCCCACTAAGTCGGGGAATCCCCACCCCATTAGGGGTGGGTCCCTGTGGATCCCCGCCCCCGCCCCGTTCCCCACTAAGACGGGGAATCCCCGCCCCTAATGGGGCGGGTCCCCGCGGATCCCCGTTCCCACGGATTTTTTGTGCATCCCTAGGTGCGTCCCTTCTGGAAGGTTCTAGATCAGGTGCGCCCCTCCAAAACAACCTAAAATGTTCAAGCATGGGCACGAGGCTTCTCCAAGGAAATTCCATAGACAAGCCACCTTGAGATGATTCTAGAATTGTCTATGGAAGACTTAGTCTAGACCCTTCTCTTGTAAAGGGGAGGCCATGCCTATAAATAACCATCCACCAAGTCCTTTGCATCAAAAGACTTAGACTACTAGGCTCTCTTTGTAAAACACTAATGTAAAGCTTCTTTTTGTAATATAAAGTTTTTCCCACAAAAATCATCTAACTTTCTTCTCTTGAGCATTCAGGTCAATACGTGACTTAGCATATCAAAAGGGGTTCGACTTAGCTAAGGGCCGCACAGGTTCGAAAAGAGTCTCAACCCGTATCACATGATCCTTATAATTCTAACAATTTTTATTTACATTTTCAAAATAGATAAAACCGATTAACGAATTTTTTTTTTGATAAGGTAAAAATTAGCAGACTTTTTAAGAAGGGTGTCCTAGAGCATCTTTACGGATGAAAACCCAAAGTTTGACATGTGTGATGATCGATGCATCTTAATTTCCTGTTACCCAACCTCAAGGTTGTGAAAACGATCTGGATCAGTGGATTGTAAATTTCAAGTATTATGGATCGTGGGCTGGATATCCTAGACCGGGCCTATCCGAATCATCTGGTGATAATAAATGAGACAAAAAATTAACCAAGTGAACAACATGGAATTGAATTGCCTATTATGAAAGTAGCTGTAAGGTTAAAAATATATAAAATGATATCTAAGTTTAAAAAAGTTTAGGGGGCTAAAAGACACATGTGTTTATCTTGAATTGGTTAATTTTTTTTAAGGAAAATACGAGCTCTTATAATTAAATGTCAAGTTCTGCTAAAGCGGTTACATTATGTGAGATTTGTACATCAAAGATTTCTTCGTAACCTAGAGTTGGATATATTCAGGCAAGGAAATGAGCTACAGTATTTCTAGACCTACTAATATGGAAAATAGAGCATGTTAATTGATGTCTAATATAAAAATAGAGAGTACTCAAGTAAGATAAATGTAAACTAGCATTCTAAACCTCTAACACAAGTTACATAACCAACAAAGCATTGGACTGCACCTCAAGAACGTGGATTTGGAAGACGCTTAGCAATTTGGAGTCTAACTAAAATGGCTTGAGATTCAGCAATCGCGACAGACCATAAAACCGGTATTCATTGAACAGCTCCTGTTAAAACATGGCAGCAACCAGGAGAACTAGGATTGTAGCCACGTTTGGAGCATGTAAAATTTGTAGGTGTCTTGGACTCTTGCTTCGTAGTTCCCACCGAAGATTATGTATCTGTTGGTACTCAGGGAACAGTGCGATGTTGAAGCCGTGGAGTTCCTCTTCGTGGATGTAGTTGAAGACGACTCTTCAGTAGATCAATCATATGTAATACTTGATATAGGTTTGAATCACGTAGAAACGCTTTCCGAAATCAATATTTCGCCCCTACATAGCCTTGGGGAATCCGAGAAATTTGAAGTGAGATAAGACAAACCAACTGATATCTAACAAGGCTCCTGAAAGAGATCGAACCTTAGAGTTCATGTAAAATGGATATTAGACTCTATTTGAAGTTCAATCATAGAGAGAGACACTCTCCTCTGATTATGTGAACCTATGTAAACTCAACCCGACACTAATCTCCCAATAGCCTTTTATATAGGCAAATGAAAACTGTTTCGGGGAACGATTACCAGCAGTTACTAGCGCTTACTAGAAGCAAACAGCGGTTACCGAGTGCCACGAAAGGTTATCATCAATAGCCCACGTCACCCATCATTTATTAACCCATTAAGGAAGTTACAATGCAGTTAAACAACGGTTACATGACCGTTATCAATCATTAAACACGTGCCGAAATTTCAGGCATGCATTAGAGAACTATTGTTCCCTCCAAGGGAATAGACATTGTTTCCTCCAATAGGGAACAAACATTGTTCCGCAACTTCTCCTTAATGTTTCCCTCTAGACCTCAACTATGCTTACACAAGCATGCACTCCGCACACCCAAACCCGTGACATAGCAAAGTAAGATCTCATAGTGTCGTATGAATCCCAATCACACTAAAAGGCATTGTTCCCATATAGGGAACAATCACTTGATGACACTAAAATCACCAACAACCCTCCCCCATTTTAGTGTAATCCTTGATTCATAAAATAAACAAGCTTTTATCCCAAACTCATGCATAAGCGAAAATATCGAAAACGATTGAATTTCCGCTTTAGTGTAGTTACACATTTCAAACACCCCGGAATCATGGTGTCCTAAGGATTGAACCAATCAACCACTTTGGATGCATGAAGATAACACACACATAAGCTTCGTTACATCTCTAAAGTTTTACTTGACTCTATTAAGGGTCTCGAGTCCATATCTATTGATGAACGTATGTGAAGCCAACCTGGAGCTTCATGAAGCGGCCAAACCTCACGTCCATATAGGTAGATCCTTTAATCGTGCACCTACAATTGCACTTTTTCAAAGGAACTATTAAGAAGACTATGCCTTCAACCTCCAACTTGTAGGAACTGAGCACATATTTGGGGATTGTTATGTTGTGCTCACAATTTCTAGGTATGGGCTTTCCACATTGAATTATGTCCCTAATTTTCATTAGGTAGAAATTGGGTATCTTAGCACTAGAAAGCTATACAGGTCTTTTATCCCATCCCCTTACAACCAACCCCTTCGCCAAGTGGTTAGCCTAATTTGTTTTGACCGAACTAAAACAACAAAATCACACTATGTATCACGATCCATGTCATACCTTCACATCCAAAAGACGTGACATGTGATAGCACATTGTAACAATGATCGTTCCCCACTGGCCAGAGATATTTTGCTCACATAGTTGAAATCTATTTCAGCCTTTACGAAACATGGTAGATTTTAATTCATAGTCATTACCTTAAACGAGGCTACAACTCACACTACCAATTTTGTTCCAATTGTGAAAATCAGAATGCTAGATCATTTTCCACAGTCCATGAACTGGAACTGTTCCCAAGTAGAAAGATCCACCTACTTTTGGAAAATAACTCTCTATCTAACGATCTAACTTGCATCCAACATTTCCATTTCCAAGGAAATTATGTCATTACTAAGACCACAATTCATGGTCCTTACCAAGTAATCTACAAACTCAAAATCATGAGAGAAGACAAGAAATCAAACGATACGTCTCCATGCAAGAAACAAGCGTTCATGTCAAGTGACATTATTCCCAGGGGACACGTTTCATGTCAAATGACATCGTTCCCAAGAACACATTTCTTATCAAATAACATCGTTCCAAAGGACACGTTTCGTGTAAAATGACATCGTTCCCAGGGACACGTTTCCTGTCAAATAATCGTTCCCAGGGACAGTAACCCCAAGGACTAACCCGACCTCCCCATGTCCTTCATAGAATTTTTCAATTCTCATGAAATCATACATATTGTACATGCTACACAAACACCATCGTTAGTATGCAAATAATAAATATAACAAACATCATATAAATATAATACAAGTACAATATGAAATAAACAAACTAATCTGTATAAATACAGTAGAGTCAAATAGCCAATCTGTGAATCACACTAGGGCCTTCATTAGTAGACTTAATCAAATAATCTGTCCAGGGAACAGTAGACTTAAATTAAGTAATCTGATATCTAGTAGACTTTACTCAAGTAACCTTTCTAAGGAACAACGGTCTTGAAGTAAGTAATCTAGATTTAATCATGAGTAATCTACACACAAGGTATAGTAGACTCATATCATCTCCATTCAAGAAAATTTCATCTTCCTCATTTATTTCTTCTAGTCTAGATGTTTTGTCACGTCTCTTTAGACTCTTGCATTCTTAACCATGATATATCATCATTAATTCATGACCATAACTTTGATCATATCTTATACGGCTATCAAATACCATAAAGTATAACGTCTTGTAATAGACTCTTGTTCACATACAATTTATATCAGGAACAAGCAACAATACATAGAGAACAAATTCGTTCCATTGCAAGGAACATTCAACGTTCCCTTCAAGGGTACATCTTTCTTAAAAGAAAATTCTTCATATAGACAACTGCTATAACTTATTCATATCCTTCAGGGAACAATCATCTTATCAAGAAACAATTCCCTCACCGTACCATTCAATGTTCCCTTCTCGGAATTAATTATCCGAAATTCATTCGATCCAAAATTCAGTTTTCCTTACACAATCATATATATATATATATATAATTTCTTATATATGATTAACAGCGGTTACTAGAATCTAACAGCGGTTACCAAGTGTCACAAAAGGTTATCATCAATAACCCACGTCACCCATCAGTTATTAAACCATTAAAGAAGTTACAATGCAGTTAAACAACGGTTACATGATCGTTATCAATCATTAAACATGTGCCGAAATTTCAGGCATGCGTTAGAGAACTACTGCTCCCACTACTGTTCCCTCCAAGGGAATAGACATTGTTTCCTCCAATAGGGAACAAACATTGTTCTGCAACTTCTCCTTAATGTTTCCCTCTAGATCTCAACTATGCTTACACAAGCGTGCACTCCGCACACCCAAACCCGTGACATAGCAAAGTAAGATCTCATAGTGTCGTATAAATCTCAATCACACTAAAAGGCATTGTTCCCATATAGGAAACAATCACTTGATGACACTAAAATCACCAACAAAATCAGTATTATATAATCAGAATGTATATAATACTTATACTTCAGCATCCCTGTTTAGCAAGCATGACCCCATTAATTTTTTTTAATTTCTGAAACCCATTTCTCCTTGTGATTTTGGGCGATATAAATCATCCCAACTCTTCCAATGTATCTTCCGGTGTTGATCTTTAGCTCCCCACCAGAATCAAGCTAAGAAAAAGTGTATCTCATCAAGAAGAGAATCGAGTAATTCTATATAACTACAAAAATATGAGGGCTATTAATTCTCCCTTTATCAGAGACAGAAAAGTTTGAACCCAACCCAAAAATAGTATAGCATCGTTACATTATACAAGAAATGTTTCTATCATTTTATTGGGCTTCCTGGTCTACATATTGTCATATTTATTAAGAAATTAACAAATCCAGTGTAATTAGATATATGAAATAAGATTTTTATTCATATGGCAAGGCGGAGGCTCTCTAAATACACCTCCAACCATACATAAGTGATAAGTCACTGAAGAGAGTACATTACTCCACCACAACCTCTTCCAACAGGATACTCCCTAAACCCTAATTCAGCTCAACACAAAACACAACTTACAAAATCCAACCTTAAACCAAACAGGCCCTTAAACTTCTATGTGAAAAACTTAAACTGATCAAAGCATTGCATATAAGTATATAACTATAGCTTATAGGAAGTATCCACCAGGCTTGTTCCAAACCACCGTTCAGCGGCCGCCGCCACCACCACCAATACCGGTGGCCCCGGTTCCTCTACGGGTCCCGCCACCAGCGCCGGCTCCCATGTCTCCGATGGTGCCGAACATGTCCTCCTGCCGCTGGGTGTCTTCTCCACCACGCCTCTGCTGCTGCTGCTGCTGTCCTCCGGCGTCATAGCCCACTCCACCACCGAGCTGATCTACTGGGATGCCGGTGCCGCCCATGCCCATGCTCAGTTCCTCTCCTTGTTGCTGCTTCCTTTCACCTCCTCCTTGTTGCTGTTGCTGCTGTTGCCGGCTTCTGTCTGCCATTTTTTGATGCGATGATAAGATAATGTGTATCAAGTCTGAGAATAATGTGTTTTTGTTATATTTGATTTGATGTTACGAGGGTTTTTGTAGGGTTTTAATAGTGGTGGAAGATTGCATGGGAATCTGGGGACATTACAAACTAAACTAATTGAAGTTATCTTCCATGAAAGTTGACACGTGACCTTGTGATTTTGGCTAGAAGGTGACACGTGTAGCTTAGGGGTTGTGTGGGTGTTTGAGTATGGTGACACGCCGGCCTGCTATGAAGTACTTGGTTTATATCTGGATAAGATGGAGCTTTTGGAGAGAGATTTTTTGTGCCTTGATGAGGATGAAATGGATAAGGTTACTATTTGATTTGTTTAGTTATACAAGATGCAGAGGGTACTTTTGACACGTTGGTTGATGTGCTTTTGAATGATATTTATATGTGCAGAGTTTACATAGTCTAAAAGGCCTTGGTTTGTTGATGATCCATGTAAAAGTAAACTTTTGCTTAAATTTAATGCAAGATAGAGGTTAAAAGTAATTTAATTTAATTTGTGCCCTTGGATTAAGAATTATGTACCTTCCGAAAGCAAGAATCTGACACAAGATGGTTTCCTACAATCCATCTATTGTATTAACTATTAAAGGCCACAATGGATCTGTCAATACATTATTAATTGTCAAAATCTCATTGAAAATTAATCCATCTAAAGCACAAAATGATAGCCAAAAGGCAAGCATTTTTGATATACCTTCACATTGGCAGCAAAGATGCTCAGCTTATCAATGACAAATTTAGTGCTCCTGATCACCAGAAATTTCCACATGAGCACTCTCCATCTTTAAAATGATGAAACCTCATGTTATCTCTAATAACAATATCCCTTCTAGTGATCTTAGACACTCCACACATAAACGAATGGCAATCCTCACAAATCCTCACGTTTTTCATGATCCGAATTACTGATCCAGCATCAGTACTCAGCAACCCAAATGACAATGCTAGCTTCTCGCTATGCGTTAGCAGAATCCGACGTGCATCATCTTCACAAATATTATACGAAACCGATGACAAATTCTGTTGGTAGCCATTCATCTGCAACTGATCTAACAAATTCACCAACAAATCCATTATCTCATCAGACATTGGATGGCTAAGATCACCTGCAAAAAACTTGTCAACAATTCCTTTCTTCCTTTCAATCCAGCTACACGCTTGATGCTTCCTCAAATTCCGCTTCTGCATCAATTCTCTAACCCTAGAAACATCATCCCATCTCCCAGCATTGGCGTAAATATTGGATAACAAAATATAATTTCCTCTTACATTCGGTTCAAGATCGAATAGATTGGAAGCCGCGATCTCAGCAATGTCTGGATTTCCATGAGTACGACACGATCCAAGGAGAGCGCCCCAAACTCCTGCAGTCGACTTCAACGGCATAGATTTGACCAGATCAAGAGCTTCGTTTAATTTTCCAGCTCGCCCAAGAAGATCAACCATGCAAGCATAGTGACCTGCTGATGGTGTAATATCATATATTTCCTCCATGGTTGAGAAAAACCGTTTGCCTTGTTCTACCATCCCGGCATGACTACAAGCTGTGAGGAGACCCATGAATGTGACCTCAGTCGGTTTGATTCCGGCATTGATCATTTCATGGAAGAATTCTATAGCTTTGTTTGCACTTCCATGCATGGCAAATCCATTGATCATCGCGCTGTAAGTGTACACGTTTCTTAAAGGCATACGCTCAAAGATTTTGTAGGCGTCTTCTAACATCCCACATTTGGTATACATGTTTATCAACGCAGACCCAACAAAAACATCATTGCACGTATCGATCCCTAGCTTTTGCGCAATATCAAGGACCCATGTCGCATACTTTGCTGTCCCCAATTGCCCACAAGCCGAAATCACACCCACTAATGTCATTTCATCGGTTCGAGCTCCCTCATCTTGCATCATTTCAAACATCTCCAACGCCTCTGCAGGACTCGCGTTTTGCGCGTAGCCATTAATGATAGCCGTCCAAGTAACCGAATCCTTCACAGGCAACCCATCAAACAGCTCCTTAGCAGCATCCATATCTCCACTCTTTGCAAACGCACTAATCAGCGACGTCCCAGAAACAACATCCTTCTCAGGCATTTCATCGAACACCTTGCGCCCACAACCAAACTCCCCACATTTCACATACATATCAATCAACGAATTCCCCACCACCAATTCCCAATCAAACCCACCGAATTTCACCACCTGCGCATGGATCATCCGCCCCAATCTCTCATCACCTTCCACACCACAACTCTTGAGCAAAGAGCTCAAAGTGAACGACAATGGCGAAGTCCCAACCCTCCTCATACGACAATAAAGGGCTACAGACTCATCCAATCGCCCATTCAAAGCGTACCCGCGGATCAAAGCGGTCCATAGAAACGGGTTCGGGTCGTGGACCTGATCAAAGACGGCGCGAGCGTAAGGCTCGATTGGCAGGTCGAGTTCGGAGACTCTGCGAACGAGCTTCGTGAGCAGATAGCAAGATTCGTTGAGGCCGTTTCGATAGATGTGTGCGTGTACCTGTTTGATTTGTGTGAGGGATCGACATCCATGGAGGGTCTGGATAACCCGAGATTCCAAGAGCTGTTTCAATTCTTGTAGCTGAGAAAAGGGGATGAATACAAGCTGGGGTTGATCTTGTTGGATGTGTGAAGAGAGTTGCTTTGGCCTCAGGGACAATCCTGCATTGCCTCCTTTGTAGAGAGTTCGCATTCCCTTCTAGAGAGAGAGCAATTGCATACAAAACTGAAGGTGAAAGAGGTACAGAACAACGTCAATTTTGAATGAAGATTGGTTTTGGTAGACAGTTATATAACTTGAAAGGATAAAAGTTAATTTTTACATGACTTCATTTTGACTCAAAAAAATAAATAACATTGTATTTGTACCCATTTAGGGCTATAAATGAACCGAGCCGTTCGTGAGAAATTCAGTGTTCGGCACAGTTAAATCTTGTTCGTGTTCGGCTCGGTTTGTAAATGAACCAAGCTTGAGCACAATTTTAAGGCTCGAAAGATACAGTCCGGATCCTCTACTACGATTTATGCTACATATGCTATGCCACCACTAATATCATGACACATGTATTCATATTAAGCAATTTTTATTGATTTAAAAGCAACACAAAAATGTTAGAATGAAAATAAATAAATTAAAATTCCTTGTTTTTAATCCGCCTAAAGAGGCGGATTCATCTTCTCCAACCTCTAAACCCCTTTCTTCCCTCTTCCTATTAGCTTAGCCCCTTTAATGGAGTCTTTAATCTGCATCTAAATACTTTACCCATTTAACTTCAATTGATTTAAATTAAAGACTGATATTTTAAAAACATGAAGGAATTTCCCACAAAAAGGTACAATAGATCAAGATTTGAAGAAATAGAACAATGAATTTATATTGGTTAATTTACCCTAATATATATATAATTAATTTGTCCATCATAACATTGAGAAAAAAAATATTGAAACTAGTAGGACTATAGTAGAGGATCCGAATATAGACCAAATAGCAAATTGGATCACATCAAAAATTTAAAGTGGTTAATTTTGCCCTCTATATGAATACAGAGAGTGAAAAAGAAAGTTTATTTTTCTAATTTTATTTTTTGCTATTTTTGTGTTAAAATTAAAGCATCGACTAATAAAGAGGACAAACTAGCATCATGCCACATGCCTTTAAATCAATTGAAGTTAAATGGTTAAAGGATTTGGATGCAGATCAGAGACTCCATTGAAGGGGTTAAGGTAATAGGAAGAGGGGAGAAATGGGTTTAGGTTGGAAAAGATGGGTCCGCCTCTTTAGGCTAGAAAAAAATAAGAAAATTTATTTTGTTTATTTTTATTCTAACATTTTCGTGTTGCTTTTAAATCAATAAAAATTGCTTAATATGGATACATGTGTAATGATATTAGTGGTGGCATAGCATATGTAGTATAAACCGTAGTAGAGGATCCAGATCACGAAAGATAAATGAACTGAGCTTGAGCACAAGATAAATTCGGCTCATTTGCTCATGAGCAAACTCGATTATATACTCATGAGAAAACTCGATTATACACTCATAAAAAACTAGATTTTACGTTTATGAATAAGCTATACTTACTATATATATTATTATAATATATAGTTTATGTTAAATTACATAGTTTTGGTGGTGTTTCTTAAATCACATAGTTTAAATTTGAGATTTATTTGGTTGTATAATTAATCAAGTAAACAAGTTGTTTACGGATTTGTCTGTTGAATAACTAAACGAGAGGTTCGCGAACAAGCTCGAGCTCGGTGAACATTTAAATGAGCGAAACTCGAACAAGATTTTAAGTTCGAACCAAACTCGCATTCGAGCTCGAGCTCGTCTATTTTTAACCGAGCCGAGCTTGAGCAACTCAAAGCGCGACTCGACTCGGTTCGATTACAACCTTATACCCATTGGCATCAAGAATTCAAGATTTGGACATTTAAACAAGGACTGGTCACCTTCAAACAGTTCAATTACTTGAAGCTCACCAAATTCTTTATGAATCTTAGGAACCAAAGTCATAAATTTCTTAAACAATTCCAGTATGAGATTTGGACAAGAGTTTGGCAACAGGACTTGTTTCATTCTGAGCTTTTGTTCAGATCTTCTTGATTTGAAAGCTACAATACACTGCTTTATTACCCAACAAAGATAATCGCGTGTTATAACTAACTGACTTATTACAGAAGCAACACAACTAACTTCAACTAGCTAGCTTAATACAGAACAAAACAAGAACGCTTGGGACAGAACTAAATCGTAAATCCAACAACCAGAAGCACTTCAACGACAATTCCTGATAGTTAGCAATCGCGCAATGATAAATTGAAGTATTTTCTAATTATGAACGCAATTTGTTTGATTCGTAATTTGGTCCACAATCAAGAACAATCAGTTCAGTCACACATAATGTTGCCAAGAAATTGATAAAGGAAAACTCAGAAGGCCTATAATGTGGCAAAACAATAGCATATAAAAGAGTTAACATGAGAAGCGAAAAATTGCTCTAAATAAGTTTCAACACACTTGTAGATCCTAATTCTTCGACCAAAAGAACCCTAGTTTCCTCTTCATTGCTATCTTTCCGGGCAAAACCGGCATTTGATCAGGACATGGAGAAGACCATGGACAATACACAAACGGAACAAGCGGGAGCCTGTCAAAACCTTGAGTTATTATTACATTATAAAAAGCCTCAGGAACATTAACATCATCCTTTTTACCACTCCCAAGATCAACCGCAGTGACCCGATTATCTCTTGCAAATACATAACAAAACCCGCCTTCAGGATTCCAAGGATCCGGTGCAATCACTTGCCTGCATCCCTTCAACAAGCCACGACCACACAAAGGACTAATCCGACCCCTTTGCTCCAAGCACCACTCTCCCTTTCCATAGTCCACAATTCGCCACACAAGCAGACTCAGGTTATCATCATCACTAGACCGCTCGATTTCACAGCATTTCACTACATCCTCATGATCCAAATGAAAGAGATTCAGAATCTTTCTTGATCCAACATTATTGTTGTTAGCATTGGGCAACGGAATATGGCCAAATCGGTAAGGACTGTCATAAGGATCGTAGGTTACTATATTGCTAACAACATTATTGTTGTTAGCAGGCCTCAGCTCGTTTTTTATAAAGGAAAAATTAATTTATGGGACTATAAGATCCTGCAGAAATTTCGACCAAAAAAAAAGATCCTGCAGAAATATTGACATGCCAATAAACGGGGAAAAAAAAATTCAATCACATCAAGGCATGTCCGTCGCAAAATGATTCAAGAACTTAATGAAATATTGTAAGTTGTAGCATACAGCTAGTTAATTAACTTCATTCAAAAGCAGAGAGATAGAGATTGACTGATTGAGACACCAGTGTGATTAATCAAGTTTACAATGTGATTAGTTATAATATAATGGGAATGAGATTCCCTTAAATGTACTATACTGCATCCAGGAAATGTGCTTGAAGCACTCTCATCTTTGATTTGTTATCTCCTCACCTGCAAGTTAAACTTTTGTAACTTTTATATACAATTTGTTAACCCAGTAGTGATGGATCTATTATCTATCGATCAGTTGACATAATAAATTCAGTTTCTATCTATGTGCATCAAATATCTATGTACATCAAATACAATAAACATAGGGATGTAATCGAATCGAGTCAACCCGAGCTTTGAGTTGCTCAAACTCGGCTCAATTAAAAATAGACGAGCTCGAGCTCGAACACAAGTTTGGTTCGAGCTGTTTGAACTTGGTTCATTAAATGCTCACCGAGCTCGAGTTTGGCCCGCGAACCTCTCTTTTAATTTTTTAATGAGATAAATCTACAAACAACTCGTTTACTTATCAATTATACAAGCAAATAAAACTAAAACGTAAACTATGTAGTTTGATAGAGACCACCAAAACCATGTAATTTAACATAAACTATATGTTGTATACAATATACATATTAAAGTTTATTCATGAATGTATAATCGAGATTGCTCATGAGCGTATAATCAAGCTTGCTCATGAGTAAACGAGTCGAGTTATCTTGCGATCAAACTCAGTTCATTTATCTTTCAGGCTTTAAAATTGTGCTCAAACTCGACTCGTTTATAAATCAAGTCGAACACGAATAAGATTTAACCAACAAATACCAAATCTCTATTCATTTACAACCCTGAACACTAAATTTAAATTAAGGCCATTCCGTTGCAAAATCAGCAAATTAAGGGATCCATCGACTTACCAAGTTACCCTAGTATTTTACAAGTTCCAATTCCAATCTTGGCCTTTGTCCCTCTTCTCCGCCGCCTTATCCTCTTTAACACTTCACAATTGTCAAACGCCAGCTCGCCGGCACCGCAGCAACAGCCAGGCACTTCTCTACGCAACGGCTCGTTTACGAATTTGGAATCAATTTGACTCGATTAGGCGGTGTTTAGGGTTTAGGGTTTTCCTCTAGCGAGAAAATGCTTACAACGATCCCTCTTCAACTGCCCCAGCTTATCACCTTCACCTCGCCAACTACTCTACAATCATCCAATGGCTGCTCATCACCATCTCCCTTCTCTTTCCCTTCTCCACGCCTTCCTATTTCCAAACACAACGCTCGTATCTTCATAGCGAGACAGTCTAAAACGGTTAATTTGGAGCCCAATTCCGAAGCTCCCAATGTTGATGATGATGACGACGATGAATTAGATGACGAAGGAGAGCTTGATGGCCCCAGGAGGAGGTTCAGAAAATTAGGAATGGGAGATGAGCCGGAAAAGGATTATGATAGAGACCCCGAATTCGCTGAGATTCTTGGGAATTGCCTCGATGATCCTGAGAAGGCCCAATCCAGAGTATGTATGCTTCTCCTTTTTCAATTAAGTAGTTCTAGGGTTTCTAGGTCTATTGTTAGGCTGATGAAATTGGACGATATTGGAATTGCTGTATTCAGATATCTGAATGTGAAATGTGCTCAGCTTAAAATTGAATTGCACTCTTGTAGATGGAGGAGCGGTTGAGGACGAAAAGACATAGGATTCTACACACCAAAACTGGTTCTGCCAATCCCACCCAGCTTACCTTCAGAAAGTGAGTTTCATACCTAGGATTTTTCAAGCTGTCATTGTTTTGCATTTTTGTGTAATGGATTTTTTTTGCTAGAGAATGATCAAGGCATATTATGATTGAGTTTCTTGACAAGTAATGAATTGAGTCAGCAATGGTTGTTATTTGTTTATCTGTTTTCCTTGTTACTGATTGCATTACTCATGACTTGTTGTGGCTGGTATTGGCAGATTCAGCTTTTCGAATTCATATATCTGGTTTGAGTTTTACAATGCTCCGTTGGAGAAGGACGTTAGGCTAATTTGTGATGTAAGTTGCTTCTTTAGCCAGATGAGCTTTCCTGCATTTAGTAAACCTGAAGGATTGATGCTTGATCTTGCTTATTTGTAGGCAATTAGATCCTGGCATATCATTGGACGCCTTGGTGGGTGCAACTCCATGAATATGCAAGTATGGTGCTCTCCTTGTTGAATTTCTACTTCATCTATAAATATGGATTATACAACTTTGCCAAAGAGACATATTTTCCAATACAGGCTTCACCTGACATTTGATCTAATGGCACAAGACACATTGAGATTCAATATGTTGTAATCTTGACCTGTTGAAAAGTATTTGCTTCTGATGCATTTCACATTTGGTTTCAGCTCTCACAATCTTCTTTCGAGAAGAGGCCAAGTTATGATGCTGTTCTGGGAGCGAATGTTGAACCGACAACATTTTACAATATTGGGGACTTTGAGGTTCAAGACAATCTAGCACGTATTTGGTATAAATCCTTAAACCTCAGTTAACCCTTTTCCTCTTACATCTTAAATCTTAATGGAGAGTAACTTGGGAGTTGACTCACACTTCTAACATAAATCATTCACAGGGTAGACATTGGTACTAATGAACCTCTGCTTTTGGACGTGTTAATTAATGCTTTGACACAGATCAACTCAGAGTAAGATCCTTATACATTGCTTTGGTTTGTGCCTTTTTTTATCGCAAGCACTGTATGCTAAATGTTTTGATTTGTGTGATGTAGCTATGTCGGGATTAAACAAGTAGCCTTTGGTGGAACTGAATTTGAGAACTGGAAGGAGTCTTTGATGTCAGAAGATGCCGGTTATAGTGTTCACAAGATATAACACAACCATTGACATAAATGGAGCACTTTGTGTCGTCGAATCTTTCAGCTATTTCCCTATAACATGAAGACTGATTGTGCCAATATCTTTAAGCCTCTGTGTCTTCACTATGAAGTCAATTTTCCGCCTGGCTACCTGTTTTAGTGGAGAAAAGTGGTAAAGGATATATTGGGAGGAGTGGGAGCTAAAGTTTTGTGTAGTTAGCATTTTGTGTATCTTTTGGGAAATGCAGATAGTGTATTTCCTTAGAGAACTATACCCTTTGTAGAAGATAGAATATGATAACTGAATTCATAAGTTGTTTTAAGTTACAAATTACAACTCATATTCAAATTGACAAAAGCTCCTTAGTGCTGATTAATTCTTAACAACAACAACAATGACCCAATGTGGCTTCGCTTCAGCAGAATCTGATTAGTTCTCATGATATGTAATTCAGATGAATAAGAGGTTTGGAATAGCTGCTTTAGAAGAGGAGTTAGCAAGGCTTGAAGAAGAACAAGTAGTAAGTTATAGACAATGCCTCTGCCAAGAAGCCATCTACATCTCCTCAAAGAAGAAAATGGATTTGCAATGTGATTCTTTAGTATTATCTTCTTTCAAAGAATGAGAAAGAACCAGAGTTTCAAGTAAAAGGATGTTGTTGGATTGTATAAGAGTCTATTTGTCACAAATACCGGCTCCATTTTATGTAGAGTAGTGTCCGGTTCCGAAACATGCGGTTCCGGTTCCACCGAACCATGGAATCGGGAACCTCTGGTTCCTCGGTTCCGGTTCAGGGAACCCCTGGTTCCTCGGTTCCGATTTCGATTTCGAACCTTTAAAAAATAAAAAATGAGCGTTGAAAATGCCGTGATTGCGGTTTTGGAGCTGTGTTAGTTCCGCGATCAAACTAATAAACGAGCCATAAAACTCAAGTTCATCATCAATTAATTAGGGAAAATGAGACATACAGAATATGGATTCGTGGGGAAGACGAAAAACCCACACAACTACTTGAGCTTTCCAATTCCGTAAGCTTGAAAAGGAGCTCGATTGCCAGTATTTATAAGGGAGCTAGAAAAGCAAATAACTGAAAGTTGAATGCTAAAACGGGAATTTTAAAGATAGTGGGCCGCATGGGCCATAGCGTGGCTCAGATGGGCTGAGCCCATAGGCGGTTCTGGAACCGCCGGTTCTCCGATTCAAAGGAATGTGGAACCGGGACCGAAACCGGCCGACCCCGGTTTCACCGGTTTCGAAACCGTCAGTTTTTTTCCAGTTCGATTCCTTTGGAGGACACACCTCTAAGTTTATGCTGCCTTTTGAAAAATAAAAATGTCATAAGCAAAAAAAAATCAAATTTTCAAAAACTTGAACAACACGAAACCATTCCGCCGTTATAAATTCATAACAATCCACGTCTCCTTCATTGTCCCACGAATCTCTCTAGTTGTGTCACCATGAAACGGACGGCGTTCAAATCTCTGGACATGGCCCTCTCCATCGCCCGACACCTGTCATCGCCGAAGGCCATGCCATCAAGGAACCAAGTTTTCTCACCGCTTTCGCTAAACGTTGCTGTGAGCCAGATCGGAGCCGGCGCCAGCGGCTCATCCCTCAGGCAGGTGCTCTCCTTGCTCAAGTCTCCGTCCATTGACCAAGTCAACAAGCGCGCGCGCGTCGGAACTCATCTCCGTTGTCTCCGCCGACGCCAGCCCCGCCGGCGGCCCCAAGATCTCCTTCGGCAACGCTATCTGGATCAAGCAAGAAGTCTCTCTCAAGCATTCTTACAAACACCTTCTGGACAATATCTACAAGGCTTCTTTCTTCCGAGTTGATTTCGTTACTCAGGTGAGAGATTAAATTAAGTTGAAATTCGAGGATTTTCGCTTGCTGAATTGGTAATTTCGTTTGGTTTTGGTGAGAGATTAGATTAAGCTGAAATTGGATGATTTTCGCTTGCTGAATTGGTAATTTCGTTTGGTGAGATTCATTAATCAAGGTTGAAATTCGAGGATTTTCGCTTGCTGAATTGGTGATTTCGTTTGGTTTTGGTGTGTAGGCGGAAAAAATTGGTCACCAGATGAATTCATGGATTGAAAAGCAAACCAATGGCCTGATCACAAACGTGGAATCCCCTCAGTCAATTCATAGCACAACCAGATCCATCATGGCCAATGCTATCTATTTCAAAGGAGAATGGAGCCGTGCGTTTTTGGAATCAGAAACAAAATCGCAGAAGTTTCACCTTCTCGACGGAAATCCTCCTGTGGAAGCAAAATTCATGACAAGCACAGATCCGCAGCATATAAGCAAATTCGATGGATTCAAACTCTTGCGGCTTCCATACAAGAAGGGAGAAGATAGTCATCAATTCTCCATGTACATCATTCTTCCTGATTCAAAAGAGGGGCTAATTCCTCTGTATGAGAAGCTAGCCTCGGATCCTGGCATCTTAGACTGTCCTAATGATCGAGTTCCAGCGGGCTTGATTCAAGTTCCGAAGTTTAAGATTTCGTTCGGGTTTGAAGCATCTGAAACTGTAAAGCAATTGTGGGTCACATTGCCCTTTGAAGTTGGAGGATTGAGTGAGATTGTGGAATCGCCAGAGGAGGCGAATGCTGTGTCTGGACTATACCACGAGGCCGTCATTGAGGTGAGCGAACAAGAAGAAGAAGAAGAAGAAGTCTATTAAGTGTTTGGAGTGATTCGTCCGTCTAGACCACCACCCGTGGAGAAGTTTGTGGCTGACCACCCATTCATCTTCTTGATTCAAGACGATAGGAGAGGTGAAGTGCTCTTCTTTGGTCATGTTCTCAATCCTCTCCAGGAATGATATATGATGATCATATTTGTGAATTGGTAGGTATTGTTAGTTGAAACATAATGCATTTCGTTGGTTGTTTGATTCCTAGGTTAGCTTTAGCTTGTAATGAGACTGAATTTAGTTTAATTGATCCACATTATTAAGTTGAAATGAAGGCATATGTTAATGCTTATGCTTATTATGATGTATTTAAGGTTTCATCTTCTTCCGGTTTGCATTCTGGATAAAAAAAAAAAACACAAAAGATAATAATGTATGAAAATTCAAGTGTAAACTTGATTAAAGAAGCTATAGACAGAAAGTTGTAACAACAAAGATGGTGGTTCTGATGGATCTCATTCTGTGCTTAATTATCTTGAAAGTAACCACCCATGAACCGATGAAAGATGCTGATTAATTCCAGCCCTCGAAGGTCGACATCCATGGCGGATCTGGATAACCCGAGAAACGGGATATTCACAAAATATCTAGTAATTACTCATTGATGAAAGTAAATATGCTGAATTTGTCTCTGTATTCAAAAAGATGTAACCTTTTCATCTTCATCACTTGAATTGGATATGAAAACATACATTTGAATACATATTAATCTGAAGTGTACGGCCTCTTGTTATGAAGAGTATAAGTTACAAACAAAATATGGAGTCTCCTCTCCATTTTAGGCTTGTGACATTCTAGCATCCAAATCCAAGAAGCCTTTTCAGATCGTTTGAATCTTCTTTCAATCTAACACTGTTTTCCCACCTGTGAAAGCTACAAGATATGCAAGCCAAGCTACAAAATCCAATAGCCTTTGTGATCATGAATAAAACCTTCTTGTGATCTTGTTGAAAAGTCAATCACACCCCTCTTGATCAAGACTCTCTTCTGAATAAGTCCAGAGTCTTCACAATCTTAAAGCTCACCATAAGCATAACTTTTGCTATGGATCATAAGAAGCAGAAATTTCTACAGTCTGATTGTCTTTTCTGTGGAAATGTATATCTTCTTGATTGAGCAAGGAAAGCAATTGCAGAAGCTCCTCAATAGACAATTTTGAAGGCCTCTTTTCCTCAAACCCATTTGATCTTAGGACTCCAATCACTTTCTCTTTGAAAGAACTCAGATTACTTTGTTCAGTTATCATTTCCTCTTCATCATCTCCATCATTATCATCACTGCAATCCAATGTGGTGACCGTGCTCTCGTTATGTAAACACACATTCGAAAGCCTCATCAGCTCAATAAGCTTCTTCTTTTGCTTGAATGTGGCGCCCAAAGTCTTGTTCTTTTTACTGAAGCATGTCCTTGTAAAGGCCCACCATTCATTCAAATCAACATCTGGAATCTCGGGTTTCGGATAGAGTTTGATCACAGATGAATCGACTTTAGGATTTGGTAGAAATTCCCTTTTGCTTACATCCATGACAAACTCCACATCAGCAACTAGTTTCACATTCACAGCCAAACGGTTGAACTCCGAATCACCAGGATTCGCCATTAGTCGACGGGCAAACTCTTTTTGGAGTAAGAGAGTAGCGCTTCGAAATGGGCAAGCTCCAAACACTAATTTCGCAATGAGGGGTGAAGAGATTCCGTAAGGAATATTTGCCACCACAAGATCAAAATGGGGAAAATCAGCCTTTAGAGCATCTTTACAAATCACCTGAAAACAGAAACATTAAGGGCCCGTTTGGTATTGAGTATGGAAAGGAAATAGTTAATAAAATGAATCTAACTACTTTTAGTTTATGGTTCATTGATCAAGACAATAACGAACTAACCATTACCCTTTCTCCCATTTTTCACGTAACATTTAAGCAAATTCTCCTCATAAACTAGACTCAACAAAAAAAAAAAAAGAGGATTCGCATCATTCTTCCATATAAATTTGTTTCATTTATCTTTCTTTTTCATACTTTGATACCAAACAGGCCCTAAATCAAAAATAACTCAAACCCTTCTAGTAACCTGATATGACATACTTGAAATATAAACAAGTCACCTTACAGTTAGTTTATCTCCAAGACCAGTTGCATCAACTCGCTTGTGAAGAACTTCAGCCATTCTTTTGTCGATTTCAACCACCACAACCTTGTGGGCGGCTTCTAGGAGCTTGAGAGTGAGATTGCCAGTACCGGGTCCGATTTCAAGTACAGTGTCGGATGGTCTTATGTTAGATCTTCGGACAATAGTATCGATAATTCTGTTGTTAGTTAAAAGATGTTGGCCCCATCCTTTGTAAAGATGAAACCGTCCTCCATCATCAGTTTCTTTGTTGCCAAAAGTATCTCCAGCTTTGCTATGAAGATGTTGGAGCAAGAACTTATGGTGGCATATTGCAATTGGGGAGGACGATTTGAGATATCTAGGATACAGCATTGATTTCCCAAAAGTCTGAAACCTGTTGATTTTTTTTTCAGCAGTGTAAAACTGTGAGCTGCATTTTGTAAATGATCAAGCAGAAAAATAGCTAGCAAAATCCTAAGCATTTAGGCATACTGACAATTCATCGAACAGGTTGTGTGCAAACATTTCATCGAGCAAGTTAGGTGCATTAAATGGAAGTCTTCGTTCCAACAAATATTAGCGATAACCACGGATGGAAATGGAAACTTTCTTTGAATTACTTGAAAAAATCAGTAACTTACCCAAGTTCAGAATCCAAAATTTCCTCAAACTCGAATGCAGCTGATTAATCTTGTGCGAGATTACGACGAAAGCGGGAATTCCGAATATTAGACCAGGATTTCCTGTTCTGGACTGGGCTCTTTCGATATTGGGCCGAACACGGAATTCAGGCCGCTTCTCTGGGCCAAGAAGGCTAATCAATTTGTATCACATCTTTAAAAAGGTTAAAAATATTTTTTCATACAACTTTATAAATTCGTCATATATTTTAAACATTTTCTAATGTTTTTTTTTCTAACAAAGCTTCTTTGGTCCAATTAAGCAAATGTGGAAAACTGATGCATGTATAACTAAGACATTTACATTTGTTCTAGTTTAAATCAGCCAAGCAAGATAATGAATTTGTTAACGTAGTTATGTTGATTTTCTTATTTTCATTTGGTAGTTAAATATAAAAAATAAAATCGATTTTTTTAAAGCTCCTTGAAATGGTAATGTTTTGTTAAATTGTATTTATTTAAATTGCATTTATTTTTTAAAAGTGTTTATTAGTTTCCTAATAGGGTTTTAGTTCACTTGAATGAAATGCTTTACCTTATATCAATATACTTCGTATGTATTTATTTAAATTATATTTATTTATTTTTTCTAACTAAGGACATGGGTTAGAAAAACCGAAAAAAAAATATACTAGTATAAGACTTCTTTGAACATTATAAGCCCAAACACCATGTTGTATTTTGATTGTAAAGTCTTATTGATATATTGAATTGGTTAGTTAATTTATTACCCGGTCTTACTGATGTTGAGTTGGTTTGTTTTATATCTAGATTTGACAATTCATATACCCCTAGCAAAGAAACAATTAAGTGTCCTTTATTTATATTTTTGTATGTCAAACTATTTTTAATTTAATTTATATTCGATATACTTCCTATGTATATGTTAAACTGTCCGAGGTCCATAATCCGAGATCTAAAGTTCATTTTTAGGTCAGATCCTCTTCCGAACAATGTTGGCTCCGCCACTGCATGTACAAGAAGAATGGATGTAGGTGACATTAAAGAGCATGCCTTGTACACAAAGCAATACATAAACACCATGCGTTACTATATGTTATGTACGTGTTCACATGCAATGGGAGCAATTATTACTTACCAACTTTTTTAGTAGGGTTGGTGATAGAGAAATGGACGGTGAAGAACAATAATCACACTTTTTTTCTTGGTCATAATACACACTTTTTCATGCTTAATGCAATTGATAGCAAGGAGATGAGATTTTGCAATTTTGTACTAGTTTGATGTTGCTTGTGAAGTTAACAAGCGAGAGCTAGTGTCTTCTATTGGTCCCTTAAATTTCATTAATTGTGTACGTTCGTGTCTCACTGTCTCTGTCTTAGTTTAAAAAATATTCACATATTTTTTGTGAGAAATTAAAAGTTAGTGTCTTCATTAAACCTGCCTAACATATATAGGTGTCCAAAGTAATGTATGTAATTACTATTAAGGGCTCGTTTGTTTGTATACCGTCGGTATCTGGAATCAAGTTTGGAATTATCAAAACAGATTCTAGTGTTTGCTTTCACAACAGGTATAGGAATGAGAATATGTATGTGAATGAGTGATTCTCATTCCAACATAATGCGTTTCTTTTCATATCCGTGTTAAAATTAAGGTATGAGTTATTCCGAATCCAACCCAATTTCTTATCTCATCCTGATTTTAGGTATAGAACAAACGGACCCTAAAAGAGGCGGTTTGCATGAGAACATGTCCTCCTACAAAGCTGTGAGAATGTTGCACACATATCACAAAATAAATGCACATATCAGGGCATGATGGACACATAGTACAAAAATACATGCCGCATGTGTATTTTCAATAAAACGGATGTACTCACAATATAAATATACATACACGTACGTGTCATTGTAGAAACTAAAATAGTACAAAATGGACCTTTATTTACGAGGGAAGAAGTTAGTGGCACCTAACAATCATATGATTATTTTAAGCATATATATGGATGAGATTTAAAAAAAACTTAAGTTAATTATATGCGATTGGGACGGAGAAGACACGCCGAACTGATCCCGCAATATAATCCGCCACCACGTTATACTCTCGGAACATGCGGGAGATGTTCCAACTCTGGAAGCGGGCAAGAAAGCAGAGGATGTCAGACCTAATAACTTAATTAATCTCCCGCGGAAAATGTCGATCACCAAGAACGGCATTTACCAGCTACAAATAATCACCCTTGATCGGAATGTGGCAATAGCCACGTCGGGTGGCTTCAAGGATTCCCTTTCTGATATGATTCAAACCCATAAACAACTCAAGAACAGAATCAAACAAACAGAAATAGCAGAAAAACAGTAAAGGACACAGGATCTTGTTTACGCGGTTCGAGCAAGCTCTGCATCCGCGGAGTCTCAGTGAAGAGACTCGTCTCAAATCCACTATCCAAAGATCAAGTTCAAGAGAGGTTACAATCGCACACATAGCAAGGCAAAGAAACTCAGATACAAGGAACTACAAGGAGATCTAGAGAAGAAGAGAAGATTTAGGGTTTCGGCCCCCTGAAAGGCTACACAAAGCTTCTGGATGAAGCTTTAGGAAGATGCCACCGCAGATCTCAACGAGCAAGGACCGTCGCCTTCAACTTCGACCTTGAACTCCACCGCTTGGCCTCACCGGAGATCTCCTTCTCCGACTTCGCTCTCTCTCTCTTTCTTTCTCTCACTCTCTTTTCTGAGAACTCTCTCGAAGCGCCGCTAGCTCACTAGGGTTGCAAATGAGCTCTCTCGAGAGCTAAGCAAGGCTTTTATAGTAAGTGTCGAGCTTCAATACGTTGCGTTTCATCAAAGCAGAAGCGAGCTCGAGCTTGTTGGGCCAAATGCTTGATTTTGGGCCTCTTCCATATCCGGAGACGAACACGGTCCAAGTCGTTAAGCCTATTAGCAATCCTCAATCGATTCAGCCTCCAAACCGGTAAATCGGGGTGGCTTTTCTCAATCCGGTTCACTAATAAATAGGACTCGAAACCAGTGTTCTAAACCCGGTTCCTGAATCTATGTATTCTCTACCATTTAACTATGTATACATTGCTCTACCAATCTCTATGTGACTTAATCTTATATACATGACTTAATTCCTAACATATGCCCTCTTAAGTCACGTATAGAAGTTAAGAGGAACTATCAAAATGAATAGTGTGGATTTAAAATGAGTTTCCCTTCTTCATTGACTCAAGGCCACATCTCAAGTGACATCATCGATGTGGAGTTCCTTCCTGCAAAAGACAAATTTGTTAGTGGGAACAATTTTAGTCCCAAAGTTAGCAGGAATGGTTTCACCAGGTATTTTCTTCACGGTTATTTCCTGGTCCTCTACTTTTTGTCTTATATAATGGTATCGGACATCAATATGTTTGGTCTTTTCATGGTAGACAGGGTCCTTGCAAAGATACAAGGCACTCTGGCTATCCATATAAAGTGTAGGCAAGTAAGACTTGCCCTCTATCTCGTGTAAGATGCCTCGTAACCAAGTAGCTTCTTTCGAAGCCTCAGTAGCTGCTATATACTCTGCCTCGGTTGAGGAGAGTGCAACTAAGGACTATTGTTGGAATTTCCATGAAACACAGTTTCCTGCCCAATAGTAGAAATATGCAGTTGTTGATTTTCTATTGTCCTTCTTGCTGGCAAAGTCCGAGTCCACATAACCACACAAGGTGGTCCTTGGACTATGCTCAGCATACACTAACCCTGTATTAACAGTCCCTGTTACATATTTTAGCAGGTATTTCATGCATGTCCAATATTTTTCTCCAGGATTGCTCATATATCTACTTAATACACTTATGGCAAATGCTAAGTTTGGCCTAGTGCAAATCATAGAATACATGATTGATCCTACAACAACATCATAAGGGACATTCTCCATTTTCTTCTTGTCTTCAGAGGTAGTAGGACAATCCCTTTTGCTTAGCTCCAAGTGCCCTCCCAGAGGTATTGGAGATGGTTTTGCATTCTTCATTGCAAACCTGTCAACAACTTTCAACAGGTAGTCACTTTGAGACAAATAAATAGTTTTCTTAGCACGATTTCTAATTATATTAACACCCAAGATTTTCTTAGCAGTGCCTAAGTCCTTCATGTCAAAGTGTTTTTGCAAGTCATGTTTGACACCAGAAATAATAACTCTAGAGTTACAGATTAGCAAGATGTCATCAACATACAAGAGTACATATAAAGGAGACTTAGTTTTAACACCTTTAAAATACAAGCACGTGTCATATCTTCTTCTAGAGAAACCAAGGGATATCATGCAAGAATCAAACTTCCTATTCCATTGTCTAGGTGACTGTTTTAAGCCATATATGGATTTCTTAAGCATGCAAGCATAATCAGGATGATTTTTATCTATAAAACCCTTAGGTTGTCTCATATATATAGTCTCATCCAAATCACCATGAAGGAAAGCAGTCTTAACATCCATCTGTTCTAGTTCCCAATCATACACAGCAGTCATAGCAAGTAACAGGCGCATGGTTTTATATTTCACAACAGGTGCAAAAATATCATTGTAATCTACACCTTCCTTTTGAGTAAAATCCTTAGCAACCAGTCTAGCTTTAAACCTAGGAGGATCAGTTTTATTAACCCCATCCTTAAGCTTATATATCCACTTGCAATCAATAAGTCTAGCTTTTTCAGGTTTGGGAACTAAGACTCAGGTATTGTTTACTATCATAGACTGAATCTCTTCATGCATAGCTTTTATCCACTCATTGGCTTCCTTACACCTAACAACTTGTTCATAAGTCTCAGGTGTAAAGTTCTTTATTAACTTAGAAACAATGAAAGCAAATTCAACAATTTTGTCAAAGGACTCTAACACATTCACCTCAAACCTTCTGTTTGGAATTCTAATCCTAGGCTCTCTATCCCTAGTCAACTGATAATCAGCAAGATCATGCACCGGCATGGGAGCTTGCTCAGAGACTGAGGAGGCCAGAGAGGTAGAAGGAGAAGAATTAGAAGAAGGAGATGAGGAGGAAGGAGAAGTATTAAGAACAGAAACTGAATTAGAGTTAGAGTTACTTATCTCTCCCCCTCCAAATTGGTGAGTTTGATTTCCTTGATCTTGAACATTTTGCTCTTCATTTTCATTGTTTTCTTGATCAGCTTCTATGCCCTCTTCATTGACAATTTGGTGTAAAGAGGATGTTGAAGCAGAATAATGACCTATATCAAACTCCTCTTCATCATTGTGTGGGAGTTGATCATTATTGAAGAAGTTCCTAGGATGAGATAATGGTGATGTGTTTTGTTGCTCTTCAGGTATGGTTCATGTGGACTCAATAGTGGACCCAGTCAGTTTATTTTTAAAATAAAACTCTTTTTCATTAAATGTGACAAACCTGGATGTTATGACCTTATAACCTCCAGGTTGTATAAGCAAGATTTTATACCTTTTTATCCTAGGGGGTAACCTAACATCACACCTTTTAGTGCCCTTGGTTGCAATTTGCCATGTGAAACCTGGGCAAATACTGTGCATCTGAAAGGCTTAAGGTGTGCAAGGCTGGGCCTCTTACCTGTCCACATCTCTTGTGGGGTTTTAAACCCTATCACAGAGGATGGGGATCTGTTGACAAGGTAGGCTGCTGTAATTACAACTTCACCCCATAAGGAGCTTTTCATGCCTGCACTTATCAACATACATCTTGCCTTTTCTAGTAGAGTTCTATTCATTCTCTCCGCAGTCCCATTCTGTTGTGGAGTACCAGGGACAGTTAAATGTCTCCTAATACCCTCATTCCTGCAAAACTCATCAAACAAGTTATTACAGAATTCTAGTCCATTATCAGTCTTTAGGCATTTCAATCTGAGATCAGTCTGTGATTCAACCATATTTTTCCAAGTTTTGAAGTTAATAAAAGCTTCATCCTTGGATTTTAGTAGATAAACCCATATTTTTCTTGAATAGTGGTCTATGAGTGACAGAAAATACTTTCTGCCACCTATAGTGTCCACCTGTGTAGGTCCCCATAAGTCTGAATGTACATATTCAAGGGGTTTAGAAGCAGTGTAGGTTGATTTACTAAATGCATGTGCAGTTTTCTTTCCAAGCACACAGTTTTCACAAAAGTCTATATTGCAAGGATTCACATCAATCATAGCATGTTTATGCAAATGCATGAGACCCTTGTTGCCTATGTGACCTAACCTAGAATGCCAGAGTTTTGTATGTTCTATATTGTCAGAATTGAGTATCCCCTTGGAGACATTAAGTTCAGGAGATCCTATGACATGATATAAACCTCCTTTCTTAATGCTCCTAATAAGAATTGTTCCATTTCTGATAACATCCCTTATTCCATTTTGGGTTATAATTTGACAATGTAGATCATCAAACACAGACTCAGACAACAGGTTTCTTCTCAAGTTTGGAACCCATCTAACCTTTTGCAAAATTCTAATCTTACCATCATGCATTCTCATAGGCACATTTCCTATACCCTTAATAGGTAAAGATGTATGATCTCCTAACATGAAAATGCCATCATCACATAAAGACAGAGAATCAAAGACACTCCTATTTGGAGTAGCATGCATTGTACAACCAAAGTCAAGAATCCATTCATGCTCAAAGGTAGGAGAGGCAACAACAAGAAGTTCATGAGAATATACAGGAAAATCATGATAAGATTCAAACACATTTGAAGCACCATTATTATCATGCATTTTATTTTTCTCATCCTTTTTCTTTTTAGTGCAGTCATTGGAATAGTGATCAACTATACCACAGTAATAGCACTTCACTTTTGACATATCTTTCTTGTCATTATTACTAGACTCTCCTAGCTTATAGTTTTTCTTCTTATTTTTCTTGAATTTCTCTTTTCCCTTAGCCATCATCACTTCATTTTTAGTCTCAGTTTTCTAAGAAGTCTTAGAGCTACCATTCTTAATCTTGAAAACTTTCAAAGAATCATTTTTCTGAATTATAAACTCAGACAACCTAGCAGCAGTCATACCATCACGACCAAACTGACAGACATCTTTCAACACGTCAAACTGAGCAGGCAAGGAATTCATAAGAAGCATAAACTGATGAGAGTCTTTAATTTTATCATCACATCTTTCTAGGTCTTGAATTATTCTAAGAAACCTATCAAGATTTTCCTCTATAGTTTGACTGGTGTCCATTTTAAAACTGAACAACTTAGACAGAAGAGAGATGAGACACGACAGAGATTTGGAAAGATATTTCTCATCCAAGGCATCCCATAGGGGTTTAGGTAGAGTAATACTTACAACCTGCCTAGCTACCTCATCAGATAGCCTAAGCATGATCTCTGCGTGTGCCAGGTCTTGGGCTTGCTTTTTCTGGAACTCTGTAGTTGTAGCATCCCAAGTATCCGTGACAGCATGCCACAATTTTTCTTTAGTGAGGATAGCCTTCATCTTCACTTTCCACATAGCATAGTCTGAATGCCCATCGTAGGGCTTGATTCTATAAACACCTCCCATGATTGTACCTGATACAATCAAGAAGTTAGTCTTAACTTCAAGAAAAAGGGAAAAACAAAAACTAGATCTTAGTAACAACAATAACAAGATCTAAGCAAGTCAAGATATAGAACCTAGACTCTATTGTAGGACCCGACAGAGGGAAGTAATCGACATAAGTCGAAACCCAATCTATCAAGGTTCCCCTGCTTCTCCAAGTAATTGCTTACTTGGATTACAGTGACTGAAAAACACAAAGAATCAAGCAAGAACACACAAAAAGTAGAAGAGAAAACCCTAGACTCTTCTACTGTAGGGCCTGCAAGGAGTTACACCGGAACAATCCGTTACTCCAGTTTACAAGAAACCCCGCTTAAGCTTGACTCTTCAACAAAAAATAACAGATCAAAGCAAACACAACAGCGGAAGCAAGATCTAAAGCAGAAATCAAAACCAAAAGCTGCGATACCACTTTGATATGATTCGAACCCTCAAACAACTCAAGAACAGAATCAAACAAACAGAAATAGCAGAAAAACAATAAAGGACACGGGATCTTGTTTACGCGGTTCGAGCAAGCTCTACATCCGCGGAGTCTCAATGAGGAGACTCGTCTCAAATCCACTATCCAAAGATCAAGTTCAAGAGAGGTTACAATCGCACACACAACAAGGCAAAGAAATTCAGATACAAGGAACTACAAGGAGATCTAGAGAAGAAGAGAAGATTTAGGGTTTCGGACCCCTGAAAGGCTACACAGAGCTTCTGGATGAAGCTTTAGGAAGATGCCACCGCAGATCTCAACGAGCAAGGATCGTCACCTTCAACTTCAACCTTGAATTCCACCGCTTGGCCTCACCGGAGATCTCCTTCTCCGACTTCGCTCTCTCTCTCTTTCTTTCTCTCTCTCTCTCTCTCTTTTCTGAGAACTCTCTCGAAGCGCCACTAGCTCACTAGGGTTGCGAATGAGCTCTCTCGAGAGCTAAGCAAGGCTTTTATAGTAAGTGTCGAGCTTCAATACGCTGCGTTTCATCAAAGTAGAAGCGAGCTCGAGCTTGTTGGGCCAAATGCTTGATTTTGGGCCTCTTCCATATCCGGAGACGAACACGGTCCAAGTCGTTAAGCCCATTAGCAATCCTCAATCGATTCAGCCTCCAAACCGGTAAACCGGGGTGGCTTTTCTCGATCCGGTTCACTAATAAATAGGACTCGAACCAGTGTTCTAAACCCGGTTCCTGAATCTATGTATTCTCTACCATTTAACTATGTATACATTGTTCTACCAATCTCTATGTCACTTAATCTCATATACATGACTTAATTCCTAACACTTTCGAACAACAATGGCCTTGGTGGTTAAAATGGATTGGCAGCCAATCAGTCCCCGGTCCGTCGAAATAGATTGGAATGCCAGCTTAGTCGCGGGGAATGAACTCAACGAAAGATGGACCATCGGGACAAACTACGCCATCAAATTTAAGCTTAATGTGATTAGGTTTTGATTTTTTTTTCCACTTTTCCATGGTTCACCTGTTTCTACCCCTTAGGCCTCCCGAACCTTGGCAAAGATAATTAATACTCCACTTCGGAGCATAAAAACAACCTCAAATTAATCAATTCGCGTTTGCTTGATCTGTCAATTTCAATTAATTGAAAGATAAATAAAAGAATGAATCCCTCACCACCCCAACCCCCTCTCGATGAACAGTACCGTCACCCTTGCGAAATCAACCCTAGATCCTGTTTTCTGGTGTTCTATGGCAAAATTCTTCTTGGTTATCTCTTCCTTAGCATCCAAATTGATGATTCACCCCTCGTTTGGGTTGAACTTTGGTGCGAAGCAGCCACAAATACCGCGGTGCCCTCAAAATCAAGGGACAAGATCTCGTCCTTTTGGGTCCTAATTGATCCGATTGTGGCTCATGAATCTCGATATAGATTCGCAAGGGCTTTAGAAAAGAGAAGAATGAGAGGATTGGGTCTCTTAATTCTGAAATCAAAAGGGAATTGGAAGTTAGGGTTGGTGACCCTAAGATACTATTCGGCGATGTTCATCCATGGAATGTCAGAGAAAGAAGAGAGGAGGATGTTACAGCGGCATTCCGGGGCGTGGAGACAGATGTAAAGGCCTTCAGTGGAGTCTAGTCCTCCATTGGGGCTGCACGAGAAGCGTTTCAGCTTCTCTGGATACAACAAGTGGTATTTTTCCTTGGTTATATATGAAGTACCTATTAAATACTCTTATATTCTTGCAAGCTCGATCCTCGGCTACATATGGAAGGGCTGGGATGCCATTTATCCCAAGCTCTTTCTTCCTACTTCTTCTTGTAATTCTCATATTTGGACTACAAATGAAAAACACATTTTCGGGAAACAACTTTTGGGGTTATTTTCTAAGGGTGATACTAGGAAAATTATGGAGAAGAACAAACTTTCCTTTAAGAAAGTGATATGCTCTGATGTGCAGTATCCTAAAGAACCGAAGGAGGGTGAGCATGAAAATGCTCATTCAAGAACTCATCCTACCATGGTCAATGCGACCTTAAAGGGTAGAAAACCAATTCAGGCTGTTGAGGCCGGCCCTTCGGGGAGTAAGAAAGAAAAGAACAAATTAAAGACCAAGCTGGATATGCCAGCATTCTTGAACCAGTTTGATCTAAAATATGCAGATTTCTGTTTGATCTACATGTTGAGTATTGTTTATGCTGAAAGTAATTGGCATTATTCAATTCTTTGGATAAAATGGTACAACTACTTTTGCTGGAGTCTGAGTAGGATTAAATATGAGAACTTTGGTAGAAGTTTTAAAAGAATTGTCCTTAATAATAAAAGGGAAAGGAATTTAGAAAGGGTGACTTACTTCCTTCTCTGGATTAGCCTTGATGGGCTTAGTAAAGTCAGATCAGTTAGGTTGTCTCCTTCCTCTCAAATCCTAGCTAAACTAGATTCACATTTGATAATCTCTGATTGGGTTTCTGCTGCCTATAACTTGAATCGTTGGGAAGTTAACCTCCTCATACAGGTCTTGCAATCTCTTTGTTGCTATTCTCCTATTCAATCTGGAAATTTCAATTTTTTTACCTGGAATCAGCAAAGATTAGGCACATTAATAAAGAAACAAAGTACCATAATGAAGAAAAACAAGAAGTCCTTCAAGAAGATCTTACACTCTGAGGAAAAACTCTCTAAAGAGAAGTCTGAGCATGTGGTTCCAAATGATCAGTTGTGCATTCAGCCTGCTATGGTCATTGAGACCTTTAAGAGCACTGGCTTTAAGAAGCCTTATGAGATTGGTCCTTTAGGGTCTAAGAAAGACAAAGGTAAAACAAAAGGAATTATTGATTTCTTGAGGAGGATGGATATTGAATGTGACCAGGATGATGTTCGTTCCTATGCTGGCTATGATGTAGATAAATCTCTGAGCCACATTATAAACTTTTTCTCTAATAAAGAGAGCAAAAAGAATCTTGCAACTAAAAGTTATAATTGCATATATATGAATGCTAAGAACCATGAACTCTTAAGTGTGTGTATGGAACCAGGGTCTGATCTCGAGCAGGTTATGTTCTTGATGAACATTCCTGCTAAATATAATTGTAAGCTTTGGGACAATATAGAAATTTGCAGAAAATATAAGATGTACATATTCAATGCTGATTGTGAAAATATAGACAGTAGTTGTAGAACTAAGAACGGACATGTTCTTAGAAAGTGTATTTTGATAAGGAAGTGTAGTCAAAAAATGTATTATTTGATGAGTATTATTACCTGGATGATGTTTATTACTGCTCTCTGTTACTTAAACTATCACAAGATACAAAATACACTATATTGGATATTATATTTCCTGATGATCCAATTACACAAGGGAAATGAAGTTGAAAACCTAAATAAAAAATACTATAAACATGACCATTACTGTGGGTTTTACTATGATTGTGATGACAGGGACACAAATACAACATGGAAAAGGAATAGGGAAGGAGGTAACTCGTGCAACTGGAAAGTGAAACAAAAAGATGGCAAGCCAGCTAGGAAGGATATTAGCCAAAAGATGATGATGAGGAATCAAGAGTTAACAGGTAGCCTTACAATATATATTTTGGTATTTATTGAAGGTTATATTTATCAACATAAGATAAGCATGCAACTATATAGTAAGAAGAAAGTGTACATGATCAGAACAATAAGCAAAGGAACTCACGTTGGAAATGGAATGCTGATTTGGCATTTGATGAATAAATATATAAGTAAGATAAAGCATGATCAAAATTTGAACTCTCAAATCCTTATTCATGATATAGGATGGATAAGATTTAAGGCCCACTTGAATATGCCCAAGTAAGATGGTATGATTACTGTATTTAAAGAAAAGAAATGTTGCTTGAGATGCAAAATAGGACTGTATGATAGCTATGTAGCAATCGTGTTTGCTATTTATTGTCCTGAAAGATTGTTTGCCTTGAATGTTGATTTTAATAGTTTGTGTGGGTGCATGAATAGCAAATGTTGGATAATTAGGTGGTACAAGTATCAGTGGAAACAAGGAAAGATAATAGAACCAAATCATGAGGAAAGTGAACAAATCAAAATAATAAGAAACACAAACAATAATATTACTAGACTCTTTGGAGTTAATAGAAAACCCCAAATCAAATTAGTTTACAATGAAGATAGGACTGTGGAACTGTAGAGGGGTTGGTCGCAAATCCTTTTGGCCGGAGATTGACTCCTTTTGTAAAATAGAAAAAATCCAAATAATGGCTATTGTTGAAACAAAAACTGAAAAAATACCGAGTGATCAAGGATGGAGAAGATCTGGCTTTGATAATATTATATGGTCACCCGCTTCAGGAAGGGCTGGAGGAATAGGAGTCCTATGGAAAGAACACCAATTAATAAATGAACAGCTCACAACATTAATGCAAGAGCAGAGATTCATTATACTAAAATATACACACCTAATAACAAAATACACTATCGCTATATGCTTTGATTATGCTCCTCCTAATGCTGGGCTTAAGGAAGCCTTTTGGGAAAAACTCAAAGACGTCCTAACAAATTTAAATCTACCCATTATTCTTGTAGGGGACTTAAATGAAATTCAAGACCCAAGTGAAAAAAAGGGGGGAAGCTATCCCGACCAAAACAGATTTCAAAGGTTAATAAATTTTAAAAATGAATGTGAACTAGTAGACATCCCGACGGTGGGAAACCAATTCACATGGCGGAAAAATAGGACAGAAGTTGATAATATATATGAGAAACTAGATAGAACACTGGTTAGCCATTGTATCCTACAATGGTTTCCACAAATTAAAACAACCAATCATGCATTTACAACCTCGGATCATTGTAAACTTTCGATAGATATTACTAATGAGACAATAACCAAAGCATTGCCATTCAAACTAGAGAAAATGTGGATGATGAGGAAAGATTTTAGAAATGTTGTCAAGCAAGCATGGAGACTAAATGTGTCGGGATCAAATATGTACCAGCTAGTTAAAAAAACACAACTCTTTAAAAAGAACGCTAAACAATGGAATAGAAGGACACTAGGAAATACATTTGAACAACTAAAAGAGATTGAACAAAAACTAATTGAAATCCAAGCACAAATCCTAGTATCCCCACAGCCTAGTACTATTCAAAAACAAATTCGCATGATTAAACAAAAAGAATGTATCTTAAACTTCCATAAAACATATTGGAAACAGAGAGCGAAAACGAAACACATACAACTATCTGATGCAAATACCGGCTACTTCCATAGAATTGCAAGTGGAAAAAGAAATAGGAAAGTGATTAAAGAAATAAGAACAAATGAAGGAACACAAATAGTAGGAATGGAAAATATAAGGGAAGAAATTCGTAATGACTTTAAAAGAAGGTATACAAAAGAACAAGTTAACCAACCACACACAAACGAATACTTAGAACTAATCACAGAAAAAATCTCCGAGGAGGAAAATGCGAGCCTAATACAACCAGTAACAAATGAGGAAATAAAACAAGCAGTGATGAATATAGGATCTGACAAGTCTCCGGGTCCGGATGGCATGACAGCAGAATTTTATAAAAAATATTGGGACATTGTGGGACCTTCGTTAATCAAAGCAGTTAAAAGTTTCTTCCATTCAGGAAAAATATTGAAACAAATAAACCACACATTTATTTCCCTCGTACCGAAAATTGAAAATCCTAGCTCGACGAACCATTACAGACCCATAAGCTTATGCTCTACAATATACAAAATCATATCAAAAATAATCACAGAACGACTCAAGAAAATTATGAGTAAAATTATTCACCCATTGCAGGGGGCATTTGTAAACCACCGGGCAATCCAAGATAATGTTCTTATAGCCCATGAAATTTTCCACTCCTTTAGAGGAAGTAAAGCAAAAGATGGTTGGGTTGCAATTAAATTAGACATGGAAAAGGCATATGACCGGGTAGATTGGAGTTTTTTATTTAGAATCTTGGAAAAATTTGGATTTGATAATAAGTTTATTGGGTGGATCAAACAATGTGTAAGTACAGTATCATTTTCGGTGCTAGTGAATAATGGCCCTACGGACCCGTTCCTTCCGGAACGTGGGTTAAGACAAGGGGACCCACTTTCCCCATTCCTTTTTGTGATCACAATGGAAATATTGGCTAGGAAACTTCAAAAAGAATGTGAAATTGATAAGAAATCGGTAGGATTTCCAATTACACGTGGAGGAACGAGAATCCCATTTCTAGCCTTTGCAGATGATATTATAATCTTCAGTAAAGCATCAGAATACGCTTGTACAAAAGTTAAGAAGATAATAGAAGATTATTGTGGAATATCTGGACAAAAAGTAAACTACCACAAATCAGCACTTCAGACAAACAGACACCTAAACAACCAACAAAAACTACAAATTCAACAAGCACTTGGGATTAATTCGATGACAAACTTGGAAAAGTACTTAGGATGCCCCATAATTAATGGAACAGTGAATAAAGAGACATTTAAGGAAACAATAGGAAAGACAAAAAATCAACTCTCTAAATGGAAAGCCAACTCTCTTTCGCAAGAAGGGCGAGCAACATTAATTAGATCAAACCTTGCAACTAAGCCAAACTACATAATGCAAAGCTTTATGCTACCTAAGAATGTTCATGAGGAGATGGATAGAATTAATAGATGCTTCTTCTGGAATAAGGATCAACAATATAAACCTCTTGTCAGATGGGACAGAATATGCAGACCAAAGTCCCATGGAGGACTTGGCATACGGAAAACGGAACACATGAACAAAGCTCTACAAATGAAACTGTTATGGAAGTTGCTGGCAGAACCTAATAATATTTGGGTGAGAGTTGTTACAGAAAAATATTTCAAAAATGAAACCTTCTTTTCATATAAGATCAAAACGAACACATCTTGGCATTGGAAGAGATTAATAAGCTTGCGACCAGAATTTATGAAAGGTGTGATATGGCAAGTTGGAGATGGAGCAACGATTAATTTCTGGAATGACAACTGGATTATGGATGAACCACTTAAAAACTATGCACTAGATCCCGGAACCATCAATGAAGAAACAAAAGTAAATGACATGATTTCAGACGATCGAACTTGGAAAATAGACCGGCTAAGACAATTAGTACCAAACGATGTGGTAGCACAAATTTTGCCTATCCCAATTCCTGATAACGATATTAGAGACCGGCTATATTGGGCACCTAGTAAAAATGGATGGTTTTCGACATCTTCAGCTTTAGCACTAATAACAAAAACTATGTCAGGAACTGTGGATTATACCAAATGGATATGGACTCTAGACACCTTTCCAAAAGTAAAAAACTTCTTGTGGAAAGCAGAATCTAATGGACTACCTACCAAAGCTAGACTACGCGAAAAACATGTAATGACGCCTGCAGGCTGCATAATGTGTAATTGCACTCATGAAGATACTAAACACCTATTCTTAGAATGCCCACATACTGATAAGATAGTCGGAATTATGAACCCTATGCTACAACAAACACTACGACAATTTGATACAAACAATAAAACAATAAAAGAGATCTTGTATGAATTACATCAACTCATAGGACATAAAGAATTTGCCAACTTAGCAATTATTGGTGGTGTATATGGCATCAACGTAATAAACTAGTTTTCCAACAAGAACCGAATGACTTTATACCAGATTTGCCCAAGTACATACGAACACATATAGAAAATTGGAATAAGGCCAAAAATTGGACGGAGGATGAAGAATTAATTAGAGGAAAGAGTCATAAAAAGAGGAAACAACAAGTTCAGAAGCCTATGTGGAAAAAACCAAGCAGAAATACGATTAAGATAAATTTTGACGGGTCCCGCCTATCAAATGGACACGCAACTGGTGGCATAATCATTAGAGACCATAACGGGGACGTAATCGGGATAAATATAAAACATTATGGCAAGGCGTCGGCCATACAATCTGAAGCATTAGCATTAAGAGACAGCATAAGAGAAGCACAACAGAATAATTACCCCAATATTGAACTCGAGGGAGACAATCTACAAGTAATCAAAGCTGCCCAAGGTTACCCTAATTGTCCTTGGGAAATTGAAATGCTCATAGCTGACATCCTTGTTTCATTACAAGGATTTCAGTCTGTTCGGATAAATCATATTAACAGGGGTTGTAATGCTGTGGCCGATAAAATTGCCAAATTGGGTCATAGTCACTCCATTGATGTCATTAAAAACCATGCAGAACTTAATGTTCTCATCCGTCAGGATGCTCTAGGACGTCCTCTCTGAGGGGAAGACCTCCTAATTCTTACCTAATCAAAAAAAAAAAAAAATTAATTGAAAGATAAATTAATACAACAAATTAAGTCAATAGTCATAAAGATCATTTCGTACATTGTTGCCAATGTACCTATTAAACAATATATGCACATGTACATGTACATGTGATGTGATAATGGTTGGAAAAAATAAAAGGATCGAATAAAAGATATGCAGAATACATTAACAGATCCCTGTACTTACACTTTTTTTTTTCTATTGGACCCCTGTACTTTGAAATGTTCAATTAAACCCCTAAACTTAACTAAATTTGTTCAATTAAACACTTTACGCTGACATGGCAATGCACGTGAAGGTCAATCGCCACTTTGATGAGTTAAAAATTTAGATTTGATGACATGGAATTTTTTTTAATATCTTTTTTTTCCCTTTTTTCCTTATTTATTTTTAATAGTGTAAAAGCATGAAAATTTTATTTTTTTATATCTTCTTTTATTTATTTTCTTTTTTCTCTTTTTTTCCTTATTTTTTTTTCTCAGATCTGAATCTGGATTTTCTTCTTCTTCTTTTTTTCTCAGATCTAATCTGAATCTTCACCTACCCTTAGATCTGAAAGGTCACAAGTTCATTCAACTGATAAACAGCCCTAAGAAGGAAGGAAAGAGAGAGAGTCGGGGGGAATTTTACAAGTTCATTCAACTGATAAACAAGGGAAGATCACAAGTTCATTCAACTGATAAATCGGCGTCGGCGACGGACTAGAGATGGAAAACGGACTCGGGAGAAAGAAGATATTGCCGTCGGACTCGAGATGGATCACAAGTTCCTTATTGGATCTGGTTCGAATTCTTTCTCCAAGTCCTTGGATCTCGATCTGGTTCGACGAGGCAGAGAAGATATTGCCGTCGAACTTGAATTTGCAGAGAAGGTATGTCGTCGTTCCGTCCTGATTCTCACTATGGTTCTTTCCTAGGGCTGAAGATTGAAGAATTTGCCCACGATGAAGAATTTTGTAGACTTTGCCATCGGACTCGGAATTTGCAGAGAAGATACGCCGCCGTTCCGTCCTGATTCTGGATCTGGTTCCTTCGGATGTGAGGAATTCGAATTCTTTCTCCGAGTCTATGGATTTGGATCTGGTTCGACGAGGTAGAGAAGATATTGTCGTCGGACTCGAAATTTGCAGAGATCCGTTCCGTCCTGATTCTCAGTGTGGTTCTTTCACAGGGTTGTTTATCAGAACGACGATGAAGATTGAAGAATTTGACGACGGTGAAATGGTCGAGATCAAAATTTGCAGATCTGGGCAAGTCAAAAAGAAATTTTTAGAAAGAAGAATAAAAAACGATGCCCTAGTTACATAGATGTCTAATTTAATTCATCTTAATAATATTAACAAAGTAGAGCATTTGTATTTTTTTTCTCTCTATAACTTTTTTTCTTTTTTTTGAGCGAACTGTAACTTTTTTCTTATATTAAAATAATTAAAACAACACCATGTCAAGGTGTCAAAGGAAAACTAGTAATTTAATTTTATTTCATAAATAATTAAAATAAAAATAAAAGTTATCTATGTGGCATTGAGTTGGCATATATGTGGCATAAAAATCTGACACATCATCGCGTTTGATTTTCACGCAGAAGAGAATCTGGTCGCATGTGTTTAATAGACCAAATTTAGTTAAGTTTAGGGGTTTAATTGAACATTTCAAAGTACAGAGGTTCAATAGGAAAAAAAGTGTAAGTATAGAAGTCTGTTGATGTATTCTGCCAATAAAAGATATACATGCACGAATTAGACGAGACATATATATACCAGATCGAGTAAGATATATCAAGCTAATCTGCTATGGCGTCCCATCCCCATTATATGCTTTTAAAATCGATCGAAACTTCTCATTTATATATTCCGCCAGCTAATTAAATGTGTAATATGCCAAAAATAAAACAATAATACACATTCAAATACCAGGTAATACAAAATCTGATCTCCTACGCAATACTTCTTGTTAGATTGCATGTATTGTCTTCCCCGAGGAGATTTCTATTTTGCTTGACGATGATCTAAGGGGTCGGGTTATTTCCCGCTTGCGTACTACTTATCCCTTTTTATTATTAATAAATTTCCCCTCAATGGGACGGAGAGTGCCGCCTCTCCTTCCAAAAAAAAAAAATTGGCCAAAATGATCTAACGTCGAAAAAGTAAGAAAAAAAATTATACATTAATATATAAAGGGGGTAAAATGTAAAATCTCTATTCACTCGTGTTTAAAATTTTGAGTTGAAAACTAAATCCGACCTTATATTAAAAATAATAATAATAATAAAATGATGTAACTTGTATTATTCCTGATTAACTAAGGCCGCCGGAAAATTTAAGAACTACCAGGTCAAGTATGAAAACCAAAAACTCGCCTTCACCAATTCATTGTTGACACAACTACTGCGTTGGCCTCCAACCACACCTACGTCGTCACCATATAGCACGACGAAACCACCTCTTATGTCTTGATCGATGATTTGCCAGAGCTCCATTTCGTCAGATCTGGAGTTAACCGCCCCTCCTTCCCAAATACATCATTTGTTAGGGCTAGGGTTTTACGGGATCGAAGAGAAGAGAAGACCGAAGGGTTTTGTCAGATACACGTTTTTTTGTAATATACTAAGAATTAATACAAAATCGTAACTATTCTGTCCTATAAGGAGTGACCTAGTGGTAGGAGGCTTGAGAAGATGTTAAAAGGTCTCATGTTCGATCATTTGCCTCCGCTCCTTCACTTGTGTGAAAAAACCAAATCTCACTATTCTTCCTTTTTATTAGATCGAGTTGGTCGATACAAGCCGTTTTATCTAGTTAATGCGCTTTATCGGCTAGTTCATAAAGCTGAAATTTACCACCAAAGAAGAGTCTCTCGTTAAAAAACCATAACTATTCCGGATTCTTAATTAGATACTCTATGTTATGTATGACATACTAAGGTAGATAGATCGTAACGCTGATACATATCTTATACTGCGTGCATGCGGATAAACATGCAAAATAAATATATTGGGCCAATGAAAGAGGAAAATTGATTCTGAATTGAAGAATTGAGGAAAATTGATTCTGAATTGAGGAAAATTGATTTCAAAAAATATATTTGAGGTGATGGTACGTACAATATGCATTCATATTACTTCTCTACCTTGTTTTGTAACTTTGTGGTCTGAATTGAAGAATTTGTATTTTTTGGATTGTGGAAAGATATTGTTCCAAATCAGAGTGAATATTGAATAAAGATTGCCAGTTGGGAAACTTCTACCTTGTCGGTGTTGGTAAGAGTTCATTTTTAATCTTGTAACTTTGTAATTGCATGTGTAATATATTACCATCACAATCCATGAGGCATTCTAACTTTAAAAAAAAATCAATACTATAACTTGTTTAAAAATACTCATGTACATAGACATTATATAAAAAAGTAGGGATGTGAAATCGGATATATCCGATCCGATCAAGTTCAGTATAACAGATATTCGGTTTTTGTTTCCTTAAAATTTTGATCTGTATTCGATCATTGAATGGTCGACTACCCGTTAAAAAGTATCTGTTTGGATCGGATTTCCACTATCGGATATTTGAACGATCCATTTTGAAAAAACATTTTGACTAATTTATTTAGGCCCAATTAATATACATGATATTCGTCGGTCCTATTAAATTGCAAGAGAAAGTTTTCAAGGTTGAGGAGAATCGAACCCATGCAGAGTTGAAATTTTACAAATATACTCATTAAAACATCTATGCTAGTTAGTAAACATGTGCACTTTCCAAAAACTTATATAGTACTCGATATACCGGATATCCAGTTGCCTCAAAACCTTACTTCGTATCCGATCTGTATATCCGAAAATAATTCTCATATCATTTTGGATACGGATAAAAAAAATTGTGATTCATTCAAACCTGAACCTTATCAAATCGGCTAGATCAACGGATCGGATATATTTTTACTCACCTCTTTTTTTTGTTGAAGGAGAGACGTCACTCTCCGATCCCTCAAGGGAATTTTATTAATAAGAGAAAGGGCTAAGTAGTAATCAAACGGGGAATAGCCCGACCCCTAACATCAGCAGACAACAAAGAAATAACACCCTCAGGAGGGTCAAGCAATACATGAAAGCCAAGTTCAAAAGAAAAGGCAAAAGAAGCTATATAAGCTACAACTACATTAGCTTCTGATCCTATAGATATGATGGATATGGATTTCTCATTTCCTACAAATAAAGCTTTGGCATTGAGATACCGAGCTAAAAAGGGGATGGTAACAATCCACGAGTTTTCCTAGAAAGAGAACCACTAATTGTGAGTCCACTTCTAAGCACACCCTCTTGTAACCCCGATTCCAAGCAAGCCGAAGACCTTGCAAAACACCCCAAAGCTTGGCCATAGATGACTCGGCTAAAGTCGTTGTTGTCAAGATCAAAAATAAATTACCCTAAATTACAAACCAAGTATAGCATGCAAGTAAGGGGTCGAACCCAAGAGAATCGGTATTCTAATCAATCAGCAAAGAATAAAGACAGGGTTTTTGGGGTTTAAGCAAGCAAACAGTATTAGGTTTCAAATCAATTAAAGAAAAGCAGAGTTCATTCAATCAATTCCACCTTTTTAATCCTTCGACCATTGATTCATCCACTTTTCTATAATTCCTAGGTTAATTCCAATCCTTAGAAAAGATATCTGCTTGTCCACGGTCCAAGCGAAACTATGATATGAACAAGGACACTTAATTCAAATCATGCAAGGTATTAAGGATAATAGGATATCAATTCATGCAATCAAGCTACGAGTCTCATGCATAAAATAATCATCAAATACTCTTTCTCAATTCCAGTCCACGGTCCCGGAAAAGAGTTGTTTGAAGGATAAATAAGATTGCACAGACAATAACCAAACCTAATCCAAACAGTAGATCTAAGTCAATCAAACGAGTTGATCAGGCTCATAAAATCAAACATAGATCATGGGATTAAAACAAGAGTTTTGATATTAACCAAAGGATAGAAAAGTTATCAGAATCTCACGAATTCAATAAAAAGGTTTCCTTGATCAAACAAACTCCAAGGAAGATTAGTTCTCCATAATAGAAATAAAAACTAGGTTAAAATAAAGTAGTCTCCAAAAGTATGCTATGATCTAAAGGCTGCTACGAAACTAGGCTTAAATAATAGAAAACATCCGAAATAAAGTAAAGATAAAATAAACTGACTTCGGCGCGTTGAAACATCGCCACCCGCGAGCGCGGGTCCTTCAATCTCTCGACGTCAACATCACCTGTGAGCGCGGGTCTCGACCCGCGAGCGCGGGTCCTGCGAAAGCATTCTGGTGTCAACTTCGGAGGTGGTTTTGACCTACTTAGAGTTGGAATTTGAACTCGTTGTAAAAACACCAATTGTATCTCTTTGAGTTAGCTTTCCAATGATACCAAATTCAGCTTCATCCGATCACCGTAGATCCCGAACGATGCGTCACAAGAAAGTGGCGTCAAAACAACTCCAAATCAACACTTGTCTTCAAAACTCTTGCATTTCTTCAAATCGTGTCTTCGATCTTCATATTACAATTATGCTCAAAAACTAACCTAAACACACTCAAATCATGCCTAAAATACAAGAGTTAACCTATACTAAAGAGAGCATATCAAATTGCCACATACTTAAACCTTGCTCGTCCTCGAGTAATCTCAAAATAAATCTAACAAGAAATCCTATCAAGGTTTACAGCATAGTATAAGGGAAGACAAAAAACACTCACCTCACCAACCCGAACCCAAAATAGAGTAATAGTGAGCAACAACATGATAGCTCAAGCACACACCTCGCATAGATACATAGTCAATAAGCTCTCAAGCTCTAAAAATTGTAGAGCATCCTAGGATCTACCCGTCATCTAAAATGTAATCTCCAAACCCCAAAGTAGAATATGATCCTGAACACTCTGATTTTTCCACTCATTCTACTTAGGCGCCCTTTCGGGTTTTCATCTAATCACTCTTTTCATTTTTCTTTAGGTGTGCTCACATATGCTCACAATCACTCTTGAACCTCTTATTACCCCAACCTATTACTGGTCCAGGTTACCTGCTTATTACCTGATCTGCCCTTTCGGGTTTTCAGCTCATCCAAGGATTTATATGCCTTTTTCTATTTTTATGGCTCTTTCTTATTATTTTTTTTAATTTTTCTTAAAAACATTTTCTCTATACAAAACATGGAACAAAATCCCATAAAAATAACGAAAAATAAACTGAAAATGAAAAGCAACTATCTAAGATAAGTGTAGCGAGTACTTCCTCCCCCATACTTAAATCCTTCATTGTCCTCAATGAAGTAAAGAGAAAGGAATTAAGCATAGAAGAGGAAAATCAGAAGACTCACATACGAAAGATGATATGAACTCCCGGAATTGTAATGCACCAAACGCAGGAGCAAACTGATCTTTCTGGGAACGAACCGCGAGCGTCATCTTCACAACTCAACAACCAGATCCACACCATAAGACGTCTCCAATGAGAATGAACTGGACTCCTTAAAATAATAAAAACTCTGACGACGGCAGCACCCCCATACTTGAACAATGCCGCAAAGATGGTGTAGACGCGTACTAAACCACAATGGGACGGGACCTTATAATAGTAACGAACAATTCCAAGGAACTACACATGGAAAGATATAGAAAAGTGGAGTGGTGGATGATGGTAGAATATGGAAGAACACTCTTTTTTTCGAACTAACTCGCGTGAACAGTACCCGCGGGCGCGGTGGGGTATCCGCGACCGCGGGTCTCAGCAAAGACCGCAGTTTTGAAAACTGCGTCAGCTGGCTAGTACATGTACGTCTGGTTTTGAGAAGTAAAATCCCCAAAAATTGTTCATTCGAACCTAGTACCTGCATGTTAGCCCAACAAGATTGAAAATAAAACTAAACTAAAAAAAACAAAGAGAAAGAAACGAAAACTTACCTCGGGTTGCCTCCCGAGCAGCGCTTTGGTTTAACGTCGATGGCCCGATGTGTTTATGATCGGACATTGTCAACGCCTTGAGAAGTCTATCAAAATCATGCGAACAACTATCATGCAGGCAAATATAGCACAATGATAACTTGAAACCGAATAATATAGCATTCAAACACCGTTTCAGTTTATCAAACCCACTAGAAAAATCAAGGTTAGCAGGTTTAGGATAGAACCAGTTGGAAAGATGAGGTAGTTTATCAAAAGTTATGATTTTTATCTCAACACTACCACCTTTAGAATTTGAGAAATCACTAGGTAAACTATCATGCTCGGGACCATTTGCAGACACAACAGGCAAACAAATATCAATAGAAAGTAAGGAAGAAGAGGGAAGGATACATGGATTATTCGATCACAGCAAAGGGCTCCACAGTAGGAGACATAGACATCTCCTCAGGTGGAAGGGAAGTTTCCTTTACATCATCTAACTCCTTCGTCGAGTCATCAGGATCGTCGTTGTCACTCCAGGAGCTGTCAAACTTAAGGAAATATTCCTCCTCCGTCATCATATGACTATAATCATCCATCTCTTCATCCCATGAAGGGTCTCTAAGTGCCTCCGGAAAGGGTGGAACCGGCTTTTGTGAACCCATGGGAGGAAACGAAGGCCGAATATAATTATCAAAATCTGTCGGAGAAGGGACCCGCGGGCGCGGTTGTACAACCGCGGGCGCGGGTACTGGGCCGCGGTCGCGATCTGGTTCCGCGATCGCGGTTTCTGTTGCTTTTGTACCAAAACCGCATACTTCGAGAATTTCCTCTGTCTTTATGGCCAACACCTCCACTGAATTTCTTTGTTCAGCAATATATTTCTTCAATTTCTGCACCTCAATCTCTCCGGCTCGGATCACAAAAGAAATTCCATCGGTCCATGGGTTTCCAAATGACGTATTTTCCATCGCTCTCGCGGTACATCTTTAGTTGGTACTCAAGAGTCATCCCACTAAAGATGTGATTGCAAGCATCATCAAGCCCTACGTCTATCCCCCATACAGAGAGTTCATGCAATTGTTCCCGGCACCTAGTGAAGTACTCATGAAAGGGTTCATCCTATATCTGACAAAACCTAAACGCGGACATTAGTATATACAAGTGTAGACCGTAAGATAGGTCTACACAAAGTCACAGATTCAGGATTTCTGGAACGAACCAACCGCGGGCGCGGGTCTGGCCGTGGGCGCGGGCTTCGAGCCGCGAGCGCGGGTTTGTCAGAAACGCTGATTTATCAGAAAAGTAAAACCGATTCCCTGGAAACGACGCCAAAAATTTGACTTGGCTAAAGTCGTTGTTGCCAAGATCAAAAATAAATTACCCTAAATTACAAACCAAGTATAGCATGCAAGTAAGGGGTCGAACCTAAGAGAATCGGTATTCTAATCAATCAGCAAAGAACAAAGATAGGGTTTTTGGGGTTTAAGCAAGCAAACAGTATTAGGTTTCAAATCAATTAAAGGAAAGCAGAGTTCATTCCATCAATTCCACCTTTTTAATCCTTCGATCATTAATTCATCCACTTTTCTATAATTCCTAGGTTAATTCCAATCCTTATAAAAGATATTCGTTTGTCCACGATCCAAGCGAAACTATGATATGAACAAGGACGCTTAATTCAAATCATGCAAAGTATTAAGGATAATAGGACATCAATTCATGCAATCAAGCTATGAGTCTCATGCATAAAATAATCATCAAATACTCTTTCTCAATTCCAATCCCCGGTCTTGGAAAAGAGTTGTTTCAAGGATAAATAAGATTGCACAGAAAACAATCAAACCTAATCCAAACACTAGATCTAAATCAATCAAACGAGTTGATCAGGCTCATAAAATCAAACATAGATCATGGAATTAAAACAAGAGTTTTGATATTAACCAAAGGATAGAAAATTTATCAGAATCTCACGAATTCAATAAAAAGGCTTCCTTGATCAAACAAACTCCAAAGAAGATTAGTTCTCCATAATAGAAATAAAAATTAGGTTAAAATAAAGTAGTCTCCAAAAGTATGCTATGATCTAAAGGCTGCTACGAAACTAGGCTTAAATAGTAGAAAACATCCGAAATAAATTAAAGATAAAATAAACTGACGTCGGTGCGCTGAAACATCGCCACCCGCGAGCGCGGGTCACAACCTGTGAGCGCGGGTCCTTCAATCTCTCGGCGTCCGCGGAATCAACATCACCCGCGAGCGTGGGTCCTGCAACAACATTCTGGTGTCAACTTCGGAAGTGGTGTTGACCTACTTAGAGTTGGAATTTGAACTCGCCGTAAAAACATGAATTGTAGCTCTTCGAGTTAGCTTTCCAATGATGCCAAATTCAGCTTCATCCAATCACCTTAGCTCCCGAACGATGCGTCACAAGAAAGTGGCATCAAAACAACTCCAAATCAACACTTGTCTTCAAAACTCTTGCATTTCTTCAAATCGTGTCTTCGGTCTTCATATTACAAGTATGCTCAAAAATTAAACTAAACACACTCAAATCATGTCTAAAATACAAGAGTTAACCTATATTAAAGAGAGCGTATCAATAGGCACAGTACATGAACCAATATTCTAAACAAAGCCAGATTGCCATTGACCATCACTATTTCGAACAACTCTGGCCGCCGCTACTAAACGCCTAAACCATCACTCCGAACCCATCCATCAGTATTAATCTCTATCCACCCGTCTCTTGGTCTTTTCCATTGGATGAATTGCTCGGTTATATCAGCTCCTCCCCTCCCATCTTCTTAGTGAACATCATGCGCTCCATAATCTAGCACTTGGCTTAGAACAAAGATTCGACGACAACCCTGAAAGGATTCTTATCAAAAGACAAAAGCGTTACACCACTTCCATAACCGCCAAATAGACATAGCAAAGATATTTGCACAAAGAATGTCGCCCGCAACTTAAGCCGTGCATAGTAAATCAACACGAATCCAAATAGGAAAAACGGACTCAAAAATTCCCCTAACAAAAAAAGGGTAAAGATCATCTCAAAAATGTGTTATATCACTAGAATCACATTAGATATTTTTACTCACCTCTATAAAAAAGTATCTTCTAAACTTATACTACTCCATATTAGACTACTTTTTCCGTTTCGCAATGTAAGTCGTTTCTAACTCTAAAAGGTATTTCATAATGTAAGTCATTTCTTCCCTTATTTAATGTAAAACTTTCTAAAAAAGGTCATTACTCTATTTAATTTACTTAACATTCCAACAACATTCATTAACTCAAGCAATTCTAGTGTTATTGGAAGTTTACTTTTGTAGGGAGTATTTAGTGTGTTTATAAATCTAAGATTAAAAAGTTAATAGTGTATGTAATAAAAACAAGCATAAATTATTATCTTTTCTATTTTAAGTTTGTCTTAATTCCTATGCAAAATTAAAAAGCGATTTACATTACGAAACGGAGGTAATATTAGTTAAGCCTCTCAAAACCAAAAAACGATTTATATTGCGAAACAGAGGTAGTATTAGTTAAGCCTCTCAAGTCTCAATTAGACAATTACTACAAAATTATTTGCGGCTATTAATTTATTACAGTACGGACCATTATTTAATCATATAGTTTGGGCCTGTAAAAAACAAAAAATATAAAAAGCGCTGGCTTTAACGGCAATTGACGGCGGCAACAATCAGGATTCAGGAAATTAGGAAAAGGCAAAATTAACCGAACGGCGTTAGTGCGTCGGCGGAAACGGTTAAAATTAAGCCGGGCACGGGCACGGGCACCGACGATTTTCCTATTCTGTATCCAGCTAGCTCTTTGACGCACCCACATTTCTTCTTACTGAATTCGATCACATGACGCCACTGCCACCTGGCCATCTCACGTGCTACCCTCACTCGCTTACACTTGTTCGCATGGTAAGCTCATTTTACCGTTTGTGAGAAAGGATAGGAGAATTTTGTATTTTTGGTTGAAAGAGAGACTGACACACTTTATCTGTTTAAGACGAAATTTTTTGGGTAAAATTTTTAAAGAAGAATTTTATTAATAATTTTTCTAACCTATGTTAAAATGAAAATGAGTTGTTGAATTTTATTATTTAAGATTATTTTAATTATTTTATTAGGGTTCATTAATTTTTATTTAGAGTTTTAGTTTCTATATATAACTAGTACTCTTCCCTATGCCGTAAGGACATACTATAGAAAACCCATTTTATTAATATGAAAAAAGAGCTATGTAGTGAGCAAGTGGGGTAGCTTAGGAGAATTTAGAAAATGACGTCATATTGAAGTTGTAATTACACAAGGTTAATTACAAAAGTGTAAAAACAACCCAAGACTTGATGATCGTTACAAGGTAAAATATAGAAAATCACCCCTTATTTTAGAATGTTTGTAAAAAACGCCCTTTATTTCATTTTTTACAGAAAATCTCACATTATCTTAGGATTTTTGCAAAAAGCATCCCTTATTTCACTTTTTTTTCCACATAAAACCTCCCATTATTTCTATTTCGTTTTCATTGAACTGCCTCATCCTGTATTCCATCCATCATAATGTCAAATTAGTGTTAAAATTCATAATTACTCATAAGTTATAATACCAAATTGATAAACATCGATAATTACCCTACTCGATTTCTGTTGAGAGGGGGGGGGGGGGGGTTAAAGGTGCTTCATGATTGATGATCTAGTTGGATGCCTAGGGAGGGCTCGATTAGGCGTGACGGGTACCTGCTAAGACTCGAGAGAGGGTCGAGAGAAGAAGGGCAATTGATAAACACTCTCAAGCTAGCTCTTCCTCTCTCTACCCTCTCTTAATCCTTAGCAAGCATCCGTCGCTTCGAGTCGAGCCCTCACTAGGCACCAATCAAGATCACCAATCATGAGACACCCATGAGCCAACCCTTCCCCTCTCTCAAGCAACAATAACAATCGAGCAGGGATAATTATCAATATTTATCAATTTGGTACTTTAACCTAGGGGTACTTGTGAATTTTAACCCTGATTTGACGGTATAATGGATGAAAGACATGATGGAAAACTTTATTGAAAAATGAATAGAAATAAGGGGTGGTATTTTGTAAAAAGTGAAATAGTGGGTGTATTTTTTTACAAATGTCCCAAGATAATTAAGGAGTGGTTTTTTGTAAAAAAAAAAATCAAATAAGAGGTGTTTTTTTTTTGCAAACGCCTCAAAGGTGGTTTTCTGTATTTTATGCCAATAAACTTTTTCAGCATTCGATTGTGTTATACATTAAAGTTCGTGGGCGTGTGTGTAACACGTTTATCACACAAACCCAATAAAATTTTAATTTAAAACCATATGACTATGAATAGAGTACGTAACATATATCATCATCATTATTCTAGTATAATCCCGCACAAGCAGAATCTAGGAGATCACTAAATATATCAGAAGGATGGCCCGATAGACTAACCTTAGTTTTAATATGATTTAATCGTTGAATTATAATTTAGTGGTTAAATGATATTCTCCCTGTTTTCGTATTAAATCATAGTTTTTAATTTCATTTAATTAAATTTCTTAGGTGCATGAACTCATTTGTGAGAAGCTTCTAAGAATGCAGATGTACTGTTTTTTTTTGGATTACAGCCCAAATTTGACTGTATATGCAGACAATGCAGTTAGATAATTAGATTTCAGATCTGAACCAAAAATTATTATATGGAAGTAACATGTAAATATATTATTGAGGAAATTAAATACTCAAAGAGATGGACCATAGTTTTGTAATGAAGTGGTAGGTGAGTAGTATGGAGCCGTACGAATATCAAGATAATGTAGCACGATTGTGTACTCTAATAACACCAAACCAAATCAACTTAATTACCACGAAGCTTACGTACATATCATATCAATCAATTATCTTGCATATCTTTCAGTGGCCCAAACAAACCTAGGGAACTTCAATTCATGCATTATATACCTAGTTTACATCACCACCGTTGAGAAAAATTTATCCCAAATGAGGAAGTTAACTTGGTCCAAAAGAATGCATGATAATGGTCACTAAAGTTTAGAGTTAGAATCAAATGGGTAAGTAGTATACTTTTTTTTTGTTAAAAGACCATTTTCCGTCCCCTGAAGGAGAAAATTTATTAATAGAAAAAAAGACTAAGTAGTAAGTAAACGAGAGATAGCCCGACCCTAAAGGAAAATTAAAAGCAATTAATAGAGACAAGGTGATGGATCCGCAACGGTATTCGTCTCGCGATACACATGACGGAATCGGAGAGACCAATTCCTACTAATTAAGCCATGTCATTGACTAACCAGGCTAAAAAGAGGGTGGATCTTAGATATGTTCTTCTAAAGAAGTTGGATGACCAACTGAGAGTCCGACTCAAGAACAATCCGATGTAACCCATTATTCCAGACCATGTTTAGCCTATTGAGCACTCTCCAAAGCTCCTCCATTGGAACCGAACATGACCCAATGTTATGAACAAACCTTCTAATCCAGTTGCCATCACAATTGCGGATCACGCCCCACGCGATCGCCAAGCCCTCCTTCACTATGTCATCCGTATTGATTTTTACCCACCCTTCTTCCAGCTTATCCCAACAAATGCCTTGCAAAACTTTATTTCGAGCTATACTAGACTGAGAGAGCTTACCTACGGCCACCTTTGCCTCCACGGTTTTCTCTAAGACCACCTTCATTTTATCAAGGATTGAGATCTCATCGCAAAAAGTTTTAGAATCTCCACTTCCAAATCCACCATAATGTTGTTGCAAAAAGTGTGTTCCAGTCCCCAGTAGCCAAGATATTCTTCTGAATCCAACACGTAAAGATATCCTGAAAAAAGGACAAACAAATATCATAAGCTCGCAAATTAATCCAGATTATGCTTACCTGTGGGCAGTCCCTAAACATATGCTTGTAACTCTCCTCGTTGGCGCCACAAAGGGTGCAACGAGCATTAGAACTAATGTGTCTTCTCCTTCGCTCAACATTAGACAACATACCCCCTTTGATTGCAAGCCAAGCGAAACATCGAACCCTCTCCGCCACAACAAGTTTCCAAATTTTATGGTAGAGCACCATATCTATCTCCTTTCTGTCATAAGTACCCTGCAACATATTAAAGCCTAACGCAACAGAATAACTTTCGTCCGGCTCCAGACTCCAACAAAGCTCATCCTCCATTGGCCCATTATCCTCAAAAATAGAAGTAGCAACAAGTTTCATCAGGATCATAGTAGGAAGCAAAGCCGATAGAGATGCCCAATTCCAGCGCTTGCCACTAATCCATTAATCTGCCACCTTAACATTGCAAGCCATATCATCGACCACACCCCCTTTCAGCTCAAGAAGAGGAACGTTTGTCAACCACCAATCTCGCTAGAACAATATGGATTGTCCATGTCTCAGCAGCCCTTTGGACCCCTTCACAATCACTTCAGAAATTCCCGTTTTAATGCTTTTCCAAAGATGGGACGCAACCATAGAACCACCAAGGGTTGTGTCAACATATTTATGTCTAAGGGCCGACGTCCAAAGAGAATTTTCCTCTATTACAACCTCCAGCCAAGCTTGCCTAGAAGCGCAATATTCAAGTCCTTTATCTTTCTTATTCTAAGACCACCTTGGAACTTGGGTTTTGTAACTTCAGTCCAAGCGACTTTATGCATTCTTCTCTTTTCCATGGTACTACCCCAAATAAAGTCTCTATTAATCTTGTTAATTTGTTTACACACAATGTCGGGAATACGGGTTGTAGACATGGAGTAAACCGACAACGACGTCAAAACTGACTTGACTAAAGTGATTCTCCTCGCAAAGCTTAACAACTTAGTTTTCCAACCCTTAAGCTGAGTGTTGAACTTGACCGCCAAAGCAGAGAAGGTGTGATTGTTAACTTGTTTATGGATAACGAGCATGCCAAGATAGTTCCTCAAAATGCTAGTTGTTGAAAGGGTTTTACTTGACCAACAAATAAATTTATAGATCAAGACCCCACTGAGTACAATGGAGTCAGGTTCGTCCACGAGAAGAGAAGTCTATGTTTAATTGCTAAACTAAAATGCAAAAGAATAAGCAAATAAAGGAAATAACTGAAACAGAAACAAAACAAGCAACACTCGGTAGAATACTGAAAGGCTCGGTACCGACCCTGTGTGGTTCGGTAACGAGGTGTAACGGCAACGAAGCGTTTCACAAGCGAGTGAAAGATCTAGGATTTAGGGTTTACCACAACATAGTCATGCAATCTAAACAATATGAATCATAAAAATCATGCATCTAAACACAAATAATCAACTTTTGTTGAACAAACAAGCGAATCAATCAACTTTCATAAATTAATTCACTTTATCTACTTATTACGATCTAAAGTTATCAACTTTTGTTTCAAACTTTATCTCTATTCAAATTCACAACTTTTTCTTTCGATCAAGTCATAAACATGAATTACTTCAACTTTCATCAAAGCATAAGCACAAATAAGTAGAAAAATAGATAAAAGGCAATCAAAATCATTCATTCATTTCATCATCGTGCACAACTACGTTGGGTTTTTACCCCAACCCTAGAACAAGAGAACTACTCACTCATGGTGGAAAAGAAACAAACAAAAGAATTGAAGAAAAACATAACTTGAATTAAACTAGAAACTTACCTGAATTCAAAACTACAATTGTCTTCAAAATCAACCAAGAACACAAAGAAGAATTCCCACAAATTTCTTCCTTGCGCTCTAAGCAACCCAAACTTGTCTCTCCCACCCTAAACGTGAGTGGAAAATAAAACTAGAGAAAGAGAGTGCTCCCAAACTTTGTCCAAACAAGGGTTTAAATACTAGAAACAACTATCTAAAAAGTTTTCTTAAAGATAAAAACTACCAAATTAAAAAGATATCGGAATAATTTCCTTAAAAGCACAAAGTCGGCGTAGCCCTACCGACACGGGGACCCTCGGTAACAACCCTCTTCAGGCTCGGTAGGATTGATTTGCTGAATTCCACGATTTATCTTCCTGAAGGCCTCGGTACCGACCCTACTAGGGTCGATAACGAGCCTGTCCTGGGCTTATTCTCCTTCTTTTCTTCACTTCCTCTCTTTGTATTTCTCGGGATCTTCTTCCACATTTTAACTCTTCTTCCTTGGCTATATTCCTCTCCTTTGATGCCCTCGAATGCTTCCAATCCGCTTCAAAACCTACACAAAAACACAAAACTAGCGTAGTTTCCACACTTTTCACAAAATTTGCAAACTAAATGAAAAGACACACAACACACACAAAAACACAACTAAACACAACCTAAAAACATAAAAAGACACACTAAAACAAGGCTAAAAACACGGACATCACTAGTTACCTTGAAGCCACTATCCTCCTCCAGCCTACGCTTCAACTCCAAACTGACATTCGGCGAGACAAATATCCGAGACTTTCTAGAACTCACATACTGACTCGAAGCGCTACAAAAGATCTCAAAGCATTTCTTGATGACGTGAATTTGATCAACCGAAGCCTTCGCAAAATGTATGATATCTTCGAGAAAAAAAATATGAGAAGCAAAGGGCCACTCCTAGTAAGCTTAATCGGTTTCCATTCCCTGGAATCAACCGCCTCAATGCGTAGTAAGAAAAATACGAAGAAATAGGATCCCCTTGATTCACCCCTCTAGATGCCTTAAATTGAGCGATTAGTTCACCGTTCCAAAGAACTTGCATCCGCGGTGATGAGATACATGCCATGACCCATCCAATCCAATGATCCGGGCACCTAGGGTCTTCAACGTGGATTCGACGAACTCCCAATTCAGCTTATTGTACGCTTTCTCAAGATCAATCTTGAGAATCACCCACCCTTGCATGCCTTTGTTTCTCCGCATAGAGTGAACAATCTCTTGAACGGTCATAATGTTATCCAAGATCAAACAGCCAGGAATAAAACTACCTTGGGTAGGACCAATAATCTTGGTAAGAAAAGGTTGGATAAAATTGGAGAGGATCTTGGTGATGAGCTTATAAATGACTTTGCATAAACTTATGGGCTTGAATTGACTAATACGCTCCAGTCTAGCAAGCTTTTCCAAAAGGAAAATCAAAGTATCATTCACACCATCAGGGAGCGTACTACGATGGAAGATATCCCAAACAAAGTTGATCATAGAGTCGTCCACTGTATCCCAACATCGCAAAAAAAAAACCAGGTTGAAACTTGTCCACTCCCATCGATTTGAAGCACCCATTCCTTCAACAACTTTCCATATATCTTTTGAGTATATCGATTTCTCAAGTCGTCTGTTCCAATCATCATGAAGACAGGGGAAACTCCAGTTCAGGTTTGGAATACTAGCCATAGTGGAGTCATCCGACCTGTACAACTCCTTGAAAAAATTAGTATTCATGCGTTACAACTCTTCTTTCTCCTCCACCCATCTACCATCATCACATTTGATCCCCTCGATGCGATTATGTTTCCTCTTGATGATTGTAGAAGAATGAAAGAAAGAAGTATCCCTATCTCCGCAATTCAACCATTGCTCTCTCGATTTTTGAAACCATAGGACCTCTTCTTGTTCAAGGACAAGCTCGAGATCTTTCAGAAGTTTAGCTTCCAGGGATATCAGATTGTTAGATTGGTTTCTACAGAGCTTTCGTTGAATGTTACCAATCTGATCAATTAACGCCTTCTTATGCTGATGTATATTTCCAAAAGTTTTCTTATTCCAGACCACCAAATCATCCTTCAACGTTGCTAGTGCACTCACTGTATCGATATCTTTATACCAGCTTTGCTTGAGTTTATTATTGAAATCAGGATGTGAAAGCCAAGTAGCTTCAAAATGGAACGACCTCCTCCTCTTGTTCAACGATACACTCGACTCAAAAGACAATAAGAGAGGACAGTGATCAGAGCAAAACTTGGGTAGGTGTTTCACTTGGGCTTTTGACCAACAAAGATGACCTTCCACATTCATGAGAATTCTATCGAGCCTTTTCAAAACAATGGAAGAAGCAGATAACTTACAACTCCACATGAAACTCGGTCCCATGAACTCCAAATCCACCAGCCCTAGGCTATTGCTCCACTCATTGAAAACATTCAAATCAGCATGGAGATTACCGGTGCCGCCATTCTTTTTGTGGTTATACATAATGCAATTAAAATCGTCGCCAATCACCAAAGGCCTCGAGACTCTTTTAACAACATCCTTCAACTCATGCCAAAATAAAATACTCCTCCTAACAAAGGGAAGACCATAGACAACAAAAAGATGAGCTTGAGAACTCGTAACAAAATAAGAGGCGTGAACAAAGTTCCTGTTTTTCTCAATAATATTAAGCTGCACCCGATTATCCTTCCAGAGCAACCAAATGCCCCCGACGAACCCCTCGGCCTCAACGCGAACACAATTGGTGAAATCGACATTCGTCATCCTGTCACAGATCCTTTGAGATCTTTCACCCGAGACTCTAGTTTCAAAAAGAGCCAGCACAACTACTTTGTGATGTCTGATCATATACCGAATAGCTCCTTACAAACCTATTTTGCCTGCACCAAAAAAATCCAAAATAAAAAATTCATCATAAAAATATAAAAGAGGGAACGGGAACAAGAACATAGTTAGCTTGGCCCATTAGCCAAATCATTCTCCATCGCGGAATCTTCATAACCAGTGTTATTCAAGTTCTAGGTGTCACTCCCTTCCAGGTTTGCAAATATGAGTTTTTTTTTTTGCTAGTAAGAAATGAATGTTCACATTTATACAAGCTCACATATAATCTATTAAGGGTTCACATCTAATACACTAGAGATTAACATATAATAAACATGTACTATAGTATATTAACATGAAAGATAATTATGAACTCTTGGTGCCTAAAATATACCTATAAGACTTAAGATATGAATTTCAAGTGCAAAGTTTGTGAATCCCGGATAACAATGCAACAAAATCTAATTTGTTAAACTTATGAAATTCCATATCAATTGCCTCTTCTAATTAATCATGGCCATTATTCCTTTGATCTAACAGTTCATATAAGCTCTCATTTGTTTATTAGGAAAAGAATTCGATGTAATTTGAGAGGTAAATTGAGACACAAAGATGATATTTTTAGAGATTTGAGGAATATGAAGGACATTATCAACGTTAAAGGCATGATTGTTTGTGTGAAGGGATAATTTTCCAACATGAGATACGGGTAAACCTTTACCGTCACCAATATGGAGAGAACCCGGTCCTTCGTATGAGTAATGGAGGCTTAGATTTTTCAAGTCATAGGTAGCATGGTGGGATGCACCAGTGTCCATCAGCCAAGATTGATTGGTGTTGGCGGCAAAGATGGCTTGTAGTGGACGAGGGTTGTAGGGTTGATTGTACGGATAGGGTAGGTAAGAAGGGCACGGATACGAGGGTGGTTGCAGATTGGGAGCATCCGGTTGGAACCCTGAGCAGTGGGCCATGACATGGCCATGATCACCGCACCATTGGCACTTCCATGGGAAGGGTCGAGGGGCGGATGTGGACTGATTAGAGTTTGTGGGAGGTTGAGTGTAAGTTGGATTAGGGTTAAGGTATTGCGGATTAGGGTTAGGATTTTGTGGAGGACGTGGATTGTAGGGCTGAGACACATGCAATGACTGTGAAGAAGTGTTCGAACGTGGCTTAGAGCGAGACTTGGATTGCATGGACATATCTATCGTCGACGCTGTGGAAGAAGACTGGCCAACCTCAATTTTGATCTGATGTTCCTTATTTAGGAGCTTCTAATGCAACTCTTCAAACGTGATTGGTGTGTCCCGAGCAAAAGGTGCAACAACCAGAGATAATGTGCCCACCAAGGCACCAAAAAGAAGCTTATCCTGGTGTAACCATGTGGAGTAGGCAGGAATAGCAATGGTGGTGTTGGGATCGACAAAATTTTACAATGTTTCAGGAGGAGCAGGATGAGATCCATCAAGAAACTTGTAGAGACCGTAACCGATGAGGATTGACTGAATTTATGTTTTTCACGTAACATAGCTTGTGGAAGAGTTTGATACCATTGTAAAATTAGAAAATAATAAAAGGTTTGGATGGTTCAACGTCATTGTGAATAAAATGGTTGTTCGATGCCACAGAGGAAGAAGGAACGAGAAAAAGAAAGTATCAAACTCTTGATACCATATAGAGATTTAGATAAACTGATAATTCATTAATTTAAGAGAACTCCAATATAGTATAATACAAAGAAGATATTATACTTTGGCTCCAAACTATAATCTTATTCTATAGGATAGAAAATATTAGAAAGACCTAAAATAATAAAATAATATCTTCTAATTATACTTAATACTAGACATACCTAATAAATCGAGAGACCAAAACAATTAGCAGCCAAATAAATCAACAAGAAAATACAAACACAAAATCACCAAACAAACAAGAGATTATATAAGCTCTCATTGAACACTTGAAGTCCTTTATGCACTTGAATCTCGCATCATGTATGTCGTCTTTTTACTAGTGCACCCATTTTAGGTTTGAAATAATATATATAATGTTGGGTTTTAAATCTAAAATTATAAAATTTAAGATTTCTAAACAAAAATTTAAGTATGTAATGTATATGGGATTCATCCTTGATCACTTATCGATCAATCTTTATTCTCGTCTTTTAATTTGGAATATCACACTCTCAACCAATAAGATCAATCTGGTTGATGTTTGATTGAAGATAAAATTCTCGCATGACAAGCATATCTTGATGAATTCAGTTAGTAAATGATTTATAAATTAACTTTGTGCTCTTTGTTGTGAATGTTGAGCAATAAACAAATATATTCTTAACTATATATTATCGTAAAATTTGAGATTAATGTTTAATATACATAAGGGGACCCAAGTTCTAGATCAAGGAAATTATAAACGTTAGGTGTGCATAATGACAAATTGACAATGAGTGTTGTCGTTCTCTCTATCTCGTTGCCAACGGACATTTACAAATTTGTATTCATTAACCATTTGTCAATTTGATCATAGGGTAGCCGTTATAACTTCACTAATAAATTTCCCCACTATTTGTTTCCTATTATTACTTATTTCTCATGTTAAATGATGTTTTCTTTTGATTAAATTATAAAATGTGAAAAAAAGAGAGAAAAATGATGATTTAAGGTAACAAAAGAAAGCAATAGTCTTAAATCCTAGACAAAAAACAAATGTCTTGGTGGTGGGGCCTGTTAAACTGCCAAACAATTCCTTAATTTGCGGTGTAATTTGGTAGCATAAATCCGTATATGAACTAGATGGTCAAACTCAAAGTGCAAATTAGGTGCCCATAATCTAAGGCACTGTTTGGGAAACTTCATTCTTATTTCCCGCGATGCTTTTTTGCGGGCATTTCGCCGCTTAGAGCTCTCCAACAACTAACATTAATAAAATAAAAAATACAGTAGATTGAAAGAAAATACGTTTTGTCCCCAAAATATATACTTTTAGTTGATTAGCAATTAAGACCCGTATGGATCTCCTTGCATTAGATTACAACACATACAATTTTTTTTATTTCTAATACTTTAAATTTTAATATATTATACTAGCCATAATACATTTAAATACATTGTGATTGGTAATCAAAACCCTATTTGCCAAGCCCAAAACATTAGCATTTATTTTTTATTTATTTTTTAAATGCTACTAGGATTTTTGGTATATTTTTTTTTTTGATTTGGTAATATTTTAGGGTAGACTACTTGAACTAGTTTAGAGCACCCGTTTGGGTGAAAACTGGTTACTAATCAGTTTTAAAGAGAAGGGGCAAACCGCCGCCCTGAAGGTTCGAACTGGAGACCTCAAGCACAAGTATTGAGGCCTTAACCGGCCGAACTATACGCCATGTGTAGGATTTTTGGTATAATTAATGGTAGATGTATTTCTAGCGTTTAGACGCTTGATTTTTGGTAGCTATCCTAGAAAACTTTTTGGGATTTGAACAAACGTTTAAGATTTCTTTCTCATATCTACCCTCAACCAAAAAGGAAATCTCGGCTTATTTAATAAATTGTCATATATTCTATTTTATCATTTTATAAATATAAGCTAAACCCAAACAAAAGTCACCTCAACCAAACACATATTTACATTTTGTTTTCATTGGATCATTATTTTCAACTGATTTGTCAACTGCTAAAAAAACTACTATTACAAATACAATTATTAGCTTCCACTAGTTTTGACAAACAAGTTCAAAATGAACTATTTTCGTGCTACTAAGCACCTTTTATAACCCTTAATTTGCACCCTTTGATAGTCAAGTTAATTAAAGTTACAGATCAAGATGTTTTGTGGGGGTTGCTCATCTAATCATCATTAGTTGACCAAATTGGAACATTTAAAAAGTTAATTACCATTAGAACGTTAATTAAGCAAACATATATGGGCTCCAAAAAAGTGATTTATTAGACCGTTGTGGGTAATTACTATTGTTTCATCATCAAAACATGTACACTTGTCAAATAGAATTAGGAGTTCAACTATGATTAAACTCAATTATCTACTCTAATATGTTGATTGTTGATGAGTGTAATTTCCATTGTATTGGATTCTTTTGTCTCCTTTGAGAAAGAAAAATGCCGGGTACGGACTAACCGGTAATTCCTAAAGTTGGGCATCAAAATGTTAGTTGAAAAAGATAAGATTGTTTTTTTTTTAATAACAAAGTAAAGATTGCTGTGATTGGGGGAGAAAGAAAGAGAGTGGTTTGTAGGGGGTATAAATGTAGGGTTATTTACTTATTTTGTTGGGAAAGTGAGTTTCACTTGTAAAGTTGTAGACACTACAATAGGCAATAGTGAATTAGTGGACCACAATAACAGGAAAAAGGAAAAAAAGTGACATTCACATAACTCAAAAAGAAGAAACCATAGAGAACGAGACATTCCAGCATAACATTATGTTAGAAATGATGACTTTTGTAATGTAAAATATATCTATATATTACTACTACTATTTATGGATGAGTAAGAACTCATGAGGTTCACATTAAATTGACACAAATTTCTTATACACTATAGGTACATATATAATGCCAATGAAATATATTTGTGTTGAAAATATATTTATAAATTATAGAGGTTTTTACCAGAAACCGCTCGTATGATTGCTTATATTGCCGTAAGTTACCCGCTTAATAATTAATTACCACAAATCACCCTTATAATATATTCCGTCCAATTTCAACCACCCGAGGGACTTTTGTCGTTAAAAATCGTCAAGCACATGTGTTTTGATTTTTTTTTTCCTTTTCTAATTTCTTATTTCCTTCTACTAAATATAATAATTGCCTTACTTTACTAAAAAAAAAAAAAAGTTGCTCAAGCTTTGATCAAAGACGAAGGTTGGAAGACAAAGGGCGAAAGTCGCTCAAGCTAGTGTTGAAGATTCGATCGCTCAATTAAGTCGCTCGATTGAACAACTTGGCGAAGATGAATGGTAGCAGGGCTGAAGATTCAAACTACACACTCGAACGATTTGGGCAAACTGCACACTTACTGGAAGGGATCAAGCGATTTGGGCGAAGATTGAACCAAGGGTGAGAGGATTTGGCGTAGTCGATTAGGATTTTGACCTGTTATTGATTCCAAATCAAGATTAGCGAGGTAAATCTAGTAATCGATTATAAAGGTGGTAGAAGTCCTACGGATGGTTGATTTTCGAAGTAATAGATTTCTTAACGGCAGAAGTCCTACGAGTGGTTGATTTTCTAAGTAATAGATTATAAAGGTGGTTTGTTGTAATTAGTTATTAAGCGGGTGGTTTACGATAATATGAGCAATCATACGGATAATTTCCAGTAAAAACCATTAAATTATAGCACACAAAATAAAAACATGCTTCAAACAAAACCATTAATAATTAAGATTTTGGATCATTTAAATACTAGTGCTTTCTTTTTTGAGAAGTTAGAGGTTCTAAAACTTGGAGTTATTTCATGTCATATTATAGACTTATTATTATTATTATCTCTAACAAGGTTCAATTGGTCGAGACCGTTATATCGGATATCACAAAAAATACTCTTGATGGGAAACCCTTCCAATTTAGTCTATACACGTTCACATAGAAATTCGACCTCGAATCATTGGATAAACACTCAAGGGTATGTAGTGTCTCATCCCGCTAGATCAATCAGTGATCAGTGTAGACTGGTCTTTTAGGTTGTAGTGAAAATTTTAAATATTGATAGTATGCAATAGGGGTATCTAAACCCAGTTAACCATAATTTCGGTTAACCATAGTTCGGTTAGTCGAAATCATGAAATGTAACCGAACCGTTAGTCCTGGTTAACCAAATTTTCGGTTCGGTTTTCCCGATTAACCAATAATCACTCATGTAATTTTAGCTTAAATTATTAAAACTAAAATGATAAATTTTGAATAAAAACGTGATCAAGCTTGATTTTTACTTTAAAACTTGAACTTGTATCATATGTTTTGGTTGTTGTATACAAATACCATGTACTATTGTGCGTGTGAAATCAAACACAATTTTTTTCCATTAAATTTAATAAGCGAGTCTCATATCAATGAGAAGTGAAAAGGTAGTTTGTGAATTGTTAAAATTAGAGACGGAAAGACTCAAACTAGACCATTACCTTTAAAATCATAGAATTTAACCACTAAAACAAAGCAAAGATGAAAAATATTAACATATTTTCAGCTTTTCGGTCAATAATTATAAGCAAAGTTGTGAACCAAATCCGAATCAATAACCGATAATATTTTCGGTTCGATTAATCAAATCGAAACTTAAAAAATATTTGTTCGGTTAACTTAAGATATACTCCATCTGTTTTTCAAAAGTTGTCTTTTTAACTCACTACACGATTATTAAGGAATGAGTTTTTTTTTACCTAAATTACCCTTATATTTGGAAAAATGTGTACCCTTAACCCTTCATAGAAAATTGTGTAAAGTAATTATTATTCTTATAAAGTAAGGATAAATCCGAAAAAGGTGAAAAAAATATATTATAAGGATATATTTTATGAAAAATGAGCTAAAAGACATATTTTAAAAAATAGAGGGAGTAATAGGTTTTTCGGTTCGATTTTTTTACACTCCTAACTCACATTATGCATAATCAGTATCATTCACGTATGTATGGCCTTTTCACTATGCTTTTACCGTTGCAACTTTAATCAATTAGCTTCATTGACTAAATAAAATCTGAAACAACTGAAAATGGCCCCCTCAGCTTATTCCTTTTTATCAAAGCTGCATCACCACCCAAACCCCTTTTGCTAAAGAATAAACGACACCAATTTGTGGAATTACCTTTTCTTTCTCATCCTATGTTTTTTTAATAAGCATGTTATAGTCCAATAAAATGAAAAATTAGCAAAATGGTTAATTTATAATTCTTGTAGTATTCCCAAGTTCTAAGAAAGTGACCTTCTCAGCTTCAGGATCCATAATCGACCCCACAAATTTTATACTATTTTTTATTTTATTTCTGACTAGAAGTAATCAAGTATAATTAAGCAACAGATTTAAGAAAATTGCTAATTAAAAAGATTCTCTGTAAATCAGTTGACGCGTGTTTGTGAGTTGTGACCCTCTTGAATCCAATCTTTGACTGCAAATATTTTTAGTTTTTATGGACTTTAAATGCTCCAAATATTACATTTCATTTTTTTATAATTTAACAATGGCATAGTGGTGTTTATATTATTCATCTACAGCACTAATCATCAATGTGGTCTAATAAACTCTTTATTTTACACTGCACTATTCTTTTGTTTCCATGGCTTTATTGTGCCACTGTAGATTTATGGGAACAAAAAAATGAAAAAGGAAAAAAAGTAATGTGAAATCTTGGCTTCCCTTTTATATAAATTTCCCCCATTAATTCCATTTTCCCACCGTTCTTTGTGTGAAGAAGAGGCAGAGCTGAGTAGTGTGAAGAAAATATGGGTTTTGGCTTCTGAACACTGCCAAACTCAACCGCAAACCGCTCTTCTCAGCCACAAAATTGAATTTCCCCTCTTCTACATTTCTCATTTTCCTCCCTTTTCCCACAACTTCTAAACACACAAATTAGCTTTAGCAGAAGAGAAAGAGAGAGATTGAGGGCAAATGGGGAATTTTCTCAAGGACCCAAAATGGGTTTTCATGGTGTTTGTGTTCTTATTTCTGGGGAATCAAGTGGTTCAGAGTAGTGTTACTTATGATAGAAAGGCGATTATGATTAATGGGCAGAGGAGGATTTTGATTTCTGGTTCCATTCATTACCCTAGAAGCACTCCTGAAGTACATTTTCCTCTCTCAATCTCTCTATTTTACTGTTTTTTTTCTTTCAATTTGAGGGGATTGCTGATGAATTTTGTGATTTTTTTTTTGTAGATGTGGGAGGATCTGATAATGAAGGCCAAAGATGGAGGACTTGATGTGATTGACACTTATGTGTTTTGGAATGTTCATGAGCCTTCTCCTGGCAATGTACTCATCTGCCCCATTTTTAGCTCTTACAAATTAACTGATTTTACACATAATTTGTACTGTTGCATTTGTGTGATAATGGATCCTTTTTGCCCTCTCAGTACAATTTTGAAGGCAGATATGACTTAGTGAAATTCCTCAAGACAGTGCACAAAGCTGGCCTCTATGCTCATCTCAGGATTGGTCCTTATGTTTGTGCAGAGTGGAATTTTGGGTCTGTTTTTCTACTTATTGTTTACAAGTATTTTTGGTTTTGCTTATTTGGGTTCATTTTAGAATGTGTTATTATTTTATATTTGCAGAGGATTTCCTGTTTGGTTGAAGTATGTTCCTGGAATCAGCTTCAGAACAGACAATGAACCCTTCAAGGTCTTTCTCTTCTTCCTACTAGTCAACTTTCTCTTTTTTAGTTTTCTTAATTGCAAACCAATGAATTTTGCATAAAAAAAATGGGTTTTGCAGAGAGCCATGCAAGGATTCACTGAGAAGATTGTAGATTTGATGAAGAATCATAATCTGTTTGAGTCTCAGGGTGGCCCAATCATTCTATCCCAGGTCTGTTGTATTTTATATTTCATTTAAAGTTGAAGTGAGTTTCTGATTTCTATAAGATTGGTATACAAACAACTGAATCATGTGACTGGTTTTGTTTTCTAGATCGAAAACGAATATGGGAAGCAAAGCAAGATGCTTGGGCAAGAAGGGTATAACTACATGAGTTGGGCTGCTAACATGGCTGTTGGATTACAGACTGGTGTTCCATGGGTAATGTGCAAGGAAGACGATGCTCCAGATCCTGTTGTAAGTGTTCTTCAGTGTTTTATTGCTGGCATTCTTTTCTTCATCAAGTATAATGAACTTTTTTAATGCTATATCGAGTTTAATGTTCCGAATGACTTTGCTTTCATACTCGATGATCTTCATTTGACAGATTAATACTTGCAACGGCTTTTACTGTGATGTATTTAATCCAAACAGACCTTACAAGCCGCTCATGTGGACAGAGGCTTGGAGTGGATGGTATAATTCTGTAGTCATTCTTTTTACTCCATTCTTTTTGTGAATAATGTACTTAAAAAGCTTACTGGTAACTTTAATTTTTACTGCACTAAATGAATGATACATTTGTATTGTTCAAATTTGTGGGATTAGAACTTGAGAACTTTTGTATATAATGTTTACAAATGTTGACCAGGTTTACAGAGTTTGGAGGACCTATTTACCAAAGGCCGGTACAGGATTTAGCCTTTGCAATCACTAAATTTATACAGAGAGGAGGATCATTTGTGAATTACTATATGGTACGCGTTATATTTGTTTCAGTTGCTGTGTATTGTAAGATTTAGTTTGTTAGTTTAAGCGAACACTAATTTACAATTTCTGGAATAGTACCATGGAGGGACGAACTTTGGACGGTCAGCTGGAGGTCCTTTTATTACAACCAGCTATGACTATGATGCCCCTCTTGATGAATACGGTGAGGGAAAGAAACGTTATGTTGAATAACAAGTTCTAGTAGTATTACAATTTCTTTGGAAGTTAATCCAGGAGATTAATTATGCTTTCGGTTGTGGGTATGTAGGTTTGCTTAGACAACCAAAATACAGTCATCTAAAGGAGCTTCATAGAGCTATTAAGCTCTGTGAGCATGCCTTGGTTTCAGCTGATCCGACTGTTACTTCATTGGGACCCTTCCAACAGGTCAGTACTAATTATCTTTTTATTCATATAAAAAGATTTTCATATATTGTTATTAGGATCATTGGGTAATCTGTGATTTTTTTTTTCAGGCTCATGTATATTATCCCAAAACTGGAAGTTGTGCAGCTTTTTTGTCAAACTATGACACAAAATCAGCCGTGAAGGTTTTGTTCAATAACAGACACTATAATTTGCCTCCTTGGTCTGTTAGCATCCTTCCTGATTGTACAAATGTTGCCTTCAACACTGCCAAGGTATTGCTCCTAAAGACAACTTTCTTAAGTATTTGGTTGTCCTTATTTAGCAAAAGTGTTTTTTTTCTAATGTTTTGTTTTTGCAAAATGCAGGTTGGGGCACAGACATCTCACATGGAGATGATGCCGAGTAACTCTCAGATATTTTCATGGGAGAGTTACAATGAAGATATAGATGCAGAAGATGATAGTTCGACCATGTCTTCTGTGGGTCTCTTGGAGCAGTTAAATGTCACAAGGGACACTACCGACTATTTATGGTACAAGACAAGGTAAGAGTTTTAAGATTGAAGGTTTCAGTAAAAAAATCCAAGCAGAACAAAGGTGAAACGGACTTTTTACGGGTGTGATTTTTCATTGTTTTTACAGTGTTGATATTGATCCATCTGAGTCGTCCCTTCGAGGAGGAAAGAAGCCGACTCTCATATTGCAATCTTCAGGTCACGCCGTCCATGTATTTATAAATGGACAGCTAGTAGGTGAGATTTGAGATTCTTTAATATTGATTGGCTAATTGATACAATCCCAGCAAAGAATAAACCATGGATAACTTATTTTAGGAAGCCTAAAAATCAGCAATCAATTAGTATCAATTAGTATATTCTATTGAGTCTATTATTTTATGTTTAAGGAAATAAAACCCTGTTTGTTAGGGTAGCTTATCTCTTATTATCTATCCTTTCCTATTTATATATTAGTGGCTGATTATATAAAGCCATAGCTAGAGTCTGTAAAGGCATTCTGATTATGAAATAAAAGCCTTTTTCCTGCATAATTCCTCTTTGGAGATTCTCCTTTGAGTGGTCCTTAACACTAATCTTATTTATGTTCTTTTTCAATCAAATTTGAGCATTTACAAATTACAAGCTTCTTGCATTTGCAGGATCCGAGTATGGGACACGCAAGAACAGAAGGTTTACATTCGTCCAAAAGGTGAATTTTCAAGCAGGAGTAAACAAAATAGCTTTATTGAGTGTAGCAGTTGGCTTGCAGGTGAGAACTTTTTATGATTTCAAAGAGTTTCTATAATTCATATTTTAAAAAATGAAGAATTTACTATGCAAATGATATTACCAATTTTCTATAGCAACACTCCAATCCTTTCCTTTGTTGTGTTTCTTGTAGAATGTGGGAGGACACTTTGAGACATGGAACACAGGAATCCTGGGTCCAGTGGCACTACATGGCCTTGATCAGGGAGAACTGGACTTATCCTGGAAGAAATGGAATTATCAGGTCACTAAAGCTTCAAATTGTTCTTCCTTATGATCATCGTCTGGGTAGGAAAACAAAACTTAACTTGAATCTGTTATACAGGTTGGCTTGAAAGGAGAGAATATGAACCTTGCCTCTCCAACTGCTATGTCCTCTGTTGAGTGGATGGACAGCGCAATAGCTGTGCAGAACCAACAACCATTGATGTGGCATAAGGTAAAACTATCAATATTGCATTATAATGCATAAAGTGTAATCCAAAACACTCTAAAGCACATCAAAGTGTTTATTGCAACTATATGTTGAATTTTCCATGTTGGGAATAATTGCAGGCATCTTTCGATGCACCTGAAGGAGATGCGCCCTTGGGTTTGGACTTGGCAAGTATGGGAAAGGGGCAGGCTTGGATTAATGGGCAAAGCATTGGCAGATATTGGACAAATTACGCTAAAGGTGATTGCCATGGTTGTAGTTACCCAGGGCAATTTAAACCACCAAAGTGCCAACTTGGCTGTGGCGAGCCAACACAAAGATGGTGAACAACTGAAACTAGTTATCTTGATTATGAAGCTGAAAATACCAAGATACTGCATTATCTTGGAACCCAAACGAACCCTAAGCTTTCTTAATTACTGATCTCCTTTATATGAAATGAACTTTTTATAGGTACCATGTTCCACGGTCTTGGTTGAAGCCGACAGGAAACATGGTGGTTTTGTTTGAAGAGCTAGGAGGAGATCCAACGAGGATTTCCCTTGCAAAGAGATCATTGGCTACGGTTTGTGCTCAGGTCTCTGAGTACCATCCAAATATCAGAAGCTGGGAAATTCAAAGCTCCGATGATGTTGGGAAATCACAACAAGTCCAAAGACCGAAAGTCCACTTGCATTGTGGTCAAGATCAATACATCTCTTCCATCAAATTTGCAAGTTTTGGAACTCCTCTCGGAACTTGTGGGGCTTTCGAACAAGGCACTTGCCACGCTCCTTCCTCCTACTCCGTCTTAGCAAAGGTAAACAGATTCTTGTTTGACACCCTCAAATTTAATTCACTGTATCCTTACACACCCATATTTTGTTTTACAGGAGTGTGTGGGCAAGCAGAGGTGTGCGGTGGTCATATCAAACGCCAACTTTGAGCAAGACCCTTGTCCAAACGTGTTGAAACGATTATCAGTTGAAGCAGATTGCGCCCCTTCGACATCTTCCATGACTCAGTCCAATTGGGGAAATTGAGTTGATCATGGTCTGATGAGAGATTGGGGGTTTAAACCTCCTTTGTAGACAAAACATGTCCTTTTAGCAACAGCAGAAGCAAAAGATGAATAAACAGTAAGAAGTTTGTCCAGTTTAGGTTTAGATCAAACTCCATATCAGCACAGGAGGGCTCAGGGGCAGTCAATCCTGACTTTGAAGGTGAAGTTTGTGTTTTTTAGCTCACTGTATAATGCGTGAACAAAATAGGGTTAGGTTTCAGGTTGTGGGTCAGTGATAATTCAAAGCCTCACAATCTCTTAACATCTAGTCTCAGTCCTTTTGTCTATTTGAAGACAGGACTGAAACTAGAATCAGATATTGGCTACATTGGTGCGATTCTTGTTTTCTTTTCTTTTTTCTTTTTTTGGGATTTGTTTAATTTATTAGTGTTCCTTTGTGATGCTTGGGGGTTTATAATTTCACCTCCTGAGCTCTGTAGTTGTAAGAGCTACCTGGTGGAGAGTGGAAAAGTTCATTCTCCCCTTTTGTGTTTTAGATCAGAATAAATGGAAGGGGTTTCTTTCATTTGTCACTAATTTTACTCGCTTTTTTTTTCTTGCTTCTTCAGTAAAACCGTAAAAACCATTGAGCAGAAATGAATGACACCATGAATTTTCATCCAGAAACATCAAATCCAAGTAAAAACAGCATTCATGAATCCAGTAATCCAGAAACCTCATAATAAATCAAAGCAATTTTCCGTAATTGCAGAGTTTACTTATCTATGAAGCAGCCATATGCTCCTCGAGAGTGGCCTGCAACTCCTCCTTCGCTCTCATGAAGCGGTGGAATCCACAATCATCTGCAAAATTCCAACCAGGATTCAAAATAAGCATGGAACACAATTTTACGTTATCAGGAGCTAAGAAACAAACGACCAAATGATATCGAATCATCAAATTTTTGAAGAAATTTTCATCCTGAAAATTCTTCAAAAGACATACGAAATCGCTATATTTGATCATGACAGGACTGTGTTGCGTTTTCACCAAAAGAGGAATCAAATCGAGACGAATTAACAAGCCGATGAACGTTGGAGAAGCAATCAATGAAAAAAGGAAAAGGAAAATTGCATAACACGCAACAAAAAAATTACGAATTAGAAACGAAAAAATTGAAACAGATTTAATCACCAGCTTCTTGGAATCGTTAGCCCTCTCTGGTGATGAAGATCGATCCAGGCATCAACGCCACGCTATGATTTGCGATCACTCGTCCGTCTCCCGCCATCTCTCAACTCTCGATCTCTTTCGCCTTCTTAAAATTATAAATTGCGCTATAAATCCATTCACTAGGCCCAAATGAAGCGGCCCAAAAATGACCATTAGGCCCATTTACTTCAAACGGCGCCGTTCCGGAGTGAGAGGTTGGAGAGCTGGCTTCATGAAGAAATCCTAGGGATTTTGCATGGAGAATTTGGGGGAAATGGGAATGGCGGCGAATGAGTCAATTACAGAGGATGGCGGGAGGGAGACGGAAGCTCTGAATCCTGATGGACGGTGGTGATTTAGGGGGCTCGAGGCGGCCAAGTCTCATGGCTTGGATGCTCGTCTCCTTCATCATCACTCGTCTCCCTCCATGTGTGTTTGTGTGTGTGTATGTGTATGTATATATATGTTCTGATCTAAAATTGAAGCTGAGACGAAATTCGTTGGCGGAGATGTTCGTATTTGTCCTGATAAGGGCTCGTTTGGTTGAAATGCATCATAATTGGGTTTAGGGTTTGGGTTTAGGGTTTTGCCACCTCTCACTCATTTGCTGCCTCCCTCCTCCGAACCTTGTGATGATTCTTCTGATCTGAAGGTTCATTTTGATATTTTCATTCTCTGAATTTTGAGTTCATTGGCTTTCAAATTTGACTCTGCATTTTAAAAATGAAAAACTTTATGATGAAATCAAGCTTGCGTTCAAGTATTTGAATTTCTTGAAGCAAATTGGTAAAAGGAGGAGAATGATGACACTACATTCAGAAACTTGATTGTGAAAATCCAACAAAAGACCTGCAAAAATTTCTAATTGAATACACTTTCATCACAGAATTATGATAACCTGGACAATCAGATTGTGTAAAAGAGAGTTCTTTCATCAGTCCCATTTCATCTGTGTTTTGTATTTAATTTGGTATATGAGTGTCTGAACATAAATTTATGCACCACATATTTGTTTTCTTACAAGGAAAAAACAAAGTTTACATGAGATCCTATTCTTCCTCTTTTTTGGCTGCTTAGTATACGGATTTTGATCTGACTAATTCCCTCTCCCTACTCTTGAGGATCTGAGTGTTTCCATCTTAAGCTGATTTTTTTTCCTCTGTTTTTTTCTTACCACCACCCTTCAAAAAAATCCTTAAACTCAAATCTTATTTCCCCTTTTCACAATTCTAATCAGTGATACTATTTAACCACCATGGAATCTACATGATCATCTTTTCGACAACTTCAAGCAAAACAAAACAAAAGTAAACAATGGCGGTAGCAGGGAGGTTGAGAAGCCAGAAAAGATCATCATCCTACACTTCCACAGTCACAACACTTGCTGTCATAGCCTTTTGTATCTTAGGTGTATGGATGCTAACTTCTGATTACATGTTTCCTTCTCAGACCACCACCCAAAACCCCTCTGAATCCCAAACCATTGTGGAACCCACCACCACGACTGCCAAAATCGAAGAGAGGCCTAATTCCAAGAAATCGAATTCATTTGAAGATAATCCCGGAGACCTCCCGGATGATGCCCTGAGGAGAGATGATCCTCAGAAAGCAGGAGCGCAGAAGGGAACCAAGGATGGCGGTAAACAAAAGAAAGTCGAGAAAGCAGATGAGAAGGATTCGGCTTCTGGTGGAGGAGTTGATGAGAGTACACATGGTGTACAAGTTTCCGAGGAGTCAGCGTTCACTCAGAATCAAGAGTCAGAGAATGCAGTTGCAAATGGCAGAACGGAAAATGTTGATCAACAAGAGCAGGTATTAAGAACTTTGTTCTAGTATTGGAATTATATGAAACTGGATAGCATTTTATCAAATAGTTAGTAATTCAGATATTTACTGTAATACATAATAACAAATCCATTTAGTAACAAATTCATCTAGTTGAGACAAAACAGACATATAACAGACACTCAGGCTAGACGATACACTTCATGAACATTTTTCCTATACAATTGATGCAACTTTGTCTAATCTGTGGTATTTTGTATATAAAGTTGTACACTTAACAGGCTAGATCTTGTCTTACAGCCTAACAATGGAAAATGTTGTGCTGTTATTTTCATAGAGAATTTCACCTCACAATTCCTTTCATAGTTTGAATCAGTTTGATTTTTTTTCCCATGATGATTGGTAGCCTGCTATAGCAGAAGAAGGAGAAACCAAAACCAATACAATGGATACTCAGAAACAATCACAAGAAGAACAAACTCAACCAGGGAAACCAGTCACATTTAGCGATGAGACCAAGAAAGACCAACCGAGAAAGCAAGAGAGTGAAGACACACCTTCAAAGGAAGACGGGTCTTCCACTATAGTACGGGACACTAAACAAGATACAACAATACTGCCACACTCAGGGATCCCAAAGGAGTCAAAAGAGTCAAAGAAATCCTGGTCAACTCAGGCTACCGAGTCTAGTAAAGAGATGGACAGGCACAAGGTGGAACCCAAGAAAGAGGATAACACTTACAGTGACACGTGGCAGCTCTGCAACGTTACAACTGGCGCAGACTACATACCTTGTTTGGATAATGCAAATGCTGTTAAGAAACTAAAAAGTACAAGGCATTTTGAGCATAGAGAGAGGCATTGTCCTGAGGAGCTTCCAACTTGTCTGGTTCCACTCCCTGAGCGTTACAAGAAACACATCCCTTGGCCAGAGAGCAGAATCAAGGTGTGTTTCAAAGTCAGAATGTTTTAAGTGTTTGTTTGGATGTCATGCACTTAAAGTACTTGTGCATTATCGGGCATTAAATTTGAGAATGCAGTATTTGATTCATTAAGTTATATGGCCGAAAATACATTATATCAATCTATCAAATAGCATTATGCTTCCGGCTTAACTAACAACACTTAAATATTCTGGCTTTATAATGAATGCATAAAACATGTTATATAATTCATGTGCAATGCATCTAAACAAGCACTTAATTTGATAAAATGATTTCTTCTAAAATAAAGGTGAAACCATTGAATATATAATGACAAGTTTTCTTATCTATTTGATTGATGCTTGCTTTGGTAGATATGGTTTCAAAATGTTCCACACTCTGAGCTAGCAAAATTCAAAGGTAACCAGAACTGGGTGAAGGTTTCAGGAGAGTTTTTAACGTTCCCTGGAGGTGGAACACAGTTCATACATGGCGCTCTTCAGTACATTGATTTCATTGAAAAGGTAGCTTGATTAAAAAAAACACTTCTCTAGCCTCTAAACAGTTACATAATGATTTGTAAATAGATAATTGAACAATCTTTATTATTAATGGCAATGTGCAACTTCGTAGGCGGCTCCTAGTATTGCATGGGGGAAGCAAACGAGAGTTGTGTTGGATGTAGGATGCGGAGTAGCTAGCTTTGGTGGATTTCTTTTTGACAAGGATGTACTTACAATGTCATTTGCCCCAAAAGATGAACACGAGGCCCAAGTTCAATTTGCTCTAGAAAGAGGAATTCCTGCAATCTCTGCTGTGATGGGTTCTAAGAGACTTCCATTTCCTTCCGGAGCTTTTGATCTTATACATTGTGCACGTTGCAGAGTTCCCTGGCATATAGAAGGCTTTTACTGAACACCGATACCATCTCTTAGTTTAATTTTTCTTAACAATTGTTAGAATGTTCACTAAACCTTTGTTATGAATTTGTCAATATAGGAGGGAGGCTTCTGCTGGAACTGAACAGGATGCTGCGTCCTGGAGGCTACTTTGTTTGGTCAGCTACACCAGTTTATCAAAAAAAACCGGAAGATGTTGAGATTTGGAATGGTAAGTAATTTTTTTCACTATTTTTACACATCAAACATGTAGATTAACAAATCCAGACAAGTCAATGGCCTAAGGAAGTTTTTTTTTAATATATTTAAATTTCATTTTGTTGATGTTATTATCTGGATTCATACTCAAGTTTCAAAAACGTGTTTAACACTAGGATCTAAAACTGACAATCGCAAGTGTCATTTTCCACAGTTATGTCCAATCTCACCGAATCAATGTGTTGGAAGCTAGAGACGATTGAGAAGGACAAAATAGATAAGGTTGCAGCAGCTATATACCGAAAACCCACAACAAATGATTGCTACAATGAAAGAAAGCAAGAGGTACCTCCAATGTGTAAAAGTACTGATGACCCAAATGCTGCATGGTATGTTCTATTATCTTCTTGTCTTTGTATCAGAAAACCTTTATAATCAGTGCACATCTTAAGCTTTTGCACTAATTTTCTTTTCCTTTTTCAAGAATACCAAGAAATGGATGCTTAGAGAAGTACAAGATTGAAACAGTTATGTTTTTAGCAACTCCAATATAAGTTATTCTTTGTTTCACAGGTATGTACCTCTTCAGTCATGCATGCACTGGTTGCCAACGAACGACAGCGATAGAGGAAGCAAATGGCCAGCAGGATGGCCCCAGCGGTTAATGACGCCTCCATATTGGCTAAACGAAACCCAGATGGGAATCTATGGGAAGCCTGCTCCAGAAGACTACTTAGCAGACTATGAACACTGGAAATATGTAGTTAACAATACATATCTAACATCCATTGGAATCAGCTGGTCAAATGTCAGAAATGTCATTGACATGAGAGCCGTTTATGGCGGGTTAAGCTTCTCTACTCCTAATTCCTAATCTATTTAGTCTTATTAACTGCATTTCAAACCATGTATGCTAAAGAAACACTTACATCTTGTTTGGTTCAACTTTTAGTTTTTAGTTGCTAAGTAAAAAAAAATGTTTCAAAACTAAACTCAAAGTTGAACCAAACGAGCCCTAAGCTTTGCACTTTTACTGCCTGCAGGTTTGCAGCAGCACTTAAAGACCTCAAAGTTTGGGTGTTGAATGTTGTGAATGTAAACGCTCCAGACACACTACCAATCATCTTTGAAAGAGGACTTTTCGGTATTTACCATGACTGGTGTGAATCCTTCAGCACATACCCACGTAGTTACGATCTTTTGCACGCTGATCATCTCTTTTCGCAGCTCAAAACAAGGTAAACAATCCTAGAAATTCCATCTTTCTTGTAAGGAAACCATGATTCTATTTTCTTCCCCTTAGGAATTTCTTTCTGTTTTTGCAGGTGTAATCTTGCTCCGGTAATGGTAGAAGTAGACCGAATTGTCAGACCAGGAGGTAATCTCATTGTTCGAGATGAATCTAATGCCATTGCTGAAGTTGAGAATCTACTCAAATCATTGCATTGGGAGGTACATATGGTAGTCTCCAAGGATCAAGAAGGGATCCTAAGTGCAACGAAATCTTATTGGCGGCCATAAGAATATATACTACAGCTTTCTGACCTTGAATTGGAAAGTGGGTATGAAAACTGAGCAACACTTTACAAATTGTGACATGAACATCATTTTGTTTAGCTCAATTCACACAAGTTTTCATCAAATTGTGTGAGTTGCTTGGAACATTTATACGGTTAATGTGAAACTTGTGTATTCCCACCTGGTTTTGCTGAAGGGCTTTACTTCTGTTATTGAGATATATCCATCCATCCATCCAAATGGAAGTTTAACATGCTAACAATAGGACATTGAAAATGCTCTATTATATGCTTACAGTTTGTACGGCTTTTCTATCATTATGCTATGATAGAATTCTAGATTTATAAATGATTCTCTAAACTTTTTGATTTAGTATTTTTAATTTTATTTTTAGGGTTTATCTTTTTTTAAGTTGGAGCATTATTTACCAAATTTGGGCTCTTTAGGACATAAGATGAGACTGTAATTTTATTACACAGCTGCATATGCAAGGAAATGCTTTGTTTGTAATGATCAGTGCACAAAGTAATGTTTCCTGGGCAGGGAATTTGAAGCTAGTTTCCTCTCTGAGTTCTTGGAGGTTTTCTTAGGCCAAGCAGAAGCAAGAGTAATCCAACATAGTTGAAAGCATAGGACAGTCTTAGGAACTCCATCTTGAAATCATTCCATGGAGGGTATCTTGCAGATAGTTCAGGGAAGAAGCCTCTTTGAAGCACAGCCTTCTCATGGCTGAATGTGTCGAAAGAGTACTTGCCATGGTAACTTCCCATCCCGCTTTGGCCAACACCTCCAAAGGGCAATATGTCACATATAAACTGCAATCGCCATTGCTACAAGGTAAGAAACTCCAAACTAAGGAAACCATGATTTCAATGGTGAGGTTTTTACCTGTATGACAGCGTCGTTAAAGATGAGGCTTCCTGAGGAAGTCTCTGAGCGTATTCGTCTTCTCAATGGTTCGTTGTTTGTGAAAGCGTATATTGCTAGAGGCTTTGGTCTTTTGTTTATGAAGTCTATGCTTTCGTGGATGTTCTTCAACTGAAAATGCATTATGCAGACTAATCAGTAGAGTTGTGCTGAAGTAGAGTTTGATTATGTGTTTGGTTGATAATGCATTATCAAGTGTAATCACTGTTCTAAAGATCCCCGCCTAGGCAATGGAAGGTCCTAGCCCGCCTAGCCTTCCAGCCTGTCTAGGAGACCGTCTAGTCCTTCTAGGCGCCCATTTAAGCCGCCTAGACGCTAGGCGGTCCCTCTCCGCCTAGGGTCTGCCTAACGTTTTTAGAACATTTGAGTGTAATCCAAACAGAACCTAGTAATATTACCGTTATAATCGGCAAAATGGGGCCGAAAATCTCCTCATTCATGACACCGGAATCATATGGAGGATCCAGCAAAATAGTTGGTTCAATTTGCCTAAAGATATTCAAAGGCTCAAAATGATCAAGCTTCTCAATGAAAAGAGTGAAAAAGATGATGAATTTGGAAGGTGGGTCTTACAGTTTTTCCTCATATGATGAGCCACCATGAACAATGGAGTCCTGTACACCAGGTTCTTTGAGGAGGCTGCACAATCTATCAAAATGGCGCTTGTTGACGATTCTGCTCAAGTTAGTCATGCTCTTTGAGTCCTCGCCGTAGAATCTTTTGAGGATCTTCTTAAGCATATCAATCTAGAACATCCCAAAACTCAAGTACATGAATGGAAAAAGATCTTGCAAGGAACTGAGAAAATTGAAATATTGTTTTCTTGAATTCTATCTACCAGTGAAGAAGCACACTTCTCTTCAACCAGCAAGTAGTCTACTCCTATGCAGGCTTGGCCAGAGCACACACCCCACTTTGCAGCAACGATTCGCATCACAGCAACCTTGTGAACAAGAAAAGGGAAGAAACAAACAAACAGAAGTTAATATTCTTCTTGAGCATTTCTTCATTAGGAGTTGATGACAATTACTAATTTGGATTAGTTGAAACCTCTAAGTTGGAAGCTATGGAGTTGAAGTCAAAGATTGTTGGGCATTTTCCGCCGAGCTCTAGTGTGACAGGAGTCAAGTGTTTTGCAGCCTCAGACATAACTATTCGACCCACCTGTTGCCCCCCTATAGATAAAATTGATCAACAAGCAAACAGGAACTTCAACATTCTTGGACTAGAATTAGGGCTTGTTTGGACAACAAGCTAAGATGGAAGCTTAATTAAGTTCAAGTGCATACCAGTATAGAATATCTTGTCCCATTTGTGAGTCAAAAGAGCTTGGGAAACTTCTGATCCTCCTTGAATGACTTTGATGGCTTTATTGTCCAAGTATAATGGGATAGTCTCAGCCAAGAATGAAGAAGATGCCGGTGCGAGCTCTGAGGGCTTCAACACAACGACGTTTCCTGCAGCTAGCGCGCCTATCACTGGCTCCAAAGAGATGCCTAAAAAGAAATCATCATAAGAAAAACGCTCGTATGTAGTGTAATGCATTAAATGCGGTAATCCAAACACACGCGTAATCAGCTAATGTTTGGCAAACTTACTTATGGGGAAATTCCATGCTGATATGATGAGGACTACGCCGTATGGTTCGGCTATGATTTCTCCCTTAGAAGGGATCAAAATTAGAGGTAATCTAACCTGTGTTTTGCAATTGGACATGAAAAGGTAGCTCAAATTTTGGATTAGATGAAATGAAACAAACTCAAACTATACAAGGATAAGAAGAGATCAAGTTAGTAGTTAGTACCTTCTTGTTTGACATCCAGTTCTTTAGATTACTCAGAGCATAATCAATAGACTTCCTAAGAAGCCCAATCTACACCAAGATTGCTAGTCAGAATAAGCATCTAAGTAAAATACACAAATCTCCCACTTTCATGGATGGACTATAAACCAAGTATATCAGCAATAATCAACCAAAATTCAACAAGCACAGTAAAAGATCCAAAAACCCACAAACATTAACCCAAAAATGCTCAATTTTAAAGAAATTACAACAACAACAACATTTGCCCAGTGGAACTTCCCTTACGGGAAATCTGAGGGGTCAAGATGGGGCACCCTTGGCTTAACACAAAGGGGGAGGGACCAAAAGACCCGACGAGACCACAAAACAGATAAAAAACATGGTAACCAAAAGGTAAAAACAAAAACCGAAACGAAAATAAAACATAAAACCAAAACAAATATGAATATAAAATTGACCTCGTCCTTGTAAGCTTCCAAATAGGACTTGCCAAGATCTTGATGGAGGGCATGGGCACACTTGGCTTCATTATCATTGAGCATCTTTAGAAGAGATTCGAGTTGGGTCTTCCTCCAATGGATGCTCCGGGTTGATCCGGCCCGGAAAGTCTCCCGGAGCTCCGAAATGCCCTCTTGTATTGTTTTTGTACTTGAATCTCCCATAGTCAATTCTCAGATGCCTTTGTCTTCATGGGATGTTAGTATATAAAGGCAAAGAAGATGAAATAAGGTGGGTTGATAACAACAATTCAAGAAACACTCCCAACGGCCTTATTGAATGCGCGCATTTATGAAGGTTATGTGAAGTGTACCCGAATAAGTAGATGGGGGCTGTTGAGAATGTGATCATATCATTAAATCATAAATTAGTTAGTTAATATGCATGAATTTATATACTGTAGAGTACGAATTTGTATGCTTAGTAGTAGTATTCTACTATTCTCACTGCTATGAATTTATGAAGGTTATGTGAAGTGTACAGAATAAGTAGATGGGGCTGTTGAGAATGTTATGGTATCATTAAATCATCAATTAATTAGTTAATATGCATGAATTTAATACTAATAGGGAATTTGTATGCTTATTATAGTAGTAGTGTTATTTTATAGGGAAAATTGCATTTAACCACCCGTTATTTTACAATTGTTGCAATTCACCACCCCTTATTTTATTTTCTACAATTAACCACCCTTTATTTTGTATAATGGTGTATTTAACCACCCTTTAACAGATTTTGTATGAACTTCCGTCTGCCACAACCAATTACATTTTATCTTTGTTTTAAGTTTTTTTTTACGAAAAAACATTTATTTTTGGGGTAGTGTATTACAAACTTTACCCGATAGATTTTTAGGGAAAATTGAATTGGGCAGTACAAATTCCCATCTTATACTTTCTTCTACTTACGCAACAATTCAATTTTGTATTGGCTTCTAGTGAAGAAGTTGGTGCAGAGGTTTATCCTTAAAGAAGTATGGTAGATTTAGTAGTTGTTTGGAAAGTTTATAGTATTTGGAGTTTGGTTTAGTGGAAAGAGATTGGAGAGCAAACCCCATTAAACATTCCAACCATGGGGGTCGGTCCGATCTAGTGGCCACCGGCCAGATCCGGTGATTTTCGGCCAGATCTAGCGGCAAATTTGAAAGGGAGCGGAGGTGGAACCGTGATAGAGGGAGTGGCGATGAGGCCATGAAAATGAAAACGGAAAACGATAATGGGGTTGTGGAGGTGGAGTGGCCGTGGGGTTGAGGCGGGGGTTTTCCATAGAGGTGTTGGTGGTGAGGCGGGGGTTTCCCGGAGGTGCTGGTGGTGAAGTGGGGGGTTGCCCATGAGTGGTTGCTGGTGGTCGGGGGTTGATTTGTTCACTTCCTATGATTCAATGTCCATGATTTTTTACTGAAATCTAGGGTTTGTTTTTGTAAATTAGATAGAAAAGGAAGGGCAAAAATGTCATTAACTATACTTAACGGAAGAAAGTTATGTTTTCTGTTAAAGGGTGGTTAAATGCACCATTTTACAAAATAAAGGGTGGTTAAGTGTAGAAAATAAAATAAGGGGTGGTGAAATGAAACAATTGTAAAATAACGGGTGGTTAAATGCAATTTTCCCTATTTTATATGTACATATAAGTATATCACCTAATAAATTGCGTAAACACATTTTCGGCTGATTTTGAGTCCTACTATAGTATAGGAAATCTAAGCCTAACTCCCACTTTCATGACCAAAAAAAAAATTGCGTACACACTTATTTATGGATTAGTTTTACGCAACAACATTATTTGTCTTAGAAGATATACAACAAGTTGAATTCTTGTGAGACGGGTTATTAGTGATTGATTGATTCATCAATTATTGATTAACAAATTGATTAACAGCTAGTTTTACGTAAACACTTATTTTGGATATTTACCTACCTCTAAACATTTCTTGAACAAACAAATGAGAATGATCGAATATTAAATCACCAAAATGTTTGCAATCATTATACCAATTTTCAAGGATATGACTTCATTGACTTGCTACCCGTTATAGCTTTTATGACCGGTAAGGCGGTAATATTATTGTCTTTTCAAGCTCAATATTTCTAATTTTCAAAGAATTAGTTGTTAAAATTCCTTTATACCCACAGCTTTCAAACCCAATTGTATGCACTACACCAAGGTGAGGTGATCACGAATAATAATGAATCAATTGAAAAACTTATATGTCGACATTAATCTTGTCTAGGTTTGTCACATGGTCTTTTAGCTTTAGCTCTCTTGTCGAAATTAATAGTCTAGATTTTACCCTCTCGTTTAACCCGTAAAAATCTCTACTCTTTTCCAATTTTAGAATTATTGTTTAATGTACTTGTATAAACCAGAAACCACATGGAGCCGTTTTGGCGGAGCGTACAGCTTCCCAGACATCCTTGCGAAAAAGCCCCTTCTTTCATTAGGAGAGGAGGGAGAATGATATAAATCAAGGGAGGATCAAGCCAATGATTCGTCGAAGATGAATATAGGCCAAATACCAAGACTTTTACTAAGGTCTCGAGCATTTAAGTTCAAGAAGGTTTTCATTGATTCCATATTATCTTTTGATTATGTTCATCAATGGCGTCCAAGGCCACCGAGAAAGAAGATTAAGTCATGAAAGTTTGGTAGAGCTCTCGAAAAGAAAGAGCTCTCAGTAAGAAAGAGCTCCCAGTCTCCTTTGAGCGACTCCTTGAGAGATTTCCAGCGACACCTTCTCCTTCTTCTCCGACCTTGCTCCGGCGTGGTTCTCCTCACGAGATCTTCGCCCAACGTTCATGGTGGTTTCCTCTCGTGCCACCATCAAACCGGAGCTTCGTTGGTTGTCCTTGTGTGCCGGCGTTTGAGGTGACCTTTCATTTTCTTCTTTTCGTCTTCAACCCTAGTTCTACGCCGCCGTCCCTCCTAAACCCACCTCTCTTTCCCCCAAGTTCGATCGGCCTCCTTGAGTCGCTACCCCCGTCCGGCGCTCTTGGCTGCCTTGGCCTCTATGGGGAAAAGAAAAGAAACTCGATCTCCCCCTCACTCAAGTCAAAGAAGTTTGAAGATCCGAAACACCAAGATGTTTTCTCGTCTTTGGATTCATTCATGGAAGAAGCCATGGGTGGAAATTCTAAAGAAAGGTTGAAGAAGATGGCTACCAACAAAGCCGAATTCAATGGTGCATCTACCCCCTCCAAGGCTACCATTGGTGAGATCTTGGATTTTGCTTTGGTTAAGCAATATGAAGATGGATTCATGGGTGAAAATGAGGATGAAGTTGCCGTCCATAATAGAGATGAATTGTCCGATGAAGAATTGAAGGAACCGGTGCTTCCGGCACTGGCCGGCAATGGCTCGTCGTCCTCAACGCTGGGGGTTCACACCAGCCCTGGCGTTGTTGCCCAAGTTCAACAAGCCATTGATGCCATTGATGGTGGCGCGGATAATGAAGCGTCGTTGCCCCCTCCCAATGTTGCGCATGCTGCCGGAACATTAATTGATGCGCAGGTTCCCAAGGCGGGCGTCCCAACCCCCGTGCTTGCCAACAATCCTTTCCCTCTTGCCTCTCCCAATGGCGCCAACCATGGTTTCACCCGCACCGCTGCTACGAGGCACGTTGGCACCAGCAGATCTGCTCCAAAAACTTACGCCCACGCTGCCAAGCTTCCCGACACGCCTAGCCGCCCCGGCATTGATGCAACCCGACCTAATGCTTGGGACAACCGATCCAAGAAGATTTTTATGAATTCCGGGCTTGGTGGCAAACTCACATACACTCCACCAACATCCAATCATGTTGCCATCAGAAGGCCTCCCGAAACAAACCGTGTGGGGTTGGTCCTTGCTTGGGCAGTGTGTGGGCTTCTTCCGGGGCTACTTTTTGATCAAAGAACTTGTCAAGTCTTGGGGCGTCAAAGCTCGATTCTGGGAAGAAGAAGGTTGGATCATTTTCCAATTTGATTCCGAGGAAGATCAAGATAAGGTCATTAGTGGCGGTCCGTACTTCATCCACGACAATCCTATGATCCTTAAACACATCCCGGACAAGTTTGCTTTCAACCGGCGTGACATTGCTACAATTCCGCTTTGGGTCCGGATTTACGGCCTCTTCCAAACTTATTGGACTCTCGAGTTACTTGGTCGTGTGGCCTCTCAAGTTGGCAAACCACTCTACGTGGACCCGGTTACCGATGGTAGGAAGAGAGGCTCGTATGCTCGAGTCTTAGTGGAAATCAACTTTGCCGAAGCCATCACACGTGAGGTTAGTGTTGATTTTGATGACGAAGTTTCGATTGATTGCTCCTTTCTTGTGGAAAACGAACCCTTGTATTGCAAGGGATGTTGTTCCTTTGGCCATGAAGATGCGGAATGCAAGTTCAAGGAAAAAAGAGACGGTTTTGGTGTTAAAGCTAAGAGACAAGTTAAAGTTACGAGGTTTGAAGATGGTGGCATTTAAATGCCGACACCCAAGGGCGCGCCCATGGCTACTCACGACAAGGAAAAGACCCTTTTGGTTGAAAAGGGCAAGGGTCCGATGGAAAATTCCACCAATACCATGACCAAACCTCCTCATGTGGCCTCGGTCACTAACCTTGTGACTCCTAAAGAGAAGATCAACAACAAGGGAGACAAGAGGAAACAAGAACAAAAGAAGTGTGATGCTCCAATCCCTCGTAAAAAGGGTGGTGGGCAAAGCAAGAAAGGAACTAGAAAAACCGTTCAAGTTCAAGAAGACAAATCCACCATTTCTGGTTCGGAAGAAGAATCACATGATGACAACGTGAGTGACTCCTTAGGTTGCTCTAGCAATGTTGTGGAGGAATCCGATCAAAGCAACTCTTGCTCAAAAGAGACCGACACATCAAGGGAACAAGAAGAACCTCAAGACAAGAATAGCCATTCTTCGGTCAAGGATAAGAAAAGAAGATCGCCTTCCAAGTGATGCATCGTCCTTGGGCTTAAGGTGTAACATCCCCGACCAAAGTGCATACGTCATTATGCATTCATATAAGATTAGTAGCATATGCATAGTGACATGATATATAGTGAGTTTTTAAAAATAATATTTATTTTCTAATTAATTTTATTATATTTTAAAAAGTTTTTAGCTAAAAGTTAATTAATAATTATTTTAGGGTAAAGTTTGTAGTAAAAAAGATTTGAGGGTGAAAAGTATAATTTTCCTATATTATATGCCGACTTCTCGTCCAAATATATACATGTGTTATGTGAGTTTCATTCAACAGTAAGGAAACACAAAGAAAAGAAAGAAACGAGAGAAGAGATAGAATTTTGGTGTTGATTTTGTTGTTTTGATCAAATCTTGGTACAATATCTCTTCTATCGGATTTTAATCTCGAAGTACAAGCTTGATTTGGTAAGTTTTTAATTAGTTAATGGTTTGTTTGGATTTCACTGAGTTTTCCAGATCTAGATCTACAGTTGCTTTTGAATTGTGAAATCAGTTGATTTATAGTTCTCAGAAGGTGTTTTTGATATTGGACTTATATTCGGTAAAAAATTTCATAGTATTTTTAGGGTTTCGTTTTGTAAGGATATTAGGGAACCCTTTGATCAAGTTTTTCAGAAAGGTTTGAACTAGAAAAATGTTCTTCTATATATATATATATAGTTTATTGTTGTCAAGTTTTAAAGGATTTGGAATTATGCACAAGAAGTTATAATGCATTCTGGCATTTCATTGCATTTGGGGATAGAGTTTGTAAGAGTAAATAGCCTAATTTGCATTGGGTTATATATAAGAGCACCAATCATAGATCGTGGTCAAGAACAAGGGGGAGAGATATAGTAATTGTTCTAAACATGTGAGTATATACCGGAGATTCAACCATATGTGCTATATGTGAAATATGGACATATGTGTTATATGAATATATGTGAGTATAGATCTGAGATTAAACCCTATGTGCTATATATATATATATATATATATATATATATATATATATATATATAGGGGAGGGATCCAGAGAAACGTAAATTGCAGAGAAACGAAAGTCGTAATAAGAGTCGTTGGATTTGCAAGAATGGATGGCTAGGATTAGGGTGTATAATGAATAGAAAAAAAGAAAAATGGCATAATATATTTACTAAAATGGAAGTTCCTAGATTCTAGGCTAATTTTAAGGGGCGTTTTTTTGTTAACATTTGAATATTCGAACAGTTTTTACGAAAATATTATACAAAATCTTGCACATGTTCATCGTTACTCATTGTAAATTCAATTGTTCGGCTTCAATATTCGAGTGCATAAACATCTGAATTTGTCATGTGTATGTTTGAATATGTTTTGACATTTTTTGAATATTGTTAAAACGTTTTTCGTATTTGTCATGGTTTGAATATCTAGTCCACTTTGTTGAATGTGTATTATGTTTTGTCTTATTGGAAGTAATTTAAACTACGTATCGAATATAAACATAGTAAACATTGAATTAGTAATTGTAATATATTGAATATGAAAAATAGGATCATTACATGTTCACACTCTGATTCCATACATGGCTAAAAATTAGGAATACAATATTATATTCACATTTCATGTCTATGAATTCAACAAACAACATATAAATATTCAGAGTAAAATGACGTCTCTTTATTGTTAAGCGTCATCTTTGGTCTTTATCATCCTTCTTTCATTCTTCTTATGCTTCTTTACGTTCTTCAATCATCTCGATATTTTCTAACCTTCAACACTGCATATTCAACATATAATAGATAAACATTCGAGTCAAATAACTATAAATTCAAATTTGCTTGTCTAACATTCACATTTTCAAATATTTGGTAGTTCGTGAATTTCAACCTCATATTCGATTGTTAAGAATGCATATTCAAATTATCAAATTCCATATTCAGAATATAAAATTGCATATTCAATAAAATATTTAAAAAAACACAAACATTCAAAGTAAAAGGCTTACGAATTCAAACAATATATGCATTTCAACCTCATTTTCGATTGTTACGAGTTTATATTTAGAATATCAAATTGCATATTCAGAATATCAAATTCCATATTCAATAAAATATACTCAATATACATATCCAATCGTTCAATATGCATATTCTTTCATTCACATATCAATCTATTTAAAATTGTATATTCAACAAAAAATACATAAACATTCAAAGTAAAATGCATCCGAATTCAAATAATATATGCATATATTCATTCACTGAAACATACGTAGAAGAGTTACTGTTCAACATTTAGCCATACATATTCAACTATTCAGAATGCATATTCAAAGCCTCAAATTAAATAAACTACCAACAAGTATGAATATATTCAATGTTTGTCCATGTATATTCAACTATTCAAGGTTCATATTCAATATAAATCAGCAACATATACGTATACCTTGTTTAATATTTATCCATGTATATTAGCATTGAAAACCTCAAATCTGACAACTGACCCACGAAATATTCAATTGCAAACCCTAACTATACTACGAAAATCGAATCGACTACTAACTGAATTGAATATATGTTTATCCATGTATATTAGCGTTGAAATTCCCAGATCTGAATAACCTTCAAACGAAAAATTCAATTGTTCAGAACGACAATTAAGAAAGGTGACGATAAAGAAGATGGAGACGAAAATTGAACCCATATTACACACGAACCCTAAATCAACATCAAAACAAAAACGAAATTAAAAGATGTTAATGGACAACAATCACAACAAGATAGAGAAAGAGAAAGACGATACCAGAACGATGACAATAAAGAGGCCGGAGACGGAAATTGAGACGGATAATGGCGAGCAGGATAGCATGGACGACGATGGAGAGCAGAGAGAGCCGAGAGAGAAATCTAATTTGATATAAAAAAAATTCCGATTTGGATGTGTTTTTATTTGGAAAAAATTAATATGGAAGAGATCTGATTTGGTATAAAAGATATGGAGAGAGAATAATTAAAATTTAATAATCCACTTAATTTGGATAAATCTGGACCATCAAATTTTTTTAATCCAATGGCTCTTATTATGACACTAGTTTCTCTATAAGGAGGTGTTTCTCATGATCCTTATTCTATATATATATATATGTTATATGTGTTATATAGATATATGAGCTATTTGAGGTATACAGTTATATGTGTTATATGAGTTATATGAATATATGTGATAGCTCTGAAATTTTCAGAGTTGTTTGCACAAAAAGTATGTTAGCAGATGACATATGATATATGACTATATGATGCACTTGATTGAATAGCATATTGCAATGAGATTAAAAGGACCTGTGACTGTCTTGCCCTGAATTTGTATACAAAAGAGACCTACGGGTCATACATGAGGCCTAAGATGCCTAAGAGATGGTATATGAGCAAATGAGGCCTAAGATGCCTAAAAGTCGGTAATGGAAAAAAAAAAAAGGTTGGTATATGGAAAAAAAAGGAAAAGAAAGGAGAAGTTGGTAATGGAAAAGAGTTAATAATGGAAACCCGGGGCAGATTCAGGCTTGAACAGTTCACAGAATAATAATTCGGATACATCGACATTTGCATTTGCATAGTAAATTCCTATATGACATATATATAATATGTATGTATATGTATACTAACTAAATGTTTGACTCTCTGTGAAATAATTGATGATGGTTTATATTCACTGAGTATGCGACTCACGTAAATCGCAAAATAATTATTCAGGTTCAGCTAGAACTTTCTGACGTGTGTCTCTTTTAGAGGTCACATTCATACAGGTCGGTCGGCTGAAGCTCAATGCAACCTTCTCCTCCTCATTTTTGCATTTTAGACATATGAGTTGTAATAGAAGTTAGAGTAATAGATGTTTTAATACGAGAAGTAATGACATAGATGTGTGGGTGCAACCTTTTATGGTTGTTAATGTCTGTTACGTGCTTACATGGTTATTTGTCATATGTGTCTTATCTGTTTATATAAGAGATAAGCATACGTCATAGGGTATAAGGGTGTCACATAAGACGTGCACCAAATGGCCCGGGGAATCGCTTGATCGCGTCACGCATAGCGTGGCCCGTGGCCACTCTACACGTATCTTTCCCATATTATTATTATTATATCTTTTGAGTTTTGTTAGGATTAGTTTTTAGTTTTCTTATCATTTAAGTCAAAATAGTTATCTATTTGATTTAATTGATAATGAGACTTAAGATAGATATTTTAATATTATAATATGTTATCTTGGAGAGTAAGAAAAAGGACTAATTTACCCTTCTAGGGTTGACTCCAACTTGTCTTGCTATCCAAGGAACATTGCTTTGTAATCTCTTTAAATACCTTTGTTGTCAATTAATAAAAATAAGCTTGAAGAGAGATTTAACCTAAATTGGTTTAAGTCTTTATTTTGGGCCATTAAAACACTTTCTGATTTTGTGTAAAGCAATCGATCATCATCATCATCATCATCATCATCATCTCTCTCTCTCTCTCTCTCTCTCTCTCTCTCTCTCGTTCTTAAATTCAGGATTAGATTAACACTTGATCAATTTGATTAGTTCTAGTTTGATTGTTAAAGATCAATCTAGTTCATATATGAATTGAAAATAGCGTTCTAGCCTTTCCAATTGAACTACCTTGTTGATTATATGCTCGTCCAAATCTGTTTCGTTCCACATCAATTGATTCGTTATTATTACTTGTTGTCAATGAATTGATAATTGAAAGTGATTCAAGTTGGAGATCATATTTACTAGGCAAGAGGAGATCATGTGGAGTCACATACTTGATTTACAAGGAGTAATCCGAGACTAATCACATATCAAGTTGGATTGTTAAAGATCTCAACTAGTTTGTCAATTGAAATATTGTTAGAGCCTTTTAATTGAACTATCACTTTGAGAAGTTCTACCTAGTCGAAATACACCTTCATTCCATTCCATTTTTGATTCGTTCTTCATTACTTGTGCCATAAGTTTCATTCTTTTCAGCGAGATCAAGGGATATCAAGTGGTACTCAGAGCTAGACCAGCGAGATCAAGGGATATCAAGTGGAAGTTTTCACCATGCCTCTTCACCCTCGTCCTATTGCTACTTTTGATGGACATATGGCGCTGAGCAATACTTGACATGTGAGCAAGCTACTGAGCACTACCTCAACTACTATTGCTATGCTGAGTAGGGTAGCCTGCCTTTGGTGACTAACCACCTTGTTGGCTTTGCCCATTCTTGGTGGTTATGGATATGCCAATCTAGAAGAAGTCAAGGCTTGATCCCAATTACAGAATGGGACCAATTGAAGTTTTTAATGCGGAAGATGTATGTTACAAATGACGAAGAGATACGTAGACGATATAGAGATGCGTGCTCCTGCTTGCCCAAAAGAGAGCTTCAATTTGATCCTTGTTTCGAGCACGAGATCTTCACTACTTCTTGTGTCAAGGAAGAGGCCATCTTGATAATATATGCCCTAATCGCAAGTACGAGTCTTTAACTTTTGCTATAAAATTCAGCTTCTGAATAAGTTCTAGCTTCAACTTCAGCTTGTAGCAACTTCAACTCATCTCAACTACATAACACAGAATGGACTCTAAGTTTGAATCCTCTTGACGACATACATAGGGAAATTAATATTAGAAGAGCCTCCATAAAAAAATCATAAAATATCTGACCCAAATAAAAAATAACGCTGATCAATCGAATCAGGCAAGCCAAAGGCAAAACTAATTTTTTATTTTTAAATCAAGAACAAAAATTGAAACTTTAGCACTTATTTGCACCCGTCGTTACCCTTTGACTCTACTTCCTCGCGCGCGCATGTCGGTCGGTGTAAAATACGAAACCCTAGAACGAGAGAGATCGAGAATCAGGACCTCGTCGGGAGTTTGCAAGGAGAAAGAATTCTTCACGGGCGCCGGCATATTCTTCACTGGCGGCGTAAACTTCGTGTATGTATCTTAGGTTTCCTCTCTTTCGTCTTGTGTGTAATTCTAAAAAAAATTTAAGATTCAAATTTGATCGGTTTGGACTTGTCGTTCTCAATTGAAGTGACATTCGATGTCCCCAAACAACCTTCTGTTCATACTTGCAAGTAAATCAAATGGATCTGATATGAATTGAATTGCCACATTTCAACTTTAGAATGGGGCTTTCTGGAAGTGGCTCTTGATGTATGGTATTGTATGGTATGGTATCATTTCTTCTTTTGTCCAATTGCAGGTATAGAAATTGATAATGGAAGTAGGCCAATCTAATGAGCCTGATGCTATGAAATTTGTATGTGAGCTCAGCACTCTAATGGTTGCCACTATTCAAGAAGCTAAAGACCGAATTTCTCAGGTTGAATACATCTTCTGCAGCCAGCTCTACCCTACTTTCCAGAAGCATTCCAAGTCCTTGCAAAAGGTATATGTGGAGGCGAGGAAACCCGCGGAAGAAGAGTACAAAGAGATGCATCGCAAGATGATTGATCAAACGAAAGAGCTTTATCTATCAAAGGAAAAAGTTCTAGCTGACAAGGCAAACTTGATGATGAGAAAAATATCTGATCTGGAGGAGAGGCTCTTGTTCAAGGATGTGGAGATAGAGAACTTGCAGCAAGCGATTGAGTCGAAAAGCTCTGAGGTTGATTGCAAGCAAAAGTTGCTCGGGCAATATGAGGAGAGAATTTCGTCCCTCTTTGCCAACACGAGGGAGCTTGAAGAGGAGAAATGCCAGCTTAAGGAAGAGCTTGGGACAAAGAATGAAGATCTAACTAATAGAAAAAACGTTATACTGAGAATGGATGAGTCGTTGAAGCGTAATGCAAGTGAAAGAAAAGACCTTGAACTGAAACTGGAAAATATGGAAGCCTGCCTAAATGATCTTAGGATTAAATTTGGAACGAAAACTGTTGAACTGGACGAGTGTAGGAAGTTGCAAGAGCAATTGGTACAGCAAAATGACGTCAACGTTTCCGAACTGGCAAAGAAAGAACAGCTGTTGAGTGCACATGAGGAGGAAAAGGCATTGCTTTTGTCCAGGCTAAAGGATTTGGAGAACAAAACTGAGGAGCTTGAGGTCAAGGATAGGGATGCTGCAATACCTGAAAAAAATGAATATTACACACAATTAGCACAGAAAATCGAATCAAAACACTCTGAGTTGATGACTGAGAAGCATAAGCGAAGAGATCTTTTGAATGCTTATAAAAGTCTCAAGTCTCAATACACCTTCCTCTGTGCAAGGTCTGGCCTAACTGCAGAAAATACACTGCCTAAGCCCAAACTTGGAGTTGAAAATGAGCCACACAGCCACGATGGTATGGACGCTTACTTTAGCCGTATAATCTGCTATGACTAATCTTCTTATTTTTTTTTTTGTTTTTAGATTGTGTTTTCTGTGTTTTGTTTGTTTTCTGTTGCAACCTGTCTGATTATTTGTTTATCATCTGCCTTTGTAGCATTTAAAAACTCTACTTCTGTTTCCAATATGGTTGTGGGAGAAGCTACAAAATCCAAGGAAAGCAACAGCTCAAGTGGTAATTCAGAGGAGAAAAATTCAACATCAAATCAAACTCCTGAGGAAGTTATGGAGACCACCAAAGCGAAGAAGGAAATGAAGTCTGGAAATGATTCATTTGCGTCAAAACCTCCTCCTGCATCAAAATGGAAAACAAGTGGAAACTCCAGCTCATCAGCCGGTGGAAAACGCCTTACATCAAACTGGAGAGGTACTCGCTCCCGTCAAACTCCAAAAGGGCCTGATCCCCATGATGATTTTCTTGATACTCCATTGGAGAACATCAGAGGAAACCTGGCCCAAGCTGTCAGGGATCAAGAAGTACATAAAATTCCAGCTCCAGTTTCTGTGGACATGGAATGTGATAATTCGGATGATGAGACAGAGCTTGAGTTTAATAATGCTGAAGCTGGGCTTGAAGAGCAACAACCACCACCACAGGCATTAAAGAGGAGTCCAAATGCTTTTAAATATGTTGAACCAGTTAGGAAGAAAGCTCAGCGCGAAGCTCTTAAAGGAATCGAATGTAAGCAATGTAAGAAGTTTTATGATGCAGTGCTTCCTGATGGGGAGGATAAAAATAATGCCGGAGAAGGTAAGAAAGGATTCCGGTGTGAGCATCTTGATGGTGTTTCAAGGCATAGATATAGGTACGCTCCACCAATGACTCCTGAAGGATTTTGGAATATTGGTTTTGATTCTGAAATTTGAAGTTATAATGTTTTATGTAGATAATGATGGAGGTTTGATTATGTAATGTCTAATTCCAGGAATTCCTCCTACCCATGTAAATGATGCTGATTAATCAATTGTATTGCCCAGTTTCATATGATTCTTGACTTCTGTCAAGATTAACTCTGGGAATTGATTTAGTTAGGTTTAAAGCATTGTTATAGAATCAATTATTAGTGAGGATGTAATACAGAATCAATTATTAGTGACTTCTCTTCTCGCACAGTTTAACTTTTGAAGATATGTTGGGGCTTGTATTATGCAGGATCCAGGAAATCGATCTAGATATGTTGCTAAGATCAGCCATGCCCTTCAAATGGGTAAATAAAACACAAAATACATGAAATTCGATCTGCTAGCTCACTCCTCTAGTTTTATCCCCTAGTAGGCAGGATCATGAAACACAAAATCACATCATATATCTACTAATTAATAGCTTGATTTCAAAAGTGGTTCATCTAGTTTCAGATTCCTAGCAGACAAAATCGATCATGAAACCAGTACAGATGAGCCTGGAAAGCCCACCAAACCATTCAAGTGCTCATACTTGATATTGCTTCCTTCAGTCAGATAGCAAAATGTACGATTCCTAAGGGAAAAGAAGACTTTCCACAAAGCCATAAGCGACGGTGAAAGGAAAAGGTTTCAGAATTCCACTATTCACGGGATCAATGCAGCCAGTTTTGGTGTCGCGTATGACCAGCTCACCTCCAACTCTAGCTAGGACCCTGCTATTCTCTTGCATTTCTCCCATATCTTCTAGTGGCCGGTAAAAAACATGCTTTGTAGGAGCCATAAGGTCTAAGCCCAACACTTTAACCCATGAATTACCTTCTTGCCTCGAGTATATGTCCCATCTATGTGGAGCCAAAATATTATCATCACAGCACAAAACTGAAAGCATACGTTGCCAACAACATGGTCTAGGTCTAGAGTGATAGACTGTCAACTCGGATTCCTATTTTCTTACTTAGTTTCTTTTTGCTATGTCAAATGTAAGCTTTGTGTAATATCCGATCTAGCTAGGAGGAAACTAGCGAGTCTAAGCATGGTCATCGTGGCATGTGTGCTGCGACACTTAGCTTGGGCCGCGCCCTTGCGTGGGCGTTGTGAGATCTGGGTAGGCACTTGGCCCTGGCTTCAGCGTTGGGTTGGACAAGCTACTAGGTGATGCACACGGGTCGATCGGGCAAGCCTTAGCATCACGGCGTCGGGTCTCGGGGCATGCCATTGCAAGGGCGTTCGAGAGTCTCAGGACAAGGGGGTGATCTGGGCATGCTCGAGGGGTCATTACATGAGACGAGGTTCCAAGCACACAGGTGACGAGCACATTGCTCCGTGGCACCTAGGTGGCGGACAAGCTGCTTCGTGGCACCCTAGGTGGCCATTCGGCGTCTGCTTGGAGAGGGCTTGACGTGTGCGGGCGTGCATTGGGTGTGGACGCGCCTGTGCCAGGCGTGTCCCATGCTAACCACTCGGCACAAGCAAGCAAGATCGCGACAAGCAATAGGCCCGAATTGCCCGAATTGCCTCCATACATAAACTAGTTTTCAAGAAAAAAAAACATGCCCGAATATGAAATCATACATAAACTAGTTTTCAAGATAAATATGCCCGAATTGCCTCCATACATGTCCGAATTGCCTCCATACATGCCCGAATTTATGCCTCTAATATATTAATTATGTTATTTTGTATAATGCATAAAATTAACTGCCCAGAAAAATATTAAAATTAATTTTCTTATATTTATTATTTATGTCAATTTTTCTTTTATCAAAAGACCATTCAATATTGGTGTCCATAGGTAGATAAAATAAAAATAAAAATATTAAAAATATTTGTTTGAATCAATAAGATTATTTCATGATTGAAAAATAGGCTAAAACATATCCTTGTGCGTTTATAATCAAAAATAGAATAAGATTATTTCTTTTATCCCACTCTCCGTACAAAAGCCCATTATTTTATTATTATTTCCAATCAAAATATGGGCCATGCTGGGAAAAAAGTGGAGACGGAAACAAGAGCTGGAGAGACGGTAATAAGAGCCAAATGGCTTGTGCTCCTATATGATTCTATTGTACGCTAAAATTCTATTAATTTTTTATGCTAAAAAACCACCGTTGTGAGTGGTCTTAGCCATTTTTTATGGTAGTTCAAAATTCATTAGAACATCTTTAGAAACTCTTGTAAAGCTTGTTCTTTGTTCATATAATATCAAAACCGAGTCTCTTGGCATTCACTAACCCTTTGTGTTGATTTGTTCCTCAAATCCGTCAAGTCCGAGAGTGAGGCTGATTTGGGTGTTCGTTTATGTGTCAATCGATCACCTAAGGCTGAACGTGTCATGAATCGGTTTCTAAGACCGTTACACTTAGTCTTTCTTTTTGGGTAATTCACAACACTCAAATTCACAAATCACAAGTGACAGAGCTCATAAGAAGGGTTGGAGTACGAATGGAATGACATACGTTCACTGGCAAGACAAATAGTGTCTAGGAGGACCATTTTCCTTGTGCTTTATACTACTCCCTCTGTCCCGTTTTGTTTGTCCACAAGGACAAACAACACGGGTTTTAATGAGCCCAAATTTGCAGATTGTAGTACAGTCAGAAATAAATGAAGTGCATTATTACAATTTTCTTTACAATTTCTTTAATCCTCCACTTTAATTTTAGACCAATCAAAAACATTCATACATTTTTATTAGCCAAAAGAAACTCATCATTCACATCCCCACAAATCTACTACATTTTGAGTTACATTGCCGGTTGCAATTACACAGAAATTACAAGGACCTACAAACTCATCGCTTTGATTCCGGGGACCTACAAACAAAGAGAGAAAAGAGAAAATTAGTGAAAGAGAGATTGAATAAGAGAGATCTTCTGAAAAAAACAGATCGAGAGAAAAGAGAAAATTAGTGAAAGAGAGATTGAATAAGAGAGATCATGTGAAAAAAAAACAGATCGAAAACAAAAAGAGAGAGAAACGAGAGAATTAGTGAAGGAGAGATTGAATAAGAGAGATCTTGTGAAAAAAAAACAGATCGAAAACAAAAAGAGAGAACGAGATATTGAGAGCAAAAAAGAGAGAAGCACATGCAATCACAACAATTCCAGATCAAACTAAACGATCAATCTTGTCAAATACGAATATATCGACTCAATAAAACTAGAGAAAACGAGTGATTGCAAAAAAAATAAATAGATCTTGAAAAGAGCTTGCAATAAAACAGAGATTTAGAGGGAAAATACAGATCCAAAAGAATGAACACGAAAATGAGAGATTCAGAGCAAAACAGAGAGAGGAAAGTCGAGATCCAAAGGATGAACAAGAGATCTTCACAAAATAGAATGCAATCGAAAATAATAGAGAGAAAACGAGAGATTCAAAAAAAAAAGAGATCTTGTGAGAATCCATAGATCTTGTGAATCTCCACAACAAAAACAATCGACAGATTCAAAGCAAAAACAAAAAAAAGAGGTCTCTTGTTTAAAGAAGTCCATAGATATGGAGATTAAAGGCAAAAAAGAGAGATTCAAAGCAAAAAAAAAGGAAATCCACAACACAAACAATAGATCTGGTGAACAAACAAGAGATCGACAAAAAACAAGAGCGAAAAGGAAAGAAAATCAGAGATTTAGAGGAAAAATCGAGAGAACTTGAAGTTATCGAGAGATTCACATACCTTTCTGAGAGATTGAAAGCAAGAATCGAGCACCACGAACAAAAATGAAGATAGATCTTGTGAGAATCGAGAGATTTAGAGCAATCCAGAATGTGTGATGAGAGATTCGAAAAAAAAAGGAGAAAAATCGAAGCGTTTTTGAGAGCTCGAGAGAGGAGGCTCAATCGCCTAGGGTTTCAGAGAAGGATGAGAGCTTGAGTGGCAGTGAGAGAAATGAGATATGAAGAGGTTTAGGGTTTCATTAGTGGAAGCATTTGTTGGGTTTGATAATGGATCAAAGTAATCAAAGCAATTGGGTCCAAAAAAGCTCAACATCTCATATTGGATCAAAATCAATATTTGGTCTCTCAAGCAACATCTATCCAAAATCAAAACAAATGTAAAACAACGTTTATGTCCAACAACTGTATATTCATATTGCAATTTTTGATAGAAATAGAAATGGATTAAAAAAATGATTTGCATAAATTGTTGGGAAAGTGCAAATTTTATTTTTAAGGTTAAAAAAATTGCATAAAAATGGACAATATGTAATTTTATTTTTGCATGTTGAAAAAAAATTGGATAAAAAAATTCAATTCTTAAAAATGGAAGGATTAAAACAATATTGGTTGTGTATGATTGAATTTAATGGAGGTAGGAGAAGATGAATAGTTGATGGGATGGAAAGAGAATAAGTGGATAAAAGGTGAAAAAGTGTGTAAAAAGTGAAATTGATTGAGGGTATTTTTGTAAAAAATGATGGCTAAAAAAGGAAAGGGGTGAAAGGACGACAAACATTTCGGAACGCCCGAAATGGAATACTGGACAAACAAATGGGGACGGAGGAGTAATAAATATGCACATTGAAATGCCCAACTAACCCGAAATTAAATTTGGAAACTGTAGTCAAACGTAGTTTTTCTCACCGAATTTTGTTGTGTAGCAAGTAGTACTAACGTACTATTAATTGGAAGTGTTGGTGCCTTCCATCTCGTAAAATTCAAAGTGAAAACTATGCTCACAATTTAGACAGCTTGATACCATGGTTTGAATCGATGTTACTAGGTTTGGTATCCATTCCTATACCTAGGAACGAAATTACGTTTAAAAATTTTAATCACACGAATTTATCTTAATAGAAACAAAATTATTTTTATGCTATAAAAAATTAAAAAAATAATTTTTACTATTTTTTTGTATGAGGTAGAGCTAGAGTTGTCAAAAACTGACCTAACCTACAAATTCAACTTGAACGACTCGATAATTTTAGGGTCAAGACTGGTGGCAGAGCCAAGAAAGTTTGTTAGTGGGGGCTAACCTTAAACAACTGTCCTTAAAAAATCGAGCTATTTTAACATATCGACATGTATTTAAGATATATTAAAAATATGTAATAAAAAGAAGTAAATTCTAATGTAGAAATATAAAAAATACAAATCAAGCTATATTTGTTTCTTTTCTAAGTGATAATTGACATATACGACTTGTTCGTCGACAGTCTGCCAATGCCCAATTGAAACCCGGAAATTCAATTGAAGGATTGAGACAGTAAGCTAGTATTTGACCTAGCGGATTAGTTTGTTAAAAAAAAGTCCTACTCACTATATTATAAAAAAGTCCCGATTCATTATATTATAAAAACCTCAAAACAACTTACAAGTCCGATTGACAATTATTCAAATACAATTAAAAAAAATAAAAAGGAACCTTCTTCCCTAAACCCGCTCTTGGCATATCCCCGCTCCTTCGGCCGCCAGTGGGGGCTGGTCAAGACCCGAAAATTTGAACCTAAAACCCAAAATGAAAGAGATGTGTTATTCCATCTATTGCCAATTGGTTTTGGGAGGGAACCCCATTGGACTTATGTGTTGGGCTTGGTGGATAAGCCTATTAAGAGTTTCTCCCCTAACAAGTGATATGAGAGACAGGTTTGACATGTGACCGGTTGCACCAGGTTGAGACATAATTCCACGGTTCCTTCCAACGGGTTAGCCTTTGACCCGCTGCGTGGTGGTCTCAGTTCCAAGAGTTCCACTATTCACGAGGATCAATGCAGCCAGTTTTGGTGTCGCATATGAGCAACTCACCTCCAACTCTAGCTAGGACTCTACAAGAAATGAAGGTATCTCAAACAACTCAAAACTTTCTAGTCTGAACTCTGAAGTCAAAGCACATTATGGCCAAAGACTCTTGCTCATGTTCTTCGCGCCATACTACCCAGTGAGCCACTTCTCCTATCACTACAGTCTACAGGTGCATCACCCTCTAATCATTTCGGATTGACGAATAAAGAATGCCATGGTTTTCCTGGATCACGCCATAAACGACCGCTATGGGCATACAAAAACATCAGCATTAAGACTTTGAATTCTTTGTTAAAAAGGGTCAATCCAAAAGCCATAGAGATCCTGCCAATAACCATAATCCTCCCATCGAAACTCATCAGGGAGGGTAACAACTAAGGACTTACGGATGAAAGGGTTCCAAATCAGAAACTCCCCTTCCCAATTAGTGACACAAACGACGCCGTGGAGGGTGCACAACATACTAGCTCTCCTCTCGCTTACAATTGGGGGTATTAGCGGATTGACAAAGGGGGTGGCGAGTGTGCGGATCAATAGAAAGGAATTCTTTACGTTGGCAATTGACAATGAATTGGAGATTTTGGAGAGATAGGTGGTCATGCGAGAATGATGGGAGCCGGTCAACTCTTTCCATCCTTTGCACACGCATCGGAATCGACGCAAGCTTCTGACTGGCAAACACTTCAAAATCAGAGATACAATGTCTTCGGGGATGTAGTCCGACATCAGATAGTTGAATTTTCTTTACAGATCCACAAAACGAGGGATTAACTTCAAGAACAATGCCGGTAACTGAAAATCAAACTCAAAGAATTAGGGCAAGCTGGAAGGAAAAAAAATTCTACCATTCCATTGATATTTTCTTGTTTTTTTCAATTAACCTATTGGATAAATATATTTTGTTAATATTGTTAATACATTTTTATGTAATATCTTGTAGATCTTTTCCTAGTTAGTTGAAAGCTTCTATATTTAGACCCTTTGTTTAATGAAGAAATGAAAGATTTGGCAGCCTAATTAATCTCATTATGCTATCAAAGCTTTGCGCCAAATTCTGATCCTGAACCCTATACAAGACCGTCGGTCGCCAGCCCGCCACACACTAGTCCTCCAGTGCCTCTATTGAGTACTGGTCGTCGTCGATCACCATGTCCAAAGATTCCAAAGATGCCAACATTAGCGGGACAAAGACTAGTGATGACTCTCGTCGTCTTTAAAGGCGACAATTTTCAAGAATGAGAACTTATGTTGCGGAATTCCCTTTGAGCAAAGAAAAAGCTTAGGTTCCTTGATGGCTCTATTGCGTAACCCGTCGACCTAGAAGACATGGACGACTAGTGGAGCGTTAATTAAATGATTGTCGGTTGGATAATTCAATCCATCGACGAGTTGGTGCGATCCACAATTACCTTCTTCGATACGACGAAGGATTTGTGGGATGATTTGAAACAACGTTTCTCAATCGGAAACGGACCGTTGTTTCAACAACTCCGCCTAGACCGTGCCCGATGTACTCAGAATTGATGCTCTGTTGCTGTGTACTACGAGGATTTGAAGAAATTATGGGACGAGCCCACCAATTATACGGTGTCTCGTTGTTGCACTTGTGGTAAATGTGAATGCAAGTGGGTTGATGAACTGACGTGCGAGCGCGATGAAAAACGAGTCCATCAATTGGCACAATACTTACAAAGTGCATGTCAGACATGATGGTAAGTCCTTCTCCTTTGCCAAGGTCCAAATTTGTTTGTAGTGTTTTTACAAATTTGGTCCATTTAATAGTTGATTCTTGAGATGTCACCTCCCATGCAATTGGAAACATTTGTCCATTGCCATCCTTGCCTACAACTACAAACAATTGACCCTCCATTGGTCCTTTTAAAAAGCAAGCATCAAGTCCAATTAGTCTCCTACATCCTTACTTCTACTCTTGTTTCATAGCCTTGAAACACACATACAATCTCCTAAACTTCTCTTTTCCCGGTTGAATATTGTTGCCTATAACTAGAAAGCATGTAGAACCTAGTTTACTTCTATTGATCTCATCAACATAATCATGAAACCTTGCATACTCTTCCTTGTTATCACCCATAAACTTTGTTAAAATCCCAACCTTTGCTCTCCTACAAATGGTGGCTCCTAAATACAACTTCAACTCCTTCCTACATAGGTCTTGAATCTCCCACAACTTGATTGATGGTTGGGATATTATTCTGCTCTCAAAATAGCTTGCAAAAACCTGGAGTTGCAAAGTCTATTAGTGTTGTACCTCTGACAGGTATGTTTTGGCCTATATTTCTTGATCTTGAAGTTCTTACTTCCTCCCTCAACACTTGCATGTAACCTCCTGTTGCAACCCTCATGTTTACATGTCATTGTAATCATACGACCTTCATTAGGCCTCAACTTCAACTTTGCCTCAACTTCAACTTTGAAATACCATACCAACCTCCCACTTTGGGCACACAATTTAGGATCATAAGCAACATGCCTACTCCTCCTCCTCCTTTTCACCTGTCTATGACCCCTCTCTCCATCATCAGATGCCTTCATCATAATGATGTAGCCAGAATCACTAGCATAAAATGGCTCATCTCCACCTACCTTTCCAGTGTAATCATGTGCTTCCTCGCCCCAATTTGCATATCCTTCATCTAGACCCACCTCACCTAGATTGACATCAACATCATGAAATTTTTCCTTGTGAGCCTTCTTTTTGGCCCTACTTCCTCTGGCTTCCTCTCTTAGTGCCCTCAAATCATCATCTACTTCACTGTCATCACTCACCTCTATTGTCAAGCTCTCTATTACTCTATATCATCACTTTCCCTACTATAATCAATGCCATTACTGTCATCTTCGCAAGATTCATCATCTCCACCAACTTCATCATCTCCACTAGACACAGAGAAATCTTCACCAGATCCATCAACTCCACCAGATTCAACATCTCCACTAGATTCAACATCTCCACCAAATTCATCATTAACAACTTCATCAACTTCATCAAGGACATGCTTGATGTAGAAATTCACTTCATCCCAATCTTTAAGGATGTTGGCAAGTTCCACCAATGACTTATCATCCATTCGCCTAAATCATCCCTCATTCAACCCCTTGTAGTAAATTCCCTCGAATATAATATATCCCAATTTTTTAGACGTACCAGCACAATTCAAATTCACTCATCACATCTATATCCATGTCACTGAATGCCCTAGCCTTCTCTTTAAAATAAGCTAGTTGTGGACTATCCACAAACCTACCCCAATGGTGTCAAACAACGTTAACACTTGCCATCACGTTTCCTACAAAAATGCAAGTCCAAACTAGAAAGTTTGCACAATCAAACAAATACAACAGAACCTAAAATCTCAAATTCATGTTCATAAGATTCGAACCACCCTATTGCAAACCATAATTTTCCCAAAATCGAACAACTAACCCTATTTGTATATAGATAGCCACAACTAACCTTGAAATCTTCGTACATGTAGCAACGAGTTTCCCTCCTCTTGTTTCAACGAGATCGCCAACTTAGCCCCATGGGAGAATCTTGTTTGAAGATCGTCGGATTAGGGCTATTGAACTTTTGCCCCTTTTGCTTGTAAGAAAAATGAAATTAGGGTTGAATGGTTGGTTTAAAAGGGGTATGGTATTTATTTGTTGTTTTTTAAAGTTAATGAAGGGTGAGAATGACATGGCATCCATTTTCTACATTTGCACCACTCTCTTGTGAGCTACAATTTTGATCAATGTTAAGAAATCCTTCCATTTTCTTAAAATGTAACTAAACAAGTAAGTAAAGAGTAAGGTATGGTAAAGAAATATGTAATTAAGAATATATTGAGCCTTAAAATTACAAAGCAATAAGATGTAAGAGACAATTGTGCTAATTTTTTGAAAGAACAATTATGAAAGCAATTGTAAGAACTAGTAAAGATTGATAATTGAGAGAGCTTTGTAAACTTAAGAGATTGAGAGAGATTGGTAGTGTGGGTGGGAATGAGATTATTTAGTGGGTATTTATATGTAAATTTATCAACTAGCCGTTGGAATTATGAACTAGCCGTTAAAAACTAGTCGTTGGCATTTTAACCAAAACCGCGACCGCGACCTGCGGTCGCGGTTTTGTTTTTGGCCCAAAACCGAGCTTTCTGTTGAAAAAACCTGCGACATCAGGTCTCAGGCCGCGGTTTCGAAATTCATTTAAAAAAAGTAGGCGTTAACCCGGGAACCGGCGGTTTGAACTGGCGGTAACCGGAACCGCCGGTTCCCAGTTTTGGAACCGCTGGTTCACTGGTTCTGGGGGTCGACGAACCGGAACTGGAACCGTAGCGGGAACCTGACCCATCGGTTCCGATTCCTGTTCCCGCCGGTTCGCCGATTCACCTGAACCATGACCCAGGTCTACTTGTTGGTCGGATAGAAAATTTTTCTCTCTAAATACCTTACTCATATTTCTAGTATTTCTGAACCCATAGAACATTACTAATTTCCTGTTTATTTACTAACCCGTTACGATCCAACAATAACAAAATCTAATACTAGATTGCTGAGGGAACTATCTACATTGCTTTTAACCGAAAATTATAGGAAAACATCTCATCCAATAACGTCAACAAGCAACGTAACATGCAGTACAAAAGCAATTGACCAAAATTCACATGCAGAATGGATGGAAATTTTAGAAATTTAAGAAATTTAGAGATAATAACTGTTATTTAATTCGGAAGTTTAATGACATTGTAATTATAGTAAGAGAGAGGGAAGAAGTACAATTTGAAATTTCGAGGTTTTGAAACTGCAATACTAGTAGTGTGTTAATTCATTATTCATCGGTAGATAGAATAGAATCACGGGACGAAAGAAGACAGAATTCGAATAAAAAGTGACGACTTTTTTTTCAACTTTTATAGAAGAATTTCAATTTCCGCCTGCTACGCTTTTTAATTATTTTTACTGTTTCACTTTCAAAAAGATAAATTTAAAATTTACAGAAAAATTATAAAATAAAAACTGCCCCCCACCAGCAGAAAACCAGAGCACACTTCAATGCTTTTACCCTACTCCATTTCACTCCCATACCTTTTCCCTTCTCCCTCCACAAAAATCATCTTTTTCCCCTTCTTATCTTCTCAGGTACTTCTACAAAAACAAATTGAAACCCTACCCTACTTCAATTTTCCATTTGGTAAAGAAAAGGTTGAATCTTGATTGCAGGTTGAAGTAGGAAATGGGAGAAGTTGAATTTGGGTTGAAACACAGCGTTCAAGAAGCTTTCTGGGCAGGAAATGGCCAAAACGGCGTCGGTTTCGCCTCTGACGACTCCTTCGTTGACCAATTCCTTGACCTCCAGAACGCCGACGACCACCAAGAAGTTGACTTGCCTGAAATTAACCACAAAGACTCCGCCTTTCTCACTCCGCCGCCGCCGATTCAGCCAATCGCCGCCGAAGAAGATGACCTGTGCCCCGTCCTCACTCTCCCAGTAAATAAAAATCTCATCTTTACTTTAATTTCTTCGGAATTTGGCTCATGCAAGCAAGAAATCATGCAAATTGGGGAATTTTTTTTCACTTTCTTTAATTTTTATGTTTTGGGTTTGACAGGAAGAGGAGCCGGAACTTGAATGGCTATCTCAATTCATGGAAGACTCATTTTCGCCGCCTTATACCGCCGCCGGAATCCCAACTCCGGCGGCAAAAAACGAAGCCCCCGCTCGCTTCTTGCCGGCGCCGGCCCTCCCCCGGTCCCGTCGCGGAAAACGCCAGCGCTCGACCCGCGGCCCGGTCTGGCCCATTCCATCCTCCTCCGCCACCGAGTCAACCACCAGCTCGTCATCCTCTTCCTCCGCCACGTCATCATCCCCTTGGCCGCCCACGTCACCCTCGACTCCCCTCGAAATTCAAACCCCGGGCCCGAACCCGGGAAAGAAGGCGAAGAAACGGGTCGGGCCGCGTCTCAAGCCCGGTTCGGGCCTAGCCGCTTTGGCCAGGAAGTGCAGCCACTGCGGGAGCCAGAAGACGCCGCAGTGGAGGGCCGGGCCGATGGGCCTGAAGACGCTTTGCAACGCGTGCGGGGTCCGGTTCAAGTCGGGCCGGCTTTTCCCCGAGTACAGGCCCGCTAGCAGCCCGACGTTCTCCAGTGAGGCCCACTCCAACAGCCACAGGAAGGTGCTAGAGATGCGGAAGAAAAAGGAGAAAATGGGTCTGCCTAAACCCGGTTTAGCTTCCGGTCTTACTAGTTTTGGGTAGTTCGGTTTTGTTCCATTTCCCACCAAAATATTGTAGATAGAAAAAAAGTAGTAAGAACCCGGTTTAGTAGTTTAGGATATTAGTTAGTGACGAAACCCTAGAATTTACTTTAGTAGCAGAACCCGGTTTAGTAGTAGTTTAGGAAGTTAGTTTAAGGAACCAAGTGACGAAACCCGGTTTAGGTTTAGTAGGTTTTATTTTGTCCTCCAGATTTTTTGAAATGGACTTTGGCAGCATCCTTATAAGATTGGCGCGGAAATAGCAAATTTTATGGCTTACTTAATTGTTTTGCTCTACTTTTACTTGATTTGAATTTCAACCTTAATTTGTGGGTCAATTAGAATTAAACAAACTTTTGCACTCACAATTTGTGTTTGTGGGTTGTTAAAAAGCAAGAACAATATGAGTAGTGAAGGTTGTACCGTGAGAATTTTATCTAACTCGGATCAACTTATAGATTTGATAGCATTTGTGATAAGAAAAAACAAGTTGGATATGCCTTGAGAGTGGATTAGAGAGAATCTTGGATTAGAGGGAATCTAGGATTAGAAGGGAATCTAGGGGATATAGATACTGGATCTGCATTAAGGTCTTTCTTAGTAGAGATTGTGTCCAGTTATAGCCGACAATTATGTTTTATACTTTTATTGCTTTTATATCCTTTTGTATACGGGTAATTAATGTAACGGACTTGTTCCCATGGAGTTTGTCAAAAATTCTATGGGTGCAGTTATTAAAATCCTATAGAAAATTAATGAATTCGTCAGGAAAAAATGAAAAAAAAAATAAAAATATAAGCTGACATGGAGAGAGAAGAATCCAATCCTACACGTTGATTTTTTATTTAACGATCAGGATCTTCTCAACTCTATCCATAGAGTTTTTTCTCAACTCCACTGGAACTAGATCCGGTAATAATTATCATACGATTTAGTTTCATTAAAGAGAAAAAGGATTTTTGTAATGTTCTTAGGAAACATGCTGAGTAATTTAATGTAAATGCCCTTAGGATACATGCTAAATAATTTAATTAAAATATTTTGGTTAGGTGTAATTTTTTTTTAAAAAGTTTAATTTTTTTCTTCTAAGACAAACTATAATAAAACTGCCTCGGGCATTTGGTATGGTGGTTGAGTCTTCTTCCAATGTGCACTATGTCTTTGGTTCGAACATTGTTGGTGGCACATGTGATTTTTTCACCTGTTGGCAAGATAACTCCCCTTGGTGCAAGACATGGAACCAGGCCGGGCTGGGCCAGAGAAACCGGACCCAAGACTGGCCCGGTATTGGAGCGGGCCGGATTGGTATAATCAGGCCCGCATCTTTTTTTTTCATGCAAAATATCTGGGTCGGGCCCGACCGGGCCAAGATACAATTTCCCAACCCGGGCCCGGATCGTGGCCCGGACGGGTTTGGCCCGGTTGGTCTGGCCGGCCCGCCCTAATGTCCATCTCTACTTGGCGCAAGCCTTTGAGTTGAGGCATGCCACCATTACTGCGCCCCGCAATTTACCCCCTTCCCGTGACCTAGAACAGGGTGCGAGGAGGCACGGTACTACTCGACACCACTCCCTAGATTCTTGCGAAAATATTCATGTGTAAACATTAGCGCACAAGTTTTATATTGGTGTTATAAGTTTTTCCTAGTAGATGCAAAATGTTTTATTTTCTACTTTGTTCTTAAAAGTATTTTATGAATAAAAAGTATTGTTTAATTATAAAGTAGAACATAGAATAAGTGTATTTCGTCTGAGCCGTTAAATTTTTGAATTGTTTATAACACGTCTCATCTCAGATAATCCATGAAACCGCTTATAAATTAATGATATCTTTTCCGACCAAAAAAAAAATTAATGATATCTTTTTGTTATGAGAATTTTTATATGCTAACTATCAAAAAAAAAAAATAATCGAATCTTACTGGTTCATATCGGGTAAAGTTGTGGAGTTAATAAATCTCATACATAACGTAAATGTCATCCAAAATTAAAGATGCAAATATGTGTCCAAACATTTTCAGTGGTTGACATGATATCCCTGGTCGAAATTACAACTCCAATAAAAGGCTGATGCTGTTTGCACACAATATTATAACTGATTGCACCACATAAACAGTTTGAGTGGAGTTCACACAAACAGTTTGAGTGGAGTCTACTCAAAAAATTTGAGTGGAGAAATGCTTTTAGGCAAGTAATTATCTAGATATTGAAATTTATTAATTTTTTTATCAAAATTGATTTAAGATATATATATATATATTTTACATAAATACATAAAATAATTTTCATCATTTTTAATTAAAATTCAAAATTAATTTTTCCACATAAATAAATAGAAAGGAATTTGATTGTAAATGATAAATTAATATAAATAAAAATAAATCTTTTAATATAAGGTGGGTCATAATCAATGTGCTAGCTCAAAAAGGTACAACTTTAATATATAATTTAGTTATAGATCTTTATAACAACTTGTATATTAAAATATTATACACTTGGCAAAATTCAATGTCATGTGTAGTTTAAAATATAGTAGAAAATATAACTGAAATAAATTATTATAACAAATATTTAATATTAATATTTAATATTTCTATAGCTTATTTTACTTTAGATATAATATTTTTAACTTAAATAAATTATCTTAAAAAATATTTAGCATTAATATTAATGTTCATATAGTTTATTTTATTTTAGATAGAATCTTTCCAACATATGTAAATTGACAAAAAGTACAAAATCTTATGTGGCAAAATTCTAGGTGGCTTAATCTGAGAATGTTTTGTATGAAATAAAGATCCTATGTTGCATGTAGCTTATAATGTGATTGAAAAAATAATTTAAATAAATTATCATAACAATTTAGGGTTAGAATTAGTGTTTAGGGTTATGATTTAGGGTTATGGGTTAGTGTTTAATGTTCGGGTTAGGATTTAGGTTATGGATTAGGGTTTAATGTTTAGGGTTAATGTTTAAGGTTAAGATTATTATTAGGGTTAGGGGTTAAAATTTAGGATTAGGATTTAGGAATTAAGATTAGGATTTAAGGTTTAGGTTTATGATTAGGGTTTAGGGTAGAGTATAGGGTAAGTATTAAGATTTATGATTAGGATTTTATGGTTTGATGTTTGGAATTTAAGGTTAAGGTTTAAGGTTAGGATTAGGATTTAGGGTTTGGGAGTAAAATTTAGGGGTAGGATATATTTAGAGTTATGGGGTTAGGGTTTAATGTTTGTGTTAGGATTTAAGGTTAGACTTAGAGTTATGATTTAGGATTATTGGTTAGGGTTTAATGTTAGGGTTAGAGTTTAATTTTAGGATTAGAGTTTATTATTAGGGGTAGGGTTTAAAATTTAGGATTTAAGATTAGGATTTGAGATTTAGGTTTATGGTTAGGGTAAGGATAGATTTTAGGGTAAGTATTAGGGTTTATGATTAGGATTTTAGGGTTGAGAGTTTATAATTAATTTAGGGTTAGTGTTTAAGGTTAGAATAAATGGTTAAGGTTTCAATTGACATTATTTAGTAGGGTAGTTAATTTTATATTTATCTATTAATAGATAATGAGCAGATACCATATTGTATGTGTAGATTGTTTCATATATATCACATTAAAAAATAAAAATAAATCAATTAATATACACATATCTTATAAGTTTTAATTAAATGATTAACGTTACTAAAAAAAAAAGGATTTATGAAGTTTGAAGGGTTGTCAGGTTAATATACAATTATATTTATAGATCTTAAAATTTGGCAAGTAGTAGAAACATAATCTTTATTATGAAATAATTTTTTAGATATAATATTACTAATATACAATTATATTTAGAGATCCTAAAATTTGACAAGTGATAGAAACATAATCTTTATTATAAAATATTTTTTAATATTAAGAAAATAATATTACTATTTTTTAAAATATTAGGAACATAATTATTATATTTGTATTATTTTGAAATCATTATTAATATTTAATTTATAATATTAAATCATATATCATTAGTTCATTACTATATACTAAACTAGATGTTAAAATAATAATTAAAACGGTTCCACATTGAATTACAACACCCATATTTTTTAAAGCAATTTGATTTGTTGAAAATTATTTGGATTATTTCATATTATTTTTAATATATTAATTTTTTTGATATTATAGATATAAAATAAGATACACATCATTTCTTAAAAAAACCTTACTTATATCAATAATTATTTTTTAATAATTATTTTTAGAAATGATATTTTTAATAATATACACATAGTTTTTTTTTAAATATTAATTTAATCAAATTTATAAATAAATAATACAATAATTGCATAAATTAATCGGTGTAAGGCACGAGCACTAAGGCTAGTGTATATATATAACCGAAAAGGAGGTCAGTAAAACACTAAAAAAGGGCATGAGAAGGGGACATTTTTCCACTCAAACTGTTTGAGTGGAGTCCACTCAAACAGTTTGAGTGAAGGACTCCACTCAAACAGTTTGTGTGGTGCATTTAGTAAAAAAAAGGTGTGCAAACAGCATTGACGCAATAAAATTGAATTTTGAAGCACAAACTTTGTTGGATCCAAATCTAGATTTTAATGGTTAATTTAGTGCCTATTGTGTCATTCTCATGATGGATAGACTGATCTAAGAGGCCGAATTTTTAATGGGCCATCCCTTTTAAACTCAGAGACAGGCCCAAATATATAAGCTCATGTGTTATGTTAAATGGCCCACTGAGCAATATTTGAAGTGCTTATCGTGGGATTATGATAAAATTAGTTAAATTACATGTAATTATAAACTTTTGTCAATATGATGTGAAGATTACCATACAATTAACTTATTTTGGGTTTATGTACGTGAGGTCAGAGTGATTAAGCTGTGAGGTAATATTCCACTAGCCAGCTAGGAAAAGACACAATTAGGCTTGTGTTGGATAATTTTTTATCATATGTGAAAGTAAAAGAGAGAGACGTTGAATCATAATATAATAACTCAGAAAATAAGGATAAACAAGTTCAAATAGATTTTACAAATTTATAAATTAAATTTGGTTTCTTATATAGAGTTTGAATTTTGAGCGGAAAAAATATTTTGTGCGAATATGCGACAATTATTAGTACATCGTAAAATTTCAAAAGTGCAATTCTAAATAACACTATTTCGGTGCATTTTAAAGCATCAAAAGTGCATTTCTAATTTGAATGCACTTTTGACACTTTACGATGCACTTTTAATAATGACTGTAGATGGAGTGCATCCAACGACCAATAAATCAGACTAATGGGCCCAAAAATGGGCCAAAATTGCACAAGATAGTAAGCGGGTAGGGCTGAGATAGAGCTCAAGTTTTCCTTTAATCATATGATCTTGTAGTGGTGCACTCACAAGTTGACGAGGAGAGTCTTGTAACACCCTCAAATTATCTCGAGAATGTCACATACTACTATTAGATTTTAAGGTCTGAAGCTACCTAAGACTTTACATCAATTATATTTTCATGAAAAGGAAATAAGAAGTAATGAAAGAAAATTCAAAATTAAGAACAATATTATTTATATTTAAAACTCTACAAATCAAGACATACAACAGAACGTGCTTATTGTCTTGGTACTATCCTCATTCTTTATGCGTATGCCTAGATATCTTTAAAGTTCACTTGTTTTTTTCTCCTTTTGCCTTTAAAAATTGACTTGAGATCTAACATTGCACTCCAAGTGTTCGATGACATGTTCATGTAAATGTCACTCCTAAATGTGGCATTCGGTTTCTAGGCTCGAATTTTATCTTTTGTTCGATACGTCTTGATTTTGTAGTGTAGAACGTGCTTATTGTCTTGATACTATCCTCATTCTTTATGCGTATGCCTAGATGTCTTTAAAGTTCACTTGTTTTTCTCCTTTTGCCTTTAAATATTGACTTGAGATCTAACATTTCACGTCAAGTGCTCGATGAAATGTCCATGTAAATGTCACTCCTAAATGTGGCATTCGGTTTCTAGGTTTGAATTTATGCTTTTATTCGATACGTCGTGATTTTAGTGTAGAACGTGCTTATTGTCTAGATACTATCCTCATTCTTTATGCTTATGCCTAGAAGTCTTTGAAGATCACTTGTTTTTCTCCTTTTGACTTTAAAAAATGACTTGAGATCTAACATTGCACACCAAGTGTTCGATGAAATGTTCATGTAAATGTTACTCCTAAATGTGGCATTCGGTTTCTAGGCTCGAATTTATGCTTTTATTCGATACGTCTTGATTTTGTAGTGTAGAACGTGCTTATTGTCTTGGTACTATCCTCATTCTTTATGCGTATGCCTAGATGTCTTTAAAGTTCACTTGTTTTTTTCTCCTTTTGCCTTTAAAAATTGACTTGAGATCTAACATTGCACATCAAGTGTTCGATGACATGTTCATGTAAATGTCACTCCTAAATGTGGCATTCGGTTTCTAGGCTCGAATTTATGCTTTTATTCGATACGTCTTGATTCTGCAGTGTAGAACGTGCTTATTGTCTTGATATGTATCAGGGGTCGGGCTATCCTCCGTTTACTGACTACTTAGCCCATTTTTTATTATTAATAAAACTCCCCTCGAGGGAACGGAGAGTACCGCCTCTCTTTCAACCAAAAAAAAAAAGACATAGTAAAATCCCTGATACATATCATTAAAATCATTTAAAGACAAACAACTCAATCATACTTAAGATTATGAAAATCACTTACAATGAATGAACACCCTCGCTTACAAAGATCATACATATTCGCATATAAAAATTATACACATTCAGTTAAAAAAATCACTCACTTTTAAAAAATTATACACAATCACTTATAAGATATAATCACACACTTATAAAAAATTATGCACAATCACTTAACATATCTCTATTGACATGGTTTAAAGAGGTCGATATAATTAATTTGGTATTTTCTTACGAGTAGTTTAATTTTGATATTTTTATTGTGTAAAAGAACCGTAGTTCATTCGTGCTCTATTTCTCTTCCCACACTTTCTCTTTTATTATTCATAAGAAAACAACATTCAACCATATTTTTGGATTTAATAAGTCTCAAGGAGAATAATTTTTGAACGGATTTTTCTATTGTGTTTCCACGGGCATACATTAACAGTACTATGTAGGGAATGTATGAAATTTGTTTATTTTAAGTTAATATTTTTTTAATAGAGTTTATCAATTTCAATTTAGAGAATAGTTTAGAAATTGTTTCCATGGACATACATTAGAAAAACCGCTTTTAAATTTCAGACGTGGTGTCGATTTTATTCTCAACATGGAATTCAAATTGGCTGACTAGAAAAGTCTACAAAGATCTCCTTCCTTATGTTTCATATGTTAAAAAAGGTTGATTGTTCTAGAGGTAATTGGTTAATTTTTTTTGGTCTGTGGTCAAAGGCCAAATATGTATCTCCCAAAATATGGATTGAAGATTAATCCATGCTCGGGTATTGCAGAGGCCTTCCAATTCAGTTTGCCTATACATGTCGTTAGAAAAATTCGAACTTCGAACATCCTGAACAAACGTCATGTGCTTGGTTATTTAATCACACATTTAAATGATGAATCAGTAATCATACCAAAAGCCCAAAAAGGGATGTACAAAAATTCCGATATCAATTGGTGGACTCGAGAACAAGAAGTTCACCAGGACATCAAGGTCCAAACATGATCAAGAACACTACAAGCAATCAGGGAGTATATCTCACACTCAATTTCAATCTCACTCAGTTACAATCAAGAAATTTAAGCTTGCCTCAAAGACGGATCCTGACCTGGTCTTTTTCTTCCCTTTTTAACTAAAAGGGCCAAACAACTCGGCCAAAATACCCAATTTTGTTTCTTATTCTTTCAAACAATTAATCTCTTTTTTTTTTGGTCGAAACAAACAATTAATCTCTTGGATACACAATTTATAAATTTTAATTCCACTTTTGATATAATTTATAACTTGCTAAATTTATTTATAAAATAAATTTCCTTTTTGCATGCTTTATTTATTATAAAGCAAAATTAAATAAAATGTGATGTTTTAATTATTATGAAAGCATAACAATTACGAAGATATTCTTCTATAACAAGTCGGATATTAACTAATTAGCTAAAATGAATTGAACTAGTAATTTGACCATATTCAATTCATTGCATATAATTAAATGCTCCTTAAAATTCGAGAAATCACATTCATAATAAATAATCATCTAATTTATTTTATCTAAATACGAAATTAATTTATAGGATAACATTTGGAGTAATACATTATTGCATAATAATTAAATAATGAACAAAAAATATTACTAATATACCCTTCTATAAAAGAGAGGGATATTATAATTACGTCTCTTTCCATTGAATTAAAATGAAATCGATCTAATTGGCCGAACTAAACTTAACCGAAAACAAAATTAAATATGTTCAATTTGGTTCGGCTTTGGTGTTAAGGGTGCGTTTCACTTGTGGGTAAAAAGGGCTTTTTGGGTGAAAAGTGATTTTTAGTGTCTTGAAAAACGGAAAAAGTAGAGAGAGTTGCACGTATATCAAGAGTATTAAAAGTAGTTTTTGGGTAGAAAAGACTTTTTGGGTGAAAGTGAAACAAAGCCTAAATTAGAATGACCTCAATTATGAGTTATATGGGTCGACCTAGACTACCTTCACTCATTGGGCAAACCTTTTTAAATCATACAAGTATAAACATAAATTAATGACTTTTTTACTTACTAATTGACAAAACTTTCGTCATAATACTAATCTTTAGTTGGTCTAAGCATGTTCAAAAGTTTGATTCCAAAGGAATAGTTCAAGGTTAAAATCTAGAAATTGTCAAGATTTTTTTTTCTCAAATACTACATAAGCCCTTTTGATGACGATTTCTCAACTTAATTTGTTCATTCAGAATGTCAACATTTTTTTTTGATACTAGTAATAAAAAAAATTCTTCACATTGTGAAGGGAGCAAATTAAGTTGAGAAAATCGTCATCAAAAAGGCCTCTGTAGTATCGGAACTTGAATTAATCAGTCGTAGACTAAACACCGTGTGACTTTCGACCAAAAAAATACACCGTGGGACAAGACTAATAAATAAAAATTACATAATCATATTAGCAATTCTCCGCTTCACAAAAAAATGTCAAAAGATATGCAAAAATGTCAATATATTTCTTTTTCGGCATTAATTCAACTAATTTTCGTTTTTATACCTTATGGGCCATTGTGAAGGGAGCAAATTAAGTTGAGAAAATCGTCACCAAAAAGGCCTCTGCAGTATCGGAACTTGAATTAATCAGTTGTAGACTAAACACCGTGTGACTTTCGACCAAAAAAATACACCGTGGGACAAGACTAATAAATAAAAATTACATAATCATATTAGCAATTCTCCGCTTCACAAAAAAATGTCAAAAGATCTGCAAAAATGTCAATATATTTCTTTTTCGGCATTAATTCAACTAATTTTCGTGTTTATACCTTATGGGCCATTTCGTTATCAATTTGGTAGACTTATTTTGCCGGTGTGGTAACGTATATGTTGAGAGTTTGACAATCAATCTGAACGGCTGACAAAAACACATTTCAATTAGAAGATCAAAATTAAATGCTCATATTAGTCATATACCATCCGGACACGTATTTTATACATCAAATCTTTCTGAAAATGGCTTGTGTAGTTGTGTTTAAGCTAGCTAGCTCATATGTATCACCGTTGCAAACTTTATTGCATGGTCTTTTGAGCTTTGTACTCAAAACTTACACGAAACCGTTTATTAGATTAAAGGTTTTAGAAGGTAGAAATCGAGTGTATATATTTCTTTTGAAAGATTTAAAACTATATATTAGCGCACAAAAACTCCGTCTTCAATCCGTTTTAAATGCACTAATTAAGAACTTCTCATCTTCTGATCCGTCTTTAATCTTTTGACCTAAAAGCCTGCAAAACAATGGACACAGGGGGCGGGGACCCCCTAATCCACCTCCGATGCCTAAGTCAGAAGAGCAATTGTCGATTTGAGCGGCGTGGTACAACAAGAGAGCGGTGAATCCCTAAACAGTCGAGCTAAGCGAATATTAGCCTGTCTAGGTTTTCTGAATATGCCGATGTGCACATGTGTCTCTCCCTACACGGCGAAGACGTGTATTTATAATGGAAGAGGGAGAGGTAGGGGGGCCGAAAATTATATCTATAAGGCCGAAAATATTATCCTCCTAGGGCTGGCCAACTGCTTTAAAGCCCAAGTAAGGAATATTCCACCCTTTCTCCAACTTTAATTCTATCTTTAATGAAAGATAAAATCTTCCATTAAGTTGCTTAACCGCCATATTTAATATAATAGGAAAATAAATAAAACTAATAATAAATACATAATATTTAAGAAAATACCTTTATGGCGATAACGAAAATAATAATATGGTAGCTATTTTTTACCCGCTCACACCTAATTTTACGTATCTCCTAGGGTTGCTTAAAGCCCAAGTTAGGGATTTTCCCACCTTCTCCGAATTTAATCTTATCATATTTGCAGGATAGATCTTCCATAAAGTTGCATAACTACCATATATTTAATAATATGGAAAATAATAAAAATAATAATAAATGCGCAGTAATTTAAGAAATACCTTTTTAATAGCGAAAATAACTATGGTAATTATGTTTGTTTTACCCGCTCACAAATGCCCCACCTACACCGCCTTGCATGTTTTACCATGTTCGGCAGCGTAGGGTATAAAGGGTTTCTAATCGGAGTGGCCAAGTGGATTGGTCGATGTCAAGTCCCCTAACGCTTTCGTATATTCGAATATTCGTATATTCGTTTGCACATGAGCGAATTTCATGAGCTTTCAATATCTATGAGCAAGTATCATAAATTATCTATATTTTTATGAGCGAATATCATAAATTCTATACTATTTATGAGCGAATATCATAAACTCTTTACTTTATGAGCGAATATCATATACTCTTTTTCTCATACACGCATATGAAAAATCCATTAGTGCAATTAACTAATGTTGCGCTATGTATTTTTTTTATGCAAGACTCAAGTTAATGCAAAAAGTTGACTTTTATTAATAAGTAAACATGAATGTTATGAACTTACAAAGCTAAACAAAATAGATGCAAAAATAAAAAATCCTAAGGGCCTCATCAAAACCACATGGGAAAAAGAGTGCCCTGTTTACATGAAGTTCCTAGTCCCGAGATCTCTGCACTGGGGAAGACGGGCGATCGCGCTCACGATCATCATCTCGCGAAATTAAGCTCTCGGACACAATACCGCGATCGCGGCGGGGTGTCCCGCGATCGCGGGCCTCGGTGCCGCGATCGCGGCGTGGCGATCCGCGGTTTTGCCCTAGATCTGGGGTCCTGCTCTCAGCCCCAGCGCCGCGGTCGCGACCCTCAGGCCCGCGATCGCGGTTTCGCTGCTGGTCTTCAATTTTCGACTCGTCTTCGATTTTTTGCATAAATTCCGACTTATGGAGATTTCCCTTGGAGCATAGACGAGCATCTAGTTGATTAGCCCAGACACGGACTATAGCGTCTCCATCTCTGAATTGGACCATTTGATGGAGGGTCGATGGTATCGCTCCAATCCCATGAATCCAAGGCCTTCCCAAAATCAAATTGTAGGGTGAAGGCACATCAACGATCAAGAACTCAACGATCATCACTTTCTTGGCTAGACTGAACTGGGTTTTAAACATTCCAAGCGGATACGTTAGATAGCCACCAAGTCCAGTCAATTGCATCTTGACCGGGATCAAATCTTCATTGCTTTTCCCAAGGAGCTTGAAGACTTCAAAGTACATGATGTCAACCGAACTCCCTGGATCAACGAGAGCACGACGCACATTAAAACCTTCTAGCTCGACTGCTAGAACTAAGGGGTTGTTATGAGGAACCTGGACTGTCGCAAGGTCCTTGTCTCTAAAAACCAGCCCATCCACCACTCGCACGGGGGAAGGGGGTCGTCGTGGCTCGGCCTGCTGAACTCTCATTACTTCAAGTTCATGGATGGATTTCATGAAGTTACTCCTTGCTTCATCATCTTCATGCTTGTAAGATGCCGAGATCGTTTGGATGACTTCAATCTGTTTCTGCCTCGACTCTTCATTTTTCTCAGGCACATCCCTCTTGATGAACTCATGCAAGTATCCTTTCTCAAACAACCTTTCCAGATATTGCTTAAATGACTCACATTGTTCGGTCATATGCCCCCGAACCCTGTGGTACATGCAGTACTTTCTGCTACATGGATCATCTTCACGGCATTCCTCTCTAGGAGGAAACTTAAAAAAGTTCTCATTCTTAATGCGGGGTAGGATCCGATAGATCGGTACACTGAATGTGGTGTAAACCGCTCTAGTCTGATCTTTTCTCTTGAAGTTTTCAAAACGGCGATGAGTTTTATGAGGAGGAGAGGACTATCTTCTTCTTACTTTGAAATTATCCTCCTCTAACCGCACATACTGATGAACACGCTCTTGGAGCTCGGCTAATGTAGAGGGAAGGCGGAGTGTCAATTCCTCTCTTAGCTTGATATCCATGAAGATTGCTCTTTTAAAGGCCGTAATAGCGGTCTTATGATCGCATCCCTCAATTTCCGCATAGCATTCCATAAATCGATTGAAGAAGCGACACAAGCTTTCTCCTTTCTCCTGTTTGAGGCCAAAGAGCGTGTCGAGTGATGCAGCATCTCGACTGTTAGCTATATATCACTTTACGAACTTAGAAGCCAATCGTCCCCAAGTCCGGATCGATCTCGGCCCGAGACTTTGAAACCACTTCAAAGGGCTTTTACTAAGGTTGCTCAGAAACATCTTGCACATGATAGCATCTTCAGACACCCACAATGCCATTTTATGGGTGTAAGAAGCTATGTGACTTACAGGGTCCGTGTTTCCGTCATACAAAGTAAAGGATGGGGGAGAAAATTTCGACGGCGGTAGGGCTCGTTGGATGTCCACGTGGAATGGCGTCGACGTCAATAAAGCCAACTTCTGCTCTGCTTGATTCCGAGCCGATTGCAAGGTATTACCTTGCGCTCTAAAAAGATCAAGTAGCCTATTTTGAGTACGCTCAAGAGCTCGGGCCCTACCTTCAATTCTCTCAAGGCTAACACTCCGACGCTGGTTGTGTAGCCTCTTCCTGTTTTTCTTGCCTTGATCACGATTAGGCTCGGGATTTTCAGAAGGATCATAACGATCGTCTCGCTCGCGTGAAGAGTCGCGCCGATCGTCCGATCTGCGGTCGCGGTTTGACTTGCCGCGATCGCGGCCCCTATCACCACGATCGCGGTCCTTCACGCCGCGCTCACGGCTTCGGTCGCGGCGATTATCGCGATTGTTGGCTTCGCCCGAGTCGTTTGAGGACGGCTCGCTGGGTTGAGGAGGATCCGCGACCCGAGACCTCTTACGCGGGGGCGATTCGTGGTGGTGATCTTTTCGCCGGCTCCTTGGCGCTCTTCTATCGCTATCATAATCAATCTGCATATCGCCTGATTCATCAGAACTGATCGATTGAGGACTACGACAGTTAACGGCGAATTCAATAACACTTGCAAGCCGTCGAGTAGTCCTCTCAATTTCCGACTCATCAATAGGGCGCTTGCCCTGGATTTTATCCAGGAGCGTTTTAACCTGGCGATTTCTTCTTGGGCATGCTCCAAGCGTGACTCAGATTCTGCACACCTAGTTTGGTACTTCTCATTCTCTCTCAGAGTAGTAGCCAAAGCATGGGTGATCTCGTCTTCTTCTTCATCTCCGGCGGTCGTAGATGCCCCATTCCCGCCGTTTGGAGCGGATGACAAGGTGATGCGATTATCACCTCTCACGGGATTAGACCCGGCACAGCTAGATGGGCCTTTCTCTAAACGAGGGCTAACCAAATTAGGGTTTGGCTCGCAAATAGAGAGCGAAGGTTCGGAGATACGCAGCCCGCGGGCGCGGTTTTCAGAACCACGGGCGCAGTTTGAATGGCCGCGGTCGCGGTTCTGTTCGGCGATCGCGATCGCTCTGACTGATTCGCCTTGCCCCTGACTTCTTCAATCGTTTTCATTCTCGGCAACACGCATTGCCGATTCCCATGCTTGATCGAACTCGGTCGATTCAGGCCTTAAAGGGCAACAACTGACGATTCCGTCGCTTGACTCGAACCCTACACAGTTTGTGCGATGAACAACCGGTCTAGCGAGAGGGGTCGGGTCACGATTCAAGTCGTTTTCAGGCACCAAGGTCTAATCTGTAACACCCCCAAATTATTTCGAGAATGTCACACGCCAGTGAACTCGGATTTTAATGTCCGAAGCCACCCAAGGCTTTGCATCAGTTTGAATTTTGTAAAGACATGTATTAAATTATATAAATGAACAATAGCGGAAGTCTTTCGAAGGCAAACTCAATTTGTATTCAAACTTTCTTTTACAAATAACAATCTTATTAACAATATAACAAATTCAACGGAAGATTAAATAGAACTTCATTGTATGAAATATCAAACTTCTCTAATGAAAATGAAACAAAACTGCTTATAAAACCTTCTCGTATAGTATCATAGGCTCCATTCATCATCACCTTGAGTGCTCTTGGATTGACGCTAGTTGCTTGCTAATACTTGGTACCACAAGTGGTCAGCCCTCAACGGGGTCAGCTAGGTTGGCTCCAATATTATATAGGTCAAAGTATTTAATTAAATCATAATTATTATCACAGTGAATGCACATTTTAAAAATATCTAATGACTTTACCTTACGTCGAATCTTTCCTAACAAACATCATACACTTTCAATGAATTTCTAAACTAAGAATAAAATAAACATAACAACAAGCACAAAGATATAATCCAAGATATTAATAGCGGTAGTCAACACTAGGCTAAGTTCTTTATGGTGCTTACTCGCACTTATCTTTTTAATGACCACACATATACACATAGAGTTGCGATTTTTAAACCATCGAGGCTCATATGTCCCAAAAGATCGATTCCGGAATTTCAAAGAGCACTAGCTAGGTGCTACACCCCTCATATTCGGATGAGACGGGCAGGGTCATGACCAGCATTAGGGTTTAGGACCATCCTAATGCGAATGTTATAAAGAGGCGTCCAGAGCAATTGTGGCTCACTCCCCTAGGTACTAAGCTAATCCAAAACAAGTCTCAATCAAGAAGATAAATACACAAATCCACAATCATCAAAACCTAAATGAAACAACTTCATCATTTTCACCACATCAAGAACCTATATTATGTCTTCAGTTATTGATTTCGGTCTTGACTCACTGTATCATACTTGAAGCTCCAGGAAAGGGGAGGATAGTCACACAATGGACAACACCAAGCACTCCTTGCCATTTTTACAAGCGCATTTGATAAGCCCAAGTATGAGTTCAGATGAGAGCATGACTTACTTAGTCGTAGTAACCTAATAACACAATATTGACTACTATTATTATCAATATTGTTATTAATTATATTCCTATCAAGTAATATAATTAAATACCTATGCAAGTTCATTCATGATTATATTTCTAACATACTCATTATATTTATGCATGAATTATATTACATATAATCACATCAATCAAGGAAACACACATGGTTATTAGACTTTTCACACAAATCAAACAAGAGACCTAGCCGAGCAAGTATGGGAACTTGCCTTATTGACGACCTCAGAAACTCGGAAAGGTTATAGTAGAGATCGTATAACCTTGGATGACAAACCTATAATAGGAGATGACACAACATGAGTATAAGTTTTAAAACCGAAATCAATTAGATTTCCGTTATCTTATAATCATGATTTAAGTATATCTAAAACGAAGCACTTTAATACTTCATAAAATATATTTTATTAAAATCATATTGTTATGAGAATGCAAGAATAATTGATATTCTGATTTTCCTTAAAAAAAAATTTAAAATAAACTCATATTACTCTCAAAACCTTTGTATGAAAATTAGATTAATCCTTTATAAAAATCATACTTTAAAATATTTATAATTTCTTATAAAACTATAAAATACCTTACAAATCAATATTTATATCAATTTCAATTAGGAATAATTTATTTAAGCTTAAACCGAATTTTAAAACAATAAAACGAAATTAAAAGAAACAAAAATAGAGATATACATAATCAAAAACAGGGGAGAGAAAGTGGTCGAACAAGGAAGTTTGGCGGCTCGGTACGGGCGGCTCAGGCAATGGATCGAGAATAAAATTATATTTAACCCGAAAATGCGTTTTAACCACTTTTATCTATAACCGTCAAATTGGATAAGATTTTCTGAGAATTTCATCGATTTTGTTGATGGCTTTCGTAGCTAACTTCTAGGAGAGTATCCCGGTTCTTTCGGAATCGAATTTGGTTAAGAAACGAGTCCGAATTAGCCCTTACAAGATCGAATTTTCTTTGAACAAACTGAAAAACGAAGTAGCTGTACACTTTTCAGTAATTACGCACGGGTACCCTAACTTTTAGGGTGATTACGAAAAGTTCCCAACTTTTCTAATTTTGTCCATTTTCCGCCCTTTTGTCAACTATAATGTTGTTTTTAATTATAATTAGTCTCCTTAGTATATATGTCAAATATATTATTTGAAGTATATACATTATTAAGTAAATTTTACTTTGCTCAAATCATTTATTGAATTATTTTCCTACAAGTTATATTTATTTAATGCTTCTTATACAAGAGAGAACAAAATAAACTATAACAAGTCAAATACAATTTATTAAAAGGAATTTAATAATATTTTTTTTTAAAGACATAAAAATCATTATGTTATTATTACTATTTATTTTTATTTTTCCCTTTTAAGAAAATAAAACTATCCTTTATTAAAATATAAAAAAAAGGGAAGAAAAATTACAATAATACCCCTCCTAAAAGAGAGGGTTATTACATAATCTTCCGAGCGAATATCGGAATTAACCTGATCGACCTCCATTAGGGCTCGGTTTTCCGAGCAATTTTCGAGATTTTCGGCTTCAATTGCCGACCCGCGATCGCGGTGTACAATGCCGCGGTCGCGGCCTTCAGTGCCGCGATCGCGGTTTCGTTCGCCGGGCATGGGCGATTTCGCTTCGTGACGATGCCCCGGTTTCTTCAACGTTGACTTCTCGATTCTCTGGGATCGATTCCAACACCATAACTTGCATGGATCGAATACTTGTTCCCACAAACGGTGCCAATTGTTAGTGCACAAAAACTCCGTCTTCAATGCACTAATTAAGAACTCCTCCTCTTCCGCTCCGCCTTCAATCTTTTGACCTAAAACCCTACAAAACAATGGACGCAGGGGGTGGGGACCCCCTAATCCACCTCCGATGCCTAAGTCAGAAGAGCAATTGTCGTTTTGAGCTACGAGGTACAACAAGAGAGCGGTGAATGATAGCTTGCATTTAGGTATAGCTTAGGATGCATATTTATGTTTATTTTTCATGGTTTTAGCTTAGTTTAGTCTAGTTCTTAGGTTTTTAGGTATTCTAGGAAATTGGGGTTTTGCGCTTGTTTTGTTCGATTTTGCGGATCTTTAGGTAAACAAGCATGGACGGGATGGATCTTAGATGACTATGGTGGAGTTTGAGGAATCTTAGAGTGATACGAGTGAAGATCAAAAGATCCAAGACCCAAGAGCTTGTGTGAAAAGAAAGCTTAAACCCGGGCTATGCATTGGCGTTGTTGTTTCGACACCTCTATCTTGCAATGCTTGGTTTGGGAGCTATAGTGCTCGAATGAGGCTCAATTTGGTATCACTGGAAAGCTAATTCAAAGAGCTACAATTCATGTTTTTACTCCAAGTCCAAATGCCAACTCTAAAGGGTTCAAAACAGCCTCTGAAGTGTTACCTGAATGTTGAACCGGGGCAATTGCGCGGGATAGGTAAGAATTGCGCGGCCGCGCTTTTGGAGATTAACCCGCGTAATTGGCTTTTCACGCGGATATGGGCCAATGACATTTGGGCTTTGCTTTTTGGGCTTGGTTGTCTATTTGTCCGAATATGTGGTTGTTAGTAGGGTTTGGAGGATTGTTTTGGGAGACATATTTAAGCTCTTGTTAGTTTATCTTTTATGATAACTTTTGTCAAACTTTGGAGGCTAGGTTTTTCTCTCAAGAGAGCAACTTTGAAACTCTTGTAAGTTTTTTTTTAATTTAATTATGCATTGCTAAATTTATTGTGTTTGCTAGTTATTGAAATCATGATTTGTATATAGTTGTGAGGTTTGATTGATTCTCAACTAACTTGAATAGAGTTTATTCACCGTGCTTAATTGAATCTAAACTAGGGTTTTGTTAGATTGATCACCTAATTGAATTTGTAGTTATAACTGAATCTGATTAACTACCGATCGGAGTTAATTTGATCAAGAGTATACTTTAATCAATTTAGTACCGGTTGGACTAGTTGGTTGAAGAAGGGAATAAATTCACAAGTCACTTAGATGTCTCGTTGCTCTAAGTTTTGTTTCTATTGATAACTTGAATCGTTATGCTGTTGTTTAATTGAATCTAGAAGGTCTTCTAGGTTGTTAGATAATTAGGGTTGTTAGACTGGTAGTTCTATCAACTAAATCTAAAGTTCAGGTTTTAATCCTTAGTAGGGTCATACTCCACAATAGACTATTCAAGTGAGAAGAGAATCAAGAGAATCGATGATCAACAAATCAATATTATGATTGATTTAACTAGTTGAACATGCTTGTCTCTTATTGATTTAAATCATCTTTTGCATTCATATTTATTTTTATATTTGCATAGTAGTTTAGATTTTCATTCCATAAAACCCCCCTCCTTTTGGTTACTTGGCATATAAGTAATAACACAAATACACAAGTCCTTGTGGGATTGACCCATACTTGTCGCTCTACTGAGTTGGTAAAGCTAAGGTTTCTTTGATAGGTATTAACGACCACTGAAAATACCTCATCAGTGAATCCTGAACAATCGAGCTAAGCGAGTATTAGCCTGTCCAGAGTTTCTGAATATGCCGATGTGCACATGTGTCTCTCCCTACACGCCTAGGGCGTGTATTTATAATGGAAGAAGGAGATCAGGGGGCCTAATTTTACTTATCTCCTAGGGTTGCTTAAAGCCCAAGTTAGGGATATTCCCACCTTCTCCGAATTTAATCTTATCATATTTGCAGGATAGATCTTCCATAAAGTTGCATAAATACCATATATTTAATAATATGGAAAATAATAAAAATAATAATAAATGCGCAATAATTTAAGAAATACCTTTTTAATAGCGAAAATAACTATGGTAACTATGTTTGTTTTACCCGCTCACACTATATTATCGATTTCATAGAATAAAAAGGTTTGAAAAGCTAAGCACAAAATATTCATGATATATTATTTTAATTGATATTTTTTTATAATAATTTTATCATTTTTTGCTATAATGTATTTTAGGGCATATTATAATAAGAATGCTTATTTTCAACCAAGAAAACACCAAACTTCCAAGCCAAGCTCCTAGCCATCAACACCACACCTTACCATGTTTGGGGGTTGAGGAATGATCACAAGCTCCCAAGTGGTCATCTAAACAAGAGTACAAGACCCATTGTGCCGAGATCATCATCAATACATGCAAATGAAGGATCTCAATTAGAGAGGGATCGTACAAGTCGAGAGGGCTACGAGTCTAGACCAACAAGAAGAAGCCCACGAGAAGCCAAAACTATCACAATCGTGACCAGAGCCGCAACATGGTCACGACTCGTGACCCGTGACATGGCTTCGACAAGTGTTAAATTCCGGTGGGTCAATAAGACATGGGGTACACACGTCCGTCTGTGCGTATAAGCGCGTTAGGCCCAACACATAAGCCCATGAGGTTCCATCCTAAAACCAATTGGCAATATGAGGAGTAGCCCAAGGGTATATATGTTGGGCAAGTTATATCAGAATTCCCGATGTGTGATAACATTCTTTCACACGCCTCCTCAAGTGCAACTGCCTGACCTTGCAATATGTCAGTTGCAACTTGACGGCATGCCTTAAGCCGGCTAGCCCATCAATAGACCAGGAGTCCGGACCCAGACCGAATAGACTCTGATACCATGTTAAATTTCGGCAGGCCAATATGACAAGGGTACACACGTCGGTTCATGCGCATAAGCGCGTTCGGCCCAACACATAAGCCTATTGGGTTCCATCCTAAAACCAATTTGGCAATAGGAGTAACCCATGGATTTATATGGTGGGCAAGTTTTATTATAAATCCCGATGTGGGATAGCTTTTTATCTCAACACGCCCCCTCAAGTGCAACTGTCTGGCCCCGCAATAATGCCAGTTGCAACTTGACGTTCATGCCTTAAGGTTAGCTAGCCCATTAGACCAGGAATCCGTACCCAGACCGAACATGCTCTGATACCATGTTAAATTCTGGCGGGTCAATATGACGGGGGGGGGGGGGGGGGGGGGGGGGTACACACGTCTGTCTGTGCTCATAAGCGCGTTAGGCCAACACACAAGTCCACGGGGTTCCATCCGAAAATCAATTGGCAATAGGAGTAGCCCAAGGGTATATATGTTGGGCAAGTTATATCGGAATTCCCAATGTGGGATAACATTCTTTCACAACAAGCCATCATGACCGTGACCATACTGCATGCCTTGAATTTTATATTTTTGGTTGTTGAGAAGTTGTGGCCGACCTTATTTAGCCACTTTTCCGAGGGCGAGGAATATTGTAGGATCCTTATCTCAATTCACTCTTGAGATGTATTTTTGTGGCCTTGTATTAGGTGCATTTTTGAGAGCGTGGGCTTGTAATTTCATGGTCCTGATTCTTTTTTGTGATGTACTTTTCCACCTTGACCCATAGTTCGATCAAACAAGTCTTGTTACCGATTTCGTTGCAATATATTCACCACCTTAAAAAATACTTATTTTAAAAACTACATACTAAAAAAGCTAAACTCTATAAATAAAGTTTAAAATAATTCTAAAGAACATCATCCATATATAACACATATACTAAATGATATTCTTTATAAGAATGTTTGATTTAAAAACTAAATCCTATGAATAAATTTTTAAAAATTCTGAGAAATTATGTCAAAGAAAAATTATCTAATTAAAAATCATGTATTTTTAGAAAATTTTATATAAATATACGAATTTTACATAAAAACCACCCATTATTTTTGTTGAGACGCTTCAAACATTCTCTCAAAAATCTACACCTAAGCTTAATCAATTAAGCATCCATCTTCTTAGAAACTTGTTTTTATTGAACGGAATAATTAAATTTGGTAATACTTCCTAATCAATGAAAATAATGCAGATACTAAAAATAACTAATATGTTGGTATTACTCCGTATGTTTTAGCAGAGAACACCAGCTCAAGAGAGGAATAAGATAAGAACACGCTGTCGTGAGATCTCGAAAATATTAACAACTCATATCAATAGTTTATCAAATGGGAAAATGTAGAAAAATACAACACAATTAATTTTTTTTTGAAATAAATATAAGTTTATAATTGGATCTGCAAGATTTTATTTTCGGAGTGTATATGATATTATAACTGATTATACAGGACCTTAATAATAATGAGTATGTATTATCTTATAATTAAACGTGAATAATCAATTAATGATTATACATGATTAAATGAGTGTATGCCCAATTACATAATCGAGTATGATAGATGCCCAATTACATAATCGAGTATGATAGAGTTCGGTGGATCGAGAATCTGGGGATCGTGCGATAACGGGCTTAGCATACAAACTCAATGAGGTTCCATCCCAAAACCTATAATGGGTTAAATTGGATCGACAACTCCTGTATTGGGCGGGTTGCTTGAACGGGCCCATGAAGTCGGTAAGCCCAAAGAAGACGTACTCCAGGAAATAAAGGAAATAAAACTCACACCCTGTAATGGGTTAAATTAAAATTGGATCGGCAGCTCCTGTATTGGGCGGGTTGCTTGAACGGGCCCATGAAGTCGGCAAACCCAAAGAAGACGTACTCTAGGAAATAAAGGAAATAAAACTCACACCGAAACCTGCTCTGATACCATGATAGAGTTCGGTGGGCTAACAATCTAGGGGTCGTGCGTGTAACGGGCCTAGCATACAAACCAAATGAGGTTCCAACTCAAAACCATATGGCAATGGGGGAGTAGCTCAATAGGTTATATACTAGGCAATTATAATCCCCAATTTCAGATGTGGGACAACACTCAACAAAGTATGTAAGATTTTATTAAATCAAACACTTTAAATACTCTCTCATTTGATAGAATAAACACACTCACATATAAGATCATGCACACTTAGTAAGAAAATATAATATTATAAGATCATGCAACTCAATTTTTAAGATCATGTTCACTTAGTTAAATTACCGTGAAATAAGATCATGTACACTCAACTAGTCATACGATCATGTACACTAAGTCAATGATCATATACACCCAGTTATATGATCATGCATAATTTGTCATAAAATACATTCGCATAAAATTTAATTGTGCCGAAATTTCATGAATTTTCAATCAACGCGTAATTTAAGATATTAATTTTTCGAGATCAAACAACTCCACACATCCTCAATTATCTCTTTAAGTGATCATTCTTGATTTTCATCATCTTTTGTTAAGACAAATATGCATTATATATGTTATATGCATAAGATCGGTGTGCATGATTAACTATGAACTGGCTCAATATTGCAAATTAATATCAAAAGATGCGTAATTCATAATTAGAAATTTGAATTGGGATCGAGATTTGGTAAGAAGCCCATCTCATTGCTTGCACATGTCTGCATGTATACAGTTTCTACTTGCAAATTTAAATATATCTTCTATCCAAAATCATCATATATATCTGTAAACGTCACTTACATCGCACTTAAACATCCAAGTTACTCCATTGTACATTACGTAAATAATCGATCTCTCTTCCAATTAGTTAATTAGGCATACGATTAATTATATTTAAGACATCTTTCAGTTATCATTAATCTTGTAAATTTATCATCTAACTAAATCATTACATTCATGTTTCTTGGCAGAGGACTACTATGATTTAGATTCGGAACCAAATTGTGTACTAAAATTAAGACTTAGAATTTGCTTAATTAATTGGCAAAACGAAATCCTATCTACAACTTTTTTTTTCTACATGAATTAAAGTTTTTATCTGAATCGGCATAGATTATATATGTAATCGGAATAGATTATATATGTCCTAAATAAACAATTTAATTTTAAATTTGTTTAAAAGTTAATCTAAAATGGTAAATTCAACATTTTCTCATCAGCCTTTTTATTTTTTTTTATTTTTTTTTTGTCAATTTTTTTTTTAATTTTGACCGTAATCTTTAATAGGTAAGAATTCAGTTTATCAGACAGATCCAGTATAACTAAGAGGCCGAGTAAATGGCAGTCGAATAATGACGAGAACCGACAAAAGCAAGCAAAAACACATAAAAAGAGTGCAATTTGTAAAAACAGGAATTAGAACATAAGGATAGTAGGCTCGGGATTTTAATTTGGCACTTAATCGTTTTCTTATATAAGTAGTATTATTTTAGTCCCGATTCTCTTATTTTGTGTTTCAGTTTTGCCGCATAATGTTTAGGGGGCGTTTGGTAATTGGGTATCGGGATGAAGGTATCGGGTTCGGGAATGAAAACCCCATACCTAGTGTTTGGTATGTTATTTTTTCATTTTCAAATCGATACCCTAAACCTGATAGGTATGGGGTTTTCAAACTCTATTTCCTTCTCCGTATATGAAATTTCATTCCCACTCATCTACTGTTCATTATCTTCAACCCCCTCTTACAACTCCAAATTTAAACCTTAATTCACTCTCCTCGTTTTCTTGCACAGAAAAGTGAGGACTTTTTTCCATCTTCATATTCAAAAAAAAAGTTACAAAATCCCTAGAACAAAAATATAGCAATTCAGGTACCATGTTCGTCCTTTTCTTTTTTCTTTTCTTGTTATGTACAAGGATGATTGAATTTTTGTATGTCTTCGACAGTATGTAAATTGAACGAAACACATTTTTTTTGTCTCTCTTCTCCTTCTTCGATCCCCCATTCAATTTATGAGAGTGTAAATGTGGACTGAATTTGACAAATTTGGAGCAAAATGGTGGGATTTAGGATACAAAATAAACCCTAATTTCTATTCCCATATATAAGCCAAATACTAGTAATCAGGAATGACATTCTATTCCCATACACATTCAACCCGATACCTTGTCTCATTCTCATATCCAATTTATGCCAAACGGGCCCTCAGCACGTAACCTTTTTTAGCACGTGTTTTTTAATAATATCGGAGGAAACTGAAAAATATAAACAAGGCTATGGACTTATGGACTCTTTTGAAAAGACTTGAAGCATAAAGAGAAAAAAAATTCAAAGAGTGATTAGTGAATAGTGACCAAAATGAATCTTAATGAGCATAAATTAAAATCGAAGTATATGCGACGTAGCTACGTTCTTTCATTTGAATTTACATGGTGTAAATTGATCTATGTTGAGAGGTTGTGTGAAATGTATCTTACATTGATTAGAAGAAATAAAATATAGTCGTGTACTTTCATCAAAAAAAAAATATAGTCGTGTACAACTTATTGGCTTAATTTTTAGGAAAAATTGTATTTAACCACCCTTTATTTTACACTTGTTGCAATTAATCACCCTTTATATTTTTTTTCTACACTTAACCACCCCTTATTTGTAAATATGTGCATTTAACCACCCATTTTGATGAAAAGCGTTATTTTCTTCGTTAAGTAAATTAAATTACGTTTTTGCCCTTCTTTTTTTAATTTTATTTACAATAAATAAAAGAATTTAGGAATAAATTGAGCTTGGAATGTCATTATCATTGGATTTCGACCTACATCTTAACCTTTTGAAGCTCGAGCCGCCGTCCATCAACTTAGACACGATCGACTCCAAGAGACTCTCAAATTCGTCAAAATCAAATCCAAAACCAATGGTCTTTGCATCGGCGAAGTCGTGGTTCTTCTTCGCTATTTGATGGAGGGAAGGAATTATTACGGACGGAATTAGGCCATGGTTGAACTTGAAAGTGTCAATTATGGATTTTTCTTTATTTATTTATTGTAAATAAAATTAAAAAAGAAAGGAAAAAACGTAATTTACTTTACTTAACGGAGAAAATGTTGTTTTTCGTTAAAATGGGTGGTTAAATGCACATAATTACAAATAAGGGGTGGTTAAGTGTAGAAAAAAATATAAAGGGTGGTTAATTGCAACAAGTGCAAAATAAAGGGTGGTTAAATGTAATTTCCCCTAATTTTTAATGTTATAAGGTAAATCTCAAACTTATAATTTGAAGCTATCCAATTAGCTTCATAATGCTTCTCGATTTTTGTTGGTCTGCTGGATTTTTCACACTTTCTTGCATGACATTCTATTTTATAAAGCCTTGAACTTGAAGAGATTCCTATACATAAAAAGAGAAAGAAGGGATTCATTGTATTTAAACTTTAACGATGATTTGTCATTTTCAATGAAAACATAAATGAATTAACAAATATTTAAGAGCATTGTTTATAAAAAAAGGACTATAAAATTTTTTTATAAGGAAAGAATTCGATATACAAACAAATCTAATAGATCAAAAAATAGAAAAAATGACAGTCAAACAAGCTAGCAAGAGTAGTGCTAGGAGCTAGGTGTTGTAGGTGGAGCTCGGAAGTGGCAAGACAAAGAGATAAGAAAGGAAGGAACGCGGCTTGGTACGTTACATTGCGTAGCCGCGTATTAAATGAGCTTCCCGCATAATCACTCAGAGGCAGAAAGTGCGGGGAGAGGACAGAAAGCGCTACCGTGCTTTATGGACTTTGACCGCGTAATTCGGCGCTACGTGGGAGATGTTTGACCGACTTATTAGCTTCGTATTTGGGCTGATCTAATGTATTGTTGGATATTCTGTCTTTGGAATATTTTATCTTTAGGTGTGTTGGGATATTTAAACCTTTAATTTTATCTTTTCTAAAACAATTAATAATTGCAATTTGGAACTAGGGTTTGTTCTTGAGAGTTTTTCCCAAGGAAGATTTTGGGATCTTATTGTAAGTTTTCTTAATTCAATCATGCATTGCTAATTTCTCTTGTGTTTGACTAGTTTATTGAAATCATAGATTGCATACTACTGCCAGATTTGATTGATTCTCTACAAACTCAAATAGAGTTTATTCTCTGTGCTTAACTAAATCAAAGTTTATCTAGGGTTTTATTAGATTAGGTACCTAATAAGATTTCTATATTAATTTACAACTAATCTGATGAATTCCCCTTTGCGAGCAATTAGATAAAGTAAAATCTACAGTTGTGTAGACCCGTTCGGGCTACTCAGTTGTAGAAGAGAATAAATTCACAAGCTACTTAGATGTTTTTTTGCTCTAAGTAATTATTTTTATCGATACTTGAATTATAAAGTTGTAGTTTAATTTAATCTAGAAGTTCTTCTAAGTTATTAGATGATTAGGGTTGTTAGACTGTTAGTTCTATCAACTAATCTTGAAGTGTGAATCATAATCCACGAAAAATTATTCAAGTGAAGTGAGAATCAAGAGAATCAATGATCAATAAGTACATCTATGATGGATTTAAATAGTTCAACATGCTTTTCCCATATTTTATTAAGACAAACATCTTTGCATTCTCAATTTAGTTTTAATTTGCATTCTAGATTAACTAGTTACTCAAACATTCTAAAACTCACCTTTTGTTATTACCTGGCACGCAAGCAAGAGCATAAATACACAAGTCTCTATGGATTCAACCCCTTACTTACGGCTCTATTGAGTTTGGTTTGCTAATTTTTTTTGATAGGTATAACGACTGCAAAAATACTTCATCAGCGAGCTTGGGTGGTTTGCCCCTAAAAGGGGCACACCCTTTCTATGGAGCTCCAAAAGGGCGAACCCTCTCTTGAATTCTCTAGAAGGGGTACGCCTTTGCTCTCCTTGTCTCCACGCCCCGGATCTCTCCCGATGTCTCTAGAATCCTCTGAAAGGCCCCTTGGTCGGTCATAACACATGAACCCAGGCGTCCTCTTGGACACGGGACCATGGTCCCTGTCACTTGCACGTTCATTAAGATGAACAAAATTAAACAAAATGTTTAAACAACAAAAAAACATCTTATAATTGAATAAGAAAAAAACAATTCAAATATGTAATTATCTAGTACAAATTTCTAAAAAGATATGGACTGTATAACTACTAGTTTTACCCGTCGTACCATGTACGACTACGATTCGATAATTTATAAACATTATAAATAGGATATTAATAAAAAAATATAATATAAACTTTAATATAAATAATTTATTTTATATTCTTCCTATTTTATTACTTTTCATGTACGTAAATTTAGAGTTTATCAAATATTTCAATATCTATTAAATATTTTATTATCCATTTTTATTAATTTTAAAATTTTTAACTATTTATTCATTAATTTTTTTATAAAAGAAAATCACTATATTTCTATAAATAAATTTGTCAAAAGATATATGATAAAATATTTATATTTATTTTTAAATATTTAAATATTTTATCTTTAATTTTAAATACTTGTATAAGGAAGATTTCAAAAAATATTGTTATACTAAATAGATATTTTTTTGATGTTAGAGATAAATTTAAATAGTTATAATGAATTTAATAGAAATAAGTTATAATAATATAAAAAAAAATTAATTTTATAAATATAGGGTGGGGCTAGAATCGTTCTAGTGACTCGAAAAGGTACAACTTTAATATATAGTTATAGATATTACCTATTTTTTTATTTTTAAACATTATAAGTATTTATCATTAATTTTTTATTATAAAAGAAAAAATATATCTATAAATAATTTCGTGAAAAGACATCATGCTAAAAGGTAAAAGATATTTATACTTATTTAAAAATATTTTAAATTTGTTATCTTTAATTTTAAATATTTGTATAAGGAAGTTTTCAAAAGATATTGCTATACTAAATAGATATTTGTTTGATGTTAAAGATAGATTTAAATAGTTAAAGAAGAATATAATAGGGTAAAAGTTAAAATATTAGAAATAAAAATTAATTTTATAAATTTGAGGTGGGGCCAGAATCGTTCTGGTGACTCAAAAAGGGACAGCTTTAATATATAGTTATAGATTTTCCTACACAGGCTACGCGTATTGGTTTGAATTTCTAGTTTTTTTTGTTTAGAATCTAGTTTTATTTAAAATTAGTGTTAGTCCCGTACAATTTACGAGTTATAATTAAAGATAAATATAATTTTTTAATATTTGAAAGTTTTTTGTAAGATTATAACATATAGAAACAATGACTTATAACACTTGAAAAGTAATTGTTAAAATCAAAGCGTTTAGACAAAAATTTAAAAAAAAAAAATATGTATATATAAGTATATAACACAATATGAAATATGAAAAGTGAAATTAAATTCAAAATTTTGAAGTCATAAAACCACTAAACCAATACGTGCTTCTAAATTTATAACTACTATTATTTACCCATTATAAAATAAAACCACTAAACCAATATATATATATTTTTATCACATTTATTTATTTTGTAATTATATTATTTGAAATTATAAAAATAAATTCAAGATATGTATTTAAGTACAATCTCATGTCAATATTCTCCCGACTTTTAGATTGTAAAAAATCGACTAAATAATAATATTTATATAAATTCAAAATAATAATTCATAAGTTCGTTGATAATAATAATTTTTGGATAAAATTTATAAAAAAAAATAGTGCTTGTATAAATTCAAAAAATAGTTTGTGCTAGATCAGTAGAATACTAAGATTAATTAAATTTTCATTAAGAAAATATTTTCTAAGACAACCTCAAAATATATTATTTATAGAAATTTTTTTGAATAATAAAAGAGTTTTGAATCAAATTTTCATTAAAAACATATATTGTAGCGGTTTCATATAAAGTGAAGAAAGTGAAAAACTAGGTGGTTTTTTGACAAAATTTATTATAAAAATTAATTCTAATATTTTCAAGTTATAACAAGTGGACTAAATTTTTCTACACACATAGTTCTACTTTAATATTGTACTATGTAGATGACTTATTTGAACTACTACATCTCATAGATTGACTAAATTTATTTTTGGAATGTTAAACAATAATTGGATATAGGAGAAAAAATATTGTAAACCAAAATTTGAAATTTAAAAATATATTTTTTGTGAAAGATATGGATTGGATTTATATTCACGAACTTTACTGATCCAAATAAAAAACCTATAGACTTATTTATAAATTAATCAATGTTTAAAAAATATTATACAAAATATAGAGTTGTGGCTAGTACAACACAATTAATATATATTTAATATTTTCAATCCAGTACCATATGTTGCACAAGTTTATTTCGCTTTTTTTTTTTGAAATTTTAGTTGATTAGACTGATTTTTATAACTTTTATTAATGAATACAATTTCTTTATATTAATATAATTAACATCGGTTTTTCTAGCTTATACCTATGAGTATAAGTTAAACATATTATTCGAGAAAACTAAAATCCTAGAAAATTGATAAATTCTTTTTAATAAAATAATTAATCTTAAATAAATATAAATTAATAAACATTATTATTTAAAAAAATTAATCTATATTTTAGAAAAATCAATATAACAATTTATAAAATTATGGAGAAATTTAAAAAAAAAAAAAGTATTCATGGAACACGTGATATTCTTGTAGGTCCGACGTTCTTCACTTCGCATGGAAACTTCCATGTGGCACACTTTGAGTGGTTTATTTTACATGTGGCAGATACCTATTGGTACATATTCCCTTCTAGAAATGGCACGAACAAACCGGGTTCGGCTCCTATTTAATTCTTAGACCTTTTTGCATATTGAATTGTTGTGTTATTTATGATATTGATTGTGACTTCGATCATAAGAGAAGCGATAGTTGATAAATTCTTGACCACAAAAACAAACTATTATAAAATATTTGAATATATAAATAATAATTATGATAAAGTCTAACGTGCGGTCTATACGTCTGTCCGTGAGCAGATGTGCGTTAGGGTCTAGCACATAAATACGGTGAAATTCTATCCTAAAATCAATTGACCATAGAAAGAGTAACGTTAAGTGTTTATATAATGTCAGGTATTTTGTCTTTTAAGTTTTCAATGTGAGAATTTTTTCTTCCACATTCAATCAAGTGCAACTACATGGCCTGCAATAATGTCAGTTGCACTTGACGCTAAGTCTTCAAGAAGGCTAGCCCATTAATACCGGCTTGTCCATTAATAGACCAAGAGTCAGGGCTCAAGACTGAACTACTATGATATCATGATAAAGTCATATGTGCCAATATTAATGTCGGAGGTCTACACATTCGTCCGTACGCAGTTACACGTTATGAGTCTAGCACATAAGGTCAGTGAAATTCAATTCTAAAACCAATTGACAATAAAATGAGCGATCTAAATATTTATATATCTTTTAAATTTTAAATATAAAAAATTTTCTTCCACATTTTTCGAAAATATTTAAAACGATACTTTTGATAGGTGCACCTATAACAAAATCAAATTCATGATTTTCATTTCATTGACACATATTAACTCTCAATGGTTTTCAGTAAGATAAGTTTTTGGCCCACTATGAGATTATTGATGCACACACATCAAGAGACCAAACATAAAAAGTATGTGAACAAATTAACTTGCTACAAATACCACAAATTTGTTAGTTGTAATAGCTAGGTGATAATTTATCAGCTAGATACTACAACTAATATTTACAAGAAAATAATTAGTTGTAAATAGGTAGAATGATAGATTTGGATATTTTCTCCGTCTCATATTGTATGGATTTTTAGCCAAATACACACTTATTAAGAAAATAGTTAATTTTGCATTTGAAAAAATAATTTATCCTTTCTTTATGTGAAAAGTGAATTAATTAATCCTAATATTAAGATGGCTGACTTTGTACGTCCAATTGAAGAGGATGAATTGAATGTCATCCGAATACCAAGGGTGATAAAGTATTGAATATAGAGTATGAAAAAACTAAAACCCCATAAATTATTGGACAAAAAAATTTAGGCAAAAAATCCTTACAGTATGGGACGGAAGGAGTATAATTTTTTATGGATTGAAACTATATCTTTTCACTAGCCAGGATCAATAAAAGATAGGATTCTAGGCAGTCCTATAATTACCAAAAAGATTGCAACGTTAGAATCACCAATTCACAAGTGCTCACATTGAGAATTTAAGGTGCGATCTTGGAGCTTTTAGTACTTTGGTGTGTGATTATTTGTTAAGTTTGATAGTTTACGTGTTTAGGCTTACAAGATAACATCTATATACATATTAAAGAAGAAGCCTCATGACACATGTCATCCTCTGGTGTATTTCGCTTATGTGTCAAACAGTGGTTAATTTTACGTACATAGCGCCACCTATTATCCAAATATTCAAGCCTTTAAAAAAATACTTAATACATCTATTTATCTCTTAATCCAAAAAATTAATTTGTATTTATCTTTTATTCTAACGAATTATTTTGAATTTATCCTTAAGTGCTTGATTATCCTTATCTAATTATTTTGTATTATCTTCCGTTCATTCTTATATCATCCCTCCTTGATTAATTACACATTTTCTAAATTAATTATATATTCAAATCACATGGCAAAAAAATGAACGTGCGTGATACTCTAATCCCGAAAGCGAGCCAGCGATGTAGTCCGCCACCGAATTGCACTCACAATGAACGTGCGTGATACTCTAATCCCGAAAGCGAGCCAACAAGTCTTGGATGTCCGAATGCAACAACTCGATCTCCCACGGACAGCGCCTGTCGCCAAGCGTGGCTTTGACCAGCTGAATATTATCGCCTTCAATCTGAATCCGGGAGATACCACGACTAATAGCCTCGAGTAGTCTCTGGCTCAAGGCGATGGTCTCGTAGATAATCATAGTCTGTCGACCAATTAGTCCTCCGTCGAAGTGGATAGGGGAGCCACTGGAGTTCTTGAGGATGAATACGAACGAGGACACGCCATCCGAGCTAACTGCACCATCAAAATTCAATTTAACAAAATCATCCTTTGGTTTTGCCCATTTAGCAGTCTTCCGTTCGTGTCAAGTCCTCACGGCCTGGAAGAAGTGTTTTTGTTTTCTATAGTTGATGCTAGCTTCCAGTCTTTGATCTGGTTACGGGTGAGTTCACAAGGAAACCCTACATTGTTCGGGATCGGGCTATTATCATTTTCAAAAGTTCTTTTGTTACTAACAAACCAAAGGTTCCACCAAGCGTTAGTAAGGAGTTCCATCTCATCTTTGATTGTTATTTTCCTGATTTCGTCAAGTATTTGATGAGGTTTTTTATCACCCAGCAACACTTGATCGGTGATCCAAGTTAGTTTAGGATTCAACGCATTGAGGGTTGCCCTAGAGAAGGGGCAAGAAAATAGTATATGGTTAGTATCTTCGATCTGACTATTACAAACCTTACAACCTTGAGTAACCGGAATGTGGTTGGCAGCAAGGCTTGCTTTCCTTGCTTTCGATTGAAAGCTCCTTTATAAAACACCCTATACATTTTTATTACTTGAATTTTTTTATTTTCGCTAGTTAATGTGTCTCTTACAGTTTCTTTGATTGATTTCAACATACCGTTCCTACGTAGTGAAATGAACAGAGATTTTCTTAACCTGGAAAGATCAAAACGCATGCATTATAAAATTAAACTCGAACCCATATTGTGAATAATTTTCTTGACCCACAGTTCATGGTAACAACTTACTACTAAATTTGCAAAAATATCATAATTTATGGTGATGGCTCTTTCGAAACGCTCTCTGTTGAAATTCAGAGTGATGTTAAAATTACGTTGTTTTAGCGTAAGAGATCATGTTTATATTATCGGCGGGTTCTATATACACACAATTTCAGCGTAAAAGTTAATGAGCCATTTGAATAAGCTAGAAAAGTCGATGAGTATTGGACACGATTTTTGTTTAATCAACCATTAATAGTTGAGAAGACATTTTAAAAAATGGAGAAAAATTTAGGTGGGAGATACTCAACTTATTTCTTATTATGAGTTGTGAGGAATCCAAAATCACATGATTACGACTTGTTTTTTGTAAATATCATCACTTCATTTTCAACAAGGTGGAGCATCAAATCCTCAATTGTACAACATTATAATTACAATACGAAAAGGGCTTCTAAACCTGCACAAGATTGCATTTATTAAATAATTAGTTGCAGGCCGATTCAAATAAATTCTTTCTTTTGAATTGTATAGAAGTGTATGTGATCATGAGTATATAAGATAAATACTATTACACTATTTTGTAACGTAAAAATATTATATTTTGTTAGGGTTATGCATTATGATAATTATAAACTTGGACATATCAAAGAGTAAATTTCAAATATTATTATTATTTAATATTTTAAATGAGCATACAAGTAATTATTCGATTGAAAACAATTATTAGGCCACGAATTCGAATTCCCCTTCCTTATCGTAATGACCTGATTAAGTACTTTCTATAAATTAAAAAAAAATATTTCATTATATCAAAAACCAGCGTACATAATATTTCAAAATAGGAAATAGATTCGTGGCATGTAATTTTTTTTAAATATGTGTTTTTTTTTGAGAAATTATTATGCCGACTAACATTAATGCCAGTGAAGATGTGACACACACACACATATATATATATATTGAGTTAGCTGAAATAGATTTAGACATGACTATACAGTATACACCACAAAAAAAAAAAAAAAAAGAAGCTAAGAATACACTAGTATAATTTTTTATTAGGACTGTGATAAAAATTTATAACCATAACTAAATTAATTAATTAATAGGTTTAAATAAATATGTGAGTAAATAATTAATATAGTTAAAAGATAATTAATAAGGAAAATATTATCAAGATAAGATAAAATCTTTTTTGTGAAATTAAAATCTTTCTTTAGTTATTTAAAGTTCTTCTTATTCATGAATAAACCATTTAGTTTCTTTTTTTTCCTTTGTTCTCAAACTCTATTTTTCTTGTTATATTTTTTGTAGTAATAATTGGTGCCGTCTATGAAAATTTGCTTGAGAATTCCCATGAATTTACATACGAAACACAAATTCGATAAATTGCTCAAAGCTATGGAGGAAGCCATGTGAAGAATTGACGCTCATGTTCACGACTCCGAATTACCAGAACGATGATGAAGATGGGGCATCGAGTGCAACGTCAAATGTGGACCGCCGATGGGTCGAACGACGATCACAAAGACGACCACCAGGGGCATGGGTGAAGAGCACAACACGGAAGCATGGATCGCAAGGGGCATATCGGGAAATGAAGTCAAACCGAGGCGCAATTATACCAAATCGATGACGGGAAACGGTTGTGGCGAAAAAACCCTAGTTTATGCGTAAGGACCTAAGCACAGTGCAAGTTCGAGCACAGACCAGGAGCGTTGCGACCCTACTCGTCTTCGAGTCGATCACTATGGGGCAGATCTAGGCTCGAAATATTTGGATCTTCTCTGGCAATAATAACCGGATAGGTACGAGTTCAACATTATGGATTTGCGAACCTCTAATGCTCGCGTTGATGAGGGCAGAGCGAGGCTATATATGCTCGACGTGACGAGCTATAAGGGGTTTTGGTTGACGTCGGGCCAAATAAGGTAGAGGGACTCTTGACCCTTACTTTAACTTGGCTATTGAATGTGACGTAAAGAACTATAAGGGGGTGTGCCTCTTTTATAGAGAAGAGGACACGAAACCCTAGATCTAGGTGGGCGTGGAGGACTAGGACTAATAAGCATAATAGACCCAACGTCCAAGACCCATAATACTAAGAATAGTAACTAATATAAATAGAAATATTAAACTAAACCCTAATGGCCTAATGAGCCTTATTCAAGCTTATTGGGCCGGTCTCATAAGCATAAGAGAACACATGCCCAAAAATAGTAAAGACGGAATATAAAAGACGAAAATAGATATAATAATATAATAAATACATATTAGATACTATGTCCTATGCCAAGGAGGTCTCCATGTTCTAGGTCGTCCCGGAATGGTAGGGACCGGGTCTGAGTCTATACAAGGTCGCATCATCCTCCCTCCCTTAGATTCAAAGCATCCTTGCTTAGACGTGGTGTGGGCTAGAGAAGACGATGTCGATCTCATCAAAGCCTTGCCCTCGACGTGGGTTGTCTCGAAGACTAGAATGTATGGTGTCGACACAGGGGTAGGCTTAAGTTTGAGCTCGAGTTCGGCGTCGAAGAGCAAAGACAAGGGCATGGCAATTGGCTTGTCCGACATCGTAGGAACAATCAAAGAAGGTGTTGGCGTAGGTGAGGGCTCGGTGTCGAGCTGGAGCGGAACCTCGACCTTTGGTGTCGTGGGTGTGGGATCCTCGGTGAGGACGGGCATGCTCGACACTGTCTCGGGCGTCAACGTTGTGGGCGTGGGATCCTTGGTGAGGGTAGGCTCGCTCGGCATTGGCGCTAATAGTAGCTGGGGTGCCGAGACATACTCGGACGTCGTCATGAGTGCGACGTGAAAATGTGGCGAGATCTCGGCTAGTTGACGCTCTAACTCGGCAATCCGCAAGAGTCGGGGGTCAAGCTGCTCGATCTTGGTCGAGGGTGTCGGTCTCGACACACAAGGCATACCGGAGCTGGCCGTTTGTTGATAGGGATTTACTTAACAACAAATAAATTTATAGTCAAGACCCTGCTGAGTATAGGGAGGTCAGGATCGTCCACGGGAAGCAAGTTTTGTTTGATTACTAAACTATGAAACAAGGAAACACAAAAACAAAGTAAAACAGAAACAATAGTAAAAACAAGGCTACGACAGCCTCGGTACCGACCTTGTCAGGGTCAGTAACGATGTTGGGTTTTGACATGAACAAAGCAACTAAACACAGACAAACTGCAGCCTCGGTACCGACCTGTAACCCTCGGTAACGAGTTTGGACAGAGTAAAAACGAAGGTAATTCAAATGACGAAAAATCTAGGACAAGGATTTACCACAACATAATCATGCATACGAAATAGTGTGAAGGATAAATAACATGCCTCAAGGTTAAAGCTATCAACTTTCGTTGAGTCAAGCAAGCAAATCAATCAATTTTCACAAATCAATTCACTCTATACTTATTTTTTATCCAAAGCTCAAAACTTTCGTTATCGAACAATATCAACATTCAAGGTTACAACTTTCTCTTTCGATCAAGCAATAAACTCGAATTACTTCGACTTTCGTCTAAGTATAAGCACAAAACAAGTAGATAAAAGATAGAAGGCAATCAAACATTCATCACACACATTCAATCTTGCATAACTATGTCGGGTTTTCAACCCCGACCCTAGAAAAGCTAACTACTCACTCATGATCGAAACAAAACAAGCAATTAAGTTGAATGAGAACCTTGAATAAGAACTAAACAAAAACTTACTTGAATTAAACTCAATATCTCATCTTAAAACACAAACAAACTCGAAAACAGAGAAACACAAGCTCGATTCTCTCTCTCTCTCGTCTCTTCCTCTCGTCCCCAAGATCTATCTCTAAAACTTGACTTAAAACAAGGTATTTATATTAAGAGAAACTATCTAACAAGATTCCTAAAAGATAAATCTTCCGAACTAAAAAGATTGTGAGATAAATGATAGAAAAACTGAAAGTTGGCGCCGCCTACCGATACAGGCCACTTCGGTGTCGACCTGCACAGGGTCGGTAGACTCTTGTTGAACTTCTTTGACCAAAACTCTGTTGCATGGCTCGGTACCGACCCTCACAGGTCGGTATCGAGGTCCTTGTCTTGATTCTTTTGTACACTTTGCATAGCTCCTTTTGGATTTGACGGGATCTTCAAAGCGTCTTCTTCTTCTCTTCTCTTCCATCATATTCCACCATCATCCTCTCGATCTATACTTCCTCGGAATGCTCCTTTTTGCTTCGAAAACCTACAAAAAAAAATACTAAAACGGAGTAGCTTCCATACTTTTCACAAAATATATAAACTAATCCAAAAACACACAAAACAAACACTAAAACTCAATTAAACTAAGCTAAATAACTAAAGAAAAACACATGAAAACCATACTAAAAACATGAACATCAAAATACCCCATACTTAAGCTTACTTGTCCTCAAGCAATCAACTTATCTTTGGTGACATTTTTATTATATATTATTTATTAAGTTGACTATTATTTTTAAAATTCTTATCTCTTCCATATTTGAATATAAAAAAATTATTCATATTTTATCTTTTTTTTTAATTATATATCTATGAAATATCATCAAGGAAAAAGAGAAATGTAATTATTTTATCTCAATAATATATATTCCTTCTCAACATTAAAGTTAACCATTTATATTGATTAAAAAATTATACATTCTACAAGCAATAAAATTACTTATATTAAAATTTATATTATATTTTTATTTATTAATATCCTATTTATAATGTCTATAAAATACCGAATCGTAGTCGTACACGGTATGACGGGTACAATTAGTAATAATAATAATCAAGTAGACATGAGTATATGTATGACTCGCCAACAACTAGCAGCTCACAAGTCTTATGTATGTAGGATCGTAACTAGTACATAATTTGAATTATGATTTAACCTATGTTCTTGAAGCATTAAGAGCCCTTATTTAATTAGAAAGATAAATAGGTTAGATTTTATCTATTTTTGTTATCTACCCAGTAAGATTTTTTAATATTTTCTTTCTAAGTTTTAGTTATCGAAAACCGTACACATATGTCCTATATACTTTTGCTCACTTCATTGCTTTTGGTTTTTGTTTAGGATAGTACATATTGTTTGATCCTTCTGAGGACGTTTTATCTTTATTGCCTGTTGATATTAGGGGTCGAATTATCACCCGTTTATTGACTATTTAGTCCTCTTTTTCTTTTAATAAAATGGATTAAAAGTCCGGAGAGTGTCTCATCTTCTTCGATAAAAAAAAACAATTATGATTAAAGACCAAAATGAACCATTTTTCCTTTTGGAAAAATAAAACACTAAAGAAGCTTATACTCCGTAATATCTTTCAAATTTTCTTAATTATGGTAGTACCTCACCTTCATAATAAGTTAATAACGGTTCTTTTAGTTTTAATTTGTTTCAAAATAACTTTTGGAGCGAAAATATTTAAACCCTTACACTTTTTAGTATTTATTTTTCACATATACCCTTGAAGTACTAATTATTTATTTGATGTTGTCCTTAAAAAATATATGACAAACTAAAATGGCCATTATTTTATACCGAGAGTGCCATTTACACGAGTAGACAAAATATACTAATATATTATATATATTTGATTTGATCGAATGTTTAGGAAATCAAAAAGGTACGGCTGGGTGAATCATTATTTTTGGGTGAATCCATGTAAGCGCACTCTTTTGTAGGATAATTTTTTTTTCATGAAATTACAATTCCAATATACCTAATATAATCTTATAAAATTACAATTGACAAATTTAACCAAAATTTTATGCCGATAAAGAATGACAACGCGTAATCTTGATATAATGAAGTTTGACCCCCCATTAACATACATGCCTCTTTCTTTGATAAAATACACTATTAATCTTGACTATAAACTCATATAGATCGACTAGTTAATAATCTTTTATAACAATATACTTATTGTGTCGATACATATATGTCTATATTATAAGATAATTCTATTCCGTCAAACAAATACATTCATTCCTTACTAGTGGGCGCATACCATTTGCGAGTATTCCCCACTAAACCAATGAAAACAAAAAAAAATACTAGTTAACTTTCACTCACCTACCAAACCAATAAATAAATAAATAAACAATCAAACAAATTAAATCACCCCATCTTAATTATAATACACACATGCCGGCCGGCCAATAAATTTACACAATCAAACATTATATTTTACCTACCCACCTCAAATCCTCTTATATATATCACTCCCCACCAAATATCATGCAATTAACCCTAACTTAATTAACCTCACCATGATGAATTCCCTCTCCCACTACCTAGACCTCAAATCCCTCCTCTACCTCTTCTTCCCGGCGGTCTTCCTCCTCGCCGCCCTGGCCCGCCTCCGCCGGAAGCCCCTGCCGCCAGGCCCGTCGGGCCTTCCGATAATCGGAAACATGAACATGATGGACCAACTCACCCACCGCGGCCTGGCCCGCTTGGCCCGCATCTACGGCGGGATCTTCCACATGCGCATGGGCTTCCTCCACATGGTCACCATCTCGAGCCCGGAGGCGGCCCGACAAGTCCTCCAGGTCCAAGACAACATCTTCTCCAACCGGCCCGCCACCATCGCCATCTCGTACCTCACCTACGACCGGGCCGACATGGCGTTCGCCCACTACGGGCCGTTCTGGCGCCAGATGCGCAAGCTCTCCGTCATGAAACTCTTCTCCCGGAAGCGGGCCGAGTCGTGGCAGTCGGTCCGCGACGAGGTCGACCGCATCGTCCTCGCCATGGCCAAGGCCAACGGCGCGCCCGTCAACGTGGGCGAGCTCGTTTTCGCCCTAACGAAGAATATCATCTATCGGGCCGCGTTCGGGTCGGCGTCGAACGAGGGGCAGGACGAGTTCATAGCCATACTCCAAGAGTTCTCGAAGCTTTTCGGGGCGTTCAATTGGGCCGACTTTATTCCGTGGCTCGGGTGGGCTGACCCGAACGGGCTCAACGCGAGGCTTGAGAAGGCCCGGAGGGCGCTCGATAGGTTTATTGATGTTATCATAGATGATCACTTGGAGAAGAGGAGGAAGGGGATAAAGGGAGTTGAGGATGATATGGTGGATGAGTTATTAGTGTTTTATACCGAGGGTGAGGGGAAGGTGACCGAGTCCGACGATCTACAAAACGCCATCAAGCTCACTAAGGATAACATCAAGGCAATCATCATGGTACGTATAATACTTGTTTGCTCTTGTTTTGTTTATATTTTCGTGCATGTCTTGAAATTTTTTTTCGAATTTTTTTTACAATATATATGAAAAGATTGAATATAAAAGAAAGTTCAGATTTTCGAATATACAGTAGCTATGTCTGATCTAATCCGGTGAAAAATGAATTAAAAATATATTATTTATTTATTCACTCCATTCACATAAATTTATCGTTTTATAGTTTGTCTCAAAATTTAAGAAATCATTTGATTTGACGATTAAAATATCCTAATCTTTTGTTAAAATCTTCCATCTTTTATTGTAAATATTTTTAATTAGTATGGATATTATTAAAAATAATGGATTAAAATATTTCAAATAACAGATTTTATTGAACAAAAAAATATACATAAAAATGATAAGTTTTTATAAATGGAGGGAGTATTTGTATTTGTTTTTGTTTTTGTTTCCGTTAGCTAGAGTGTTCATATAAGAGCTAGGCCGGGCCCATAGTGTTTACGTGCATATTTGATAGATGTATTTGAAAGTGACTTGCAAATATATATCCTAATTAGAGATTACCAAAAAGAAAACTCTAAATTTAATTTCTTTATTTTATAAAATAGGGTTATTAGAATTAGGTGAAATGCCACCAGGTTTAAACAACTAAATTTGTCATTATTTCAACCAAAAAAAAAGAAGTTAATTTGTCATTATTGATCATGAGCAAAGTGGATGTGAAGCTAAACTATTATTCATTATGATTATGATTCTTTCATGGCAAGCTGAAAAGAAGATAGAAGGGCAGTGAACAACCATATCTATTTTGATGTAATTAATTTAAGTGATGGGGTTGATAATTTGTCTAACTTCCATGTCTTTTTAATTGTAAAACTAACATAATCTTTTATGTTAAAGTTCAGAATTTTAGTTATAATATGCAAACCCTAGCCAGGATATATAATCTTAGAAATTTCCATACAAATTCATTAACTCAACTAAATCATACATTAGAACTACGTTTATTTCTTTGTTTACTTTCTCACCAAAACTATATTGACCTTCTTCCTTCATTTAAAAGGTGAATGTTATTATCATTCAATTCTAAAGTACAACAAAAGATACGCTTAGACAAAATATAATTAAATTCTGCGAGGACGAAAAATATCCAATATTTAGATCTTACTTTGACTTAATTAGATCGATATAGGCCAAGTATATATTTGTGAACGTATTTATTTTTACCTTACTTGCTTCGTAACCTTCGTTATCATCACACGATATCTAACTATCTTCCATTCCATAATAAATAGGACGTGATGTTTGGTGGGACTGAGACGGTAGCCTCCGCAATCGAATGGGCCATGTCAGAATTGATGAAAAGCCCGGAGTCCATGATACGGGCCCAAAACGAGCTCGACGCGGTGATCGGGCCCAACCGACGCGTGGAGGAGACCGACCTCGACAAGTTGCCCTACTTCCGATGCATCATCAAGGAGACCCTCCGTCTACACCCGCCCATCCCCCTCCTCCTCCACGAGACTGCGGAGGAGGCGGTGGTCATGGGCTACAGGGTACCTGCCCGGGCCCGGGTCATGATCAACGCCTGGGCCATCGGGCGGGATAAGAGCTCGTGGGTGGACCCAGAATCGTTCAGGCCTGAGAGGTTTCTGGAGGCGGGTGTGCCCGACTTCAAGGGCGGGAATTTCGAGTTCATTCCGTTCGGGTCGGGTAGGCGGTCCTGCCCGGGTATGCAGTTGGGGCTCTACGCGCTCGAGATGACGGTGGCCAATCTCCTTCAATGCTTCAATTGGGAGTTGCCCAATGGGATGAAACCTAGCGAGTTGGATATGAGTGATGTGTTTGGACTCACCGCGCCTCGAGCAAGCCGACTCATGGCTGTCCCGAGGCAGAGGCTGGCGTGTCCCATCTGTTGATGTGGAGGAGTGATGATGTGGAGGAGAGAGAATGGAAAAGAGTTTGGAATTTGCAAATAGGGGCCTAGATTGAGATTCTTAATGCTTTTGAAATGGGAAAAGAACAATAATAACCATTTTGGAATAATTCAAAAAAAAAGGATCAAAAGGGTGGGAGGTAGCCGTCTCAAGGCTCAAGTTTCTCTTTTATACGGCAAAGCTTTGTTTGATTTTTCTTTTGTTTTCTTTTTTGTCCATGTGAAAATTGTGCTTTCTTTTTAATTTCGTCTTTTTGTGCCCTTTTATTTTTTAAGCAATTATAAATACTGAATATTATGTTTATATCCGAATAAATATTGCAATGTAATAAGAAAACATTTAAGTGTAATGTAACATTTACACATGTGGTCTTCTGTAATTGCTTGATATTTCCAATTTATGTTTATGTAGTTTTTCGGTAGATATATAATCACAAGCTCCTTGTTATGAATACAGAAATTTCCCAATTTTTGTGTATAAAATAATAAATAAAATTCACCCTTTTTTAAGAGATTAGTTTTATTACTAGCATAAGTACCCGTACCATGTACGGAGTTGATTATTTATAAATAATATATTAATATATTTTAAAAATAAATTAATTTTTAAAATAGTTTATTTTGTTATTATATTTATGTAAATATGAAAAAAAATCAATTACTTTTATTTGTTTTTTCTAAAGTTAATAAATTGAGAAGGATAGTATTAAAATGTACGTAAAATATCAACTTGAAAAGCGAGAAAATTAAATAACTTCTTTCTAAATTTATCTAAAAGTATGATTAATATTAAATATTTTTGATTAAATTAGTGTCAATATATAATTATGGAAGAAAATATGTAGTGTATAAAGGAGAAATAAAAAATTTGCATAAATATATATTAAATCTAGGTATTAATTTTAACTGATTTAGATAAGAATGAATATATCTCGTTAAAAAATCAATGTGTTAGATTAGGTTAGAATATTAAAAGATAAAATTACTTTAAAATCAATATGTTAGTCACGTTAATATGTAGGTTAGTTTTAGAATCTTAAAATCAATATGTTAGTTGCAAATCTTTTTAATTTAATATTAATTAATTTAGGTTAAAAGATAAAGTGCAAATCTTTTTAGTTTACGTAGGTTAATTAGTTAGAAGAGGTGAAAGGATAAGTATAAATTAATTAAGATTAACGGATAAGTACAAAATAGGTTATGAAATTAAGAGATAAATATGTGTATTTAATATTTTTTAAGATGCTTGAATATGTGGATATTAGGTGGCGCCACATATTATGCAGAGTTAACCACGTCTTGACACATAGGCGAAATAAATGAGGGGATGACATGTGTCATGAGGCTCCTTCTTTAGTATGTAGATTGATGATTGATGTTACCTAATGTTTATTGATATTACATTTGCGGTTTTCGTATTCGGTAAGAACAAACGGTAAATGGTAATTATGTTCAAATTACAAAAATGTAAGCCATCTTAAAATTACATTAATAACTAGTGTTATTCCCGTACCTTGTACGGGTATATTTCAAAATAATTTTATTTCTACCTTATTATTTAAATATTTATTCGGAATAAATTTTCACAATTGAATCTTATTTTCTTTAGTAATAAAAATTATAAAATTTTAATTTGTTTAGAAGAAAAGAGTGGATGGTAGTTTTTGAGATAGTGGGAAAGTAAGTGGTTAAGGTAAAAGTGGATTGAAAATGAGAAATAAAAAATCAAAAAATATTTTAAATTTGTCATGTGGCTCAAATTTTTACATTAACTTGGTTTTTGCTTTATATTTGTACTAGGGTAGATATCTAGCCATTTTTCTCATCAATAAGAAAAGTTTGACGCAAAAGCTCGAACTTCACCTGCATATATAAGCACTTGTATTTTTTTTTTGGGTAATTATAAGTACGGTTTTTCTATCCTATGCCCTTAGGGCATAGGTTAAGAGTAATAGTTATAGAAACTAAAACCCTATATGGAAATTAATGAACCCTAAGAAAATAATTAAAATAATTTCAAATAATAAAATTAAACAAATCATTTCAATTTTAAGGTTCTTAACCTATGCCCTTGGGGCATAGGTTAGAAAAACCGTTATAAGTACTTGTTTTTTGTCGAGAAGTACTTGTTTTGGGTTGAAACACCTGCATATATAATTACTAATTTTAGATACCATGATATTTTCCGAAATTTAGGTGAATGAGAAGGACATGGTTTTCATTCTCATTTTTCACCGTACTATAATGATTTTGTTTGGAAAAAAATCTGCATATTTTGAATATATATTCAATAATTTTTTTTGAAAAAATATTGGATATATACCCTCTAAACTTATGTTTATGAGTATTTGTTTGGTTAAAAACTTAAAATACATGTAATAATTATAGGAATATTTTCCGGTATTATAAATCATGGGAATCTATCTATCTTCTATCTATATAGTAAATTTGTATTGTTTTTCATTCAATTTTAAAATTTTAGATTTTTTATTGCATAGATAATATTATATATTAGAAGTAAATGAAAACTGCTTAAAAAAAAGTAAATGAAAAGAATCTTATTAATTGCATTCTCTTTGTGAAGTTAGTGTTTTTTTTTACAATCATTGCGGACCTTAATTATGAAAAGCATATATCAATTAGTTAATAATCTTAATAGATTTTTTACATAAACAATATTCGTACAAAATACGACTATTGCATTACGAGCTAGAAAAAATGGATTTGTTTCAGGATAAGAATTTGTTTCATTTGAACTAAACTTGTGATACTTATATGTAAAAAAGATACATAACTTCAAAAACTTCATTGATGGAATATAATATATGAAAAAACTAAATACGTAAACATGTAAAAAGGATTTTAAACAAAATTATTAACACGTGCAAATGCTCGAGCGCGCATATACTTCTATGTTGGAACAATAGTTGTTCCATGGTTTCTCTTAGTTTTGATGATAACAAACTTAGTTAATATAACTTGCTTCTACATGTAAGTGTTTCAGGAAAACAGGTACATGGTCACGAGTGACGGAACATTGTGAGGAACGATGGAGGGAACGAGTGACAAATTTAGGAAGCGCGTCTCAGAAGGAACGCGCCTTTCTATAAATGGCAAGTTACCATATCTTCTTGGAGCGATCTTCTACGAAGATTTCCAGCTGTAGGCGGTTGCTTAAGGAGATAAAAGAGAGGATAAGATCAATCTTCACACGATCTTATCTTAGGAAATCCGAGATCATTCGGTTTTGGGAAGAATCGGCATGGTTGAGGATCCGAAATCACAAACAATCTTTTTCCTTATTGTGTGGGATTTGTTAAGTGGAATATCATCGTAATTAGGCAAGAATTACGTGTGAGATCAGACTTAACTTATCTTATAAATAACTAGGTTTAGCTAGGGTTAAAAGTGTGGTTTTCGAGTGGTTGAAGACGACGAACTTGGAGAGAGAGCTTTTCAAGAGTTTGAGTGTGTGGCTTTTTCGGTGAAGAATCCACAAGTAAGTCAGTAGTTTACTTTCGATTTAGGTTTACGCTTAGGGTTGTAGAAGTCTAGTTGGTTGAACTTTGGTCGGTGCCTTAGTTACCAGGGAATTTGACTTGCCTTGTAATCGTTGAAACTTAATAAAAGTATTCTATTGAAAATCCTCTGAGAAGGAGTCTCAGGGGTAGAGGTTTTTCTTTCTACGACTTGTTGGTCGGAAAGAAAGTTTTCCTCTCTAAATTCTGTGTTCTACTGTTTATTTCCGCTGCCCAGGGAATCTCATTAGTTCCCTGTATTGTTACTAATGTGTCACGATCCAACAATTGGTATCAGAGCAGGTTTGCTCTAGATTGTGTGTTAGTGCAGGAATACAGAATGAATTCAAACAACACTCCCAATGTAGGAATTGGAAACAACAAGCCTCCACTTCTTGTTCCTGGAGAGTACGACCACTGGAGAATCCTCTTTGCCACTTGGCTTAAGAGAAATGACTACCAAGCATGGTCAGTCATTGAGGATGGAGACTATGTCATTCCTGAAGCCAAGAAGGACAAGAAATCTGAATGGGGACCAGCTGAGTGGACAGGAATGGAGAAGAACTTCAAGGCACAAATGCTTCTAAACAATGCCTTGGGTGCTGAAGATCTCCTAAGAGTGGTGAACTGCAAAACTGCCAAAGAAGCATGGACGGCCATAGAGCAGATGCACATTGGTAGCACGGATCTGAAAGAAAGTCATCAAAAAGAGGCTAAGAAGGAGTTCTTCAACTTCAAGATGGAGGATGGAGAAACCATAGCAACATATCAATCTCGATTTGAAGCTTTGGTGAATCGCATCAATCATCTAGGGATCGAGAAATCCATCACTCAATCAGAGAAGGTTGTTGCGATCATTGATGGCCTCGGTCCTAAGTATGTTGTTACCAGAGGCTTGCTGAAAGAGAATCCAATCACGAAGACTTGCACTCTTCATGAAATCTTTGGAAAGTTGACGGACTATGAGCGATATCAAAAGATCAAAAGTAGCATCTCGAGTTCTAGCAAGGGTATATATTGCTCTCAAGGTTGAAAAAGCCATTGAGAACATCACCGCAGGAAGAGGGGTGTATACCACAGAGGAGGACTCTGATGTGGCGCTCATAACAAAAACAATGAGGGCTTTTTACAAGAAAGGCAAAAAGCAAGGAGCATGGAAGGAACAAGAGAAGATCAACTCAGAGAAGAAGGACATCAAGGAAGTTACCTGTTACAACTGCCAAGAAAAGGGTCACTATGCAAAGAGTTGTCCCAAAGGTAACGAGTCTGGTAACGAAAAGAAGAAGGCCTACATCGCTGCATGGGATCTTGACTCAGACGATGAATCTGAAGCAAAGATCTGTGCCATGACTCTGAAGACTAAAGATGCTGACCCAGAGGTAACTCCTGATCAATTTCTTGACAGTTTAAAGAATGCTAAACAATCTGATCTTCTTATCATTGTTAAAAGACTTTTTGAAGATAATCTAAAAATGCAAGAAGAAATAGGAGTCTCTGATGAGAAATGCCTTAATCTTGAAGAAAAACTATCAGAATCTGTTGTTACCAATGTTGTTCCTTGTTCAGAGTGTGAAGATTTAAAGAAAGATATTAAGACTCTCACTGAAACCAATAATGAACTTAGATCGGATCTGCTTATCTTTAAACTCAGAGGAGAGGATTTAGAGAATGAGCTTAACAAACGAACTCAAATTGAGTTTAATCCTGCTAGGTGTGGTATTGGTTATGGTAAAAACAAATCTGAATATCCTCCTGATGACCTTACCTTTGAAGAGAAAATGGAAAGAAAAGCTAGGGAATTGCAATCCGCTAGAGATAAGGTAACTCATCTAGAAAGTAGAGTCAAGATTCTTGAAAGTAATCTGAACAACAACTCTGAATGGTATTCTGGTAGAACGGCTCATAAAATATACTTAAAACAGTCTCAAGGGAACCAACACAGAGTTCCTTCCAAGGAACGTGCGAAGGAACGTACCCTCCAGAAACCACATCCTAAGCGCTATCTTGGCGAATATTATAGGGTGTGCTATCACTGTGGTGGGGGAGGTCATGTTCAAAAAGACTGTAAAGTTAGGTTAGAAGAGTCTAACAAAAGAAGTCAAAACCAGAACACATGGAACAACAAGAAACAGTGGTCTGGTAAGAAAAATCAAGGGTATGATAAATCTCATCAGAATAAAAAGAAACCAGCTCCACAACCACAAAAGAAGCGAGATTCTAAAACTGACGAAGGGAAAAACTATGTTGATCCCTCAAGTGTTGCTTCTAGTTCCAAGAGCCCACAGAAAGCTACTATAGTTCAATCACAAATCTATCATTCTGTGAGCTATGCTAACCGACCCGGGAAGGCTAAGCAGGCCTGGGTCTTTAAAACGTGATTTCTTTCTTGCAGGTTGAAGTGAGGGGGAACATGCGCTGGATCCTTGACAGCGGGTGTTCATGTCACATGACAGTGAACAAGAGTATTCTTTCCTCACTTCAAAACAAAGCTGGAGGAAACATTTCCTTTGGCAACAACAATCAAGGAGAAATCATTGGAATAGGTGAAGTCAAGCTAAATGACAAGATCAACGTCAGAGATGTAAGCTTGGTGAAAGGTCTTAGTTACAACTTGTTGAGTATTGCTCAGCTTTGTGACCAAGGGAACAACGAGGTATTCTTTACCTCAGAAGGCTGTATGATCAAGAACCTGAAATCAAATCTTGTGGTCCTGAAAGGAAAGAGGCGCAACAATGTGTACTTTGTCGACTCAAGTTTCCAACCACAAGGAGATCTTTGCTTTGTAACATTAGGTGACAAGACTGACCTCTGGCATAGGAGGTTTGGTCATGCAAATCATCGAGGAAAAGGAAAGTTCTTACAGAAAAGGAAAGCTTGTGTGAAGAGTGTGCAAAAGGAAAACAAAGCAAGTCATCTTTTCAACCTAAGTTGTCAGTCAGCACCTCTCATCCCCTTGAGATGATACACATGGATTTGTGTGGTCTCATGTGGGTGAGAAGTCATGGTGGTAGCAGGTACATTTTTGTTATTGTTAATGATTTTACTAGATATACATGGACTCTCTTTCTAGGTTCCAAAGATAAGACGTTCATGGCTTTCAAAAGCTGGATCAAGAAGGTAGAAGCATCAACAGAGCAGAAGTTAAAATCTACCAGGTCTGACAATGGAATAGAGTTCAAGAATTCCATGTTCCATAGCTACTGTGATGAACATGGAGTTTCTCAGAACTTCTCTGCGCCAAGGACTCCTCAACAGAACGGCGTAGCTGAGAGAAAGAATGGAACACTACAAAACATGGCTCGAACTATGATGTTGGCAAGTAACTTGCCTCGGTCCTTTTGGGCTGAGGCAGTCAGTACCGCTTGCTACATCATTAATCGAGTCACCATACGTTCCAACTTCTCTAAAACTCCATATGAACTAATCAAGGGCAGAAATCCAAATATTTCCCACTTGAAAGTCTTTGGGTGCAGGTGCTTTATTCACAACAACGGAAAAGATGAGCTTAGCAAGTTTGATCCAAGGAGTGACGAAGGTATCTTTCTGGGATATGCATCCAATAGCAATGCCTACAAGGTGTTCAATAAAAGGACTAAGAAGTTTGAAGAAAGCATTCATGTTGTCTTTGACGAGTCCAAAAATGGAGGGAACCTCTCTAGTAACGAGGATGTACTGAAGGTTCTAAATACAGATTCAGATGATGAAGTCGATCCAGATAAAGGTGCACAAGCTCCAAATGATGATGTTATGCCTCCAAGTCCCGACTTGGATGGAGATGACACAGAAAGTGCCCTAGTTCCTGAGGATGATACTTCACAAAATGAAGAAATAGAGGAAGATCATGGGGAAGGAACTTCACATGGAACGACAAGCCAACAGGAACAAGAGGAGTCAAGTACAGATCCCACTCAGATTGAAGTCAGGAATTACCATCAAAAGAGGGATCATCATGTTGACAACATCATCACTCCATATGAAAAAGGTGTGCTTACTCGTTCCTCTATTAAGAATTTTTGTGCTTTCAATGCGTTTATCTCTCTTGCAGAGCCAAAGAATGTGAAGGAAGCATTAAAAGACCCTGATTGGATAGTTGCTATGCAAGAGGAACTACACCAGTTCGAGAGGAACAAAGTATGGAGATTAGTTCCCAAGCCAAAGCACAAAATGGCCATAGGAACAAAATGGGTTTTCAGGAATAAACTTGATGACACCGGAGCTGTCACAAGGAACAAGGCGAGACTTGTAGCAAAAGGGTACAATCAACAAGAAGGGATTGAATACGATGAAACGTACGCTCCTGTTGCAAGAATAGAAGCCATTCGTCTTCTAATCACCTATGCTGCTCACAGAGGATTCAAGCTGTATCAAATGGATGTAAAAACAGCATTTCTGAATGGGTACCTACAAGAAGAGGTTTATGTGCTACAACCTCCAGGATTTGAAGATGTTGATCACCCTGACCATGTCTATGTACTGGATAAGGCCCTTTACGGTCTCAAACAGGCTCCTCGTGCTTGGTATGATAGATTCGCTCAGTTTCTATTAGCCAATGGATACAAACGTGGTGCGATCGACAAGACATTGTTCCTAAGGGAACAAGACGGTGAGGTTTTAGTAGTTCAAGTTTACGTTGATGACATTATATTTGGTTCTACTAACCCTAAACTTGTAGAAAGATTCAAGAATCTCATGAGTAGTGAGTTTGAGATGAGCATGATCGGTGAACTCACTTTCTTTCTTGGTCTACAAGTGGTACAAAGTGATGAGGGAACAAAGGTACATTAACAAAAGTACATCAAGGAACTATTGAAGAAGTATGGTATGGATTCTACAAAAAGTTTTGATACCCCTATTTCTCCTAATACTCGTCTTGATGCTGATCTTAATGGTGTTGATGTTGATCAAACGATGTACCGTGGCATGATTGGTTCCCTATTGTACCTAACGGCCAGCCGGCCAGATATTATGTTCAGTGTGTGTCTTTGTGCTAGATTCCAGGCCAATCCTAAAGAAACACATCTCAAAGAAGTGAAGAGAATTCTGCGATACTTGAAAGGGAACGATGGGTTATGTCTATGGTATCCAAGACACAATTCGTTCCATCTTGTCGGATTCTCGGATGCAGCTTTTGCAGGTCACTTGGTAGATAGGAAGAGCACATCAGGCATGGCCCAATTTCTTGGTCCCTGTTTGGTGTCTTGGGGATCGAAGAAGCAAAATTCGGTTGCTCTTTCAACGGCTGAAGCGGAGTATGTCGCAGCAGCTGCCTGTTGTTCCAAGGTATTATGGTTAAAGCAACAATTGGTGGATTTTGGTATGTCTCTTGGAACTATTCCTATCTTATGTGATAATACAAGTGCAATCAATATCTCCAAAAATCCAGTGCATCATTCTAGAACCAAACATATAGATATTCGACATCATTTCTTAAGAGATAATGTTGAAAAAGGTTTCATCAAGATGGATCATTGTAGGACTGAAAATCAAGTGGCAGATATTTTTACCAAGGCCTTGGACAGAAAACCCTATGAACATCTGAGGATGTTACTAGGAATGATTTCCTTGGAGTAAACAAGTCCCGGTCCTCTATTCCCTCAGTGCCTGACTAAAGAGGTAACTTCTCAGGTAACTACACATCATTTGACAAGTTTTCTAATGGCTTATATCCTTCCTCTGTGCATAGATGTTGTATATATTAGAAATTATTAAGTGTTACATGCTAAAAGGAACTAAAACTGAATTGCTTACATCCAAGATTTTCTTTTGGCCCAAAATAACCAACTTGATCTATTTTATCCCTCACTTCAAGCCGAAATGATGGTTGGTTATAAGCTGTCCCTAACCTGGTCCACACAAACGTTCCCTATGAACCTCTATTGCTTACCTTTAAACGGGGAATAATTGTGTGGACGTCACAAATTGTCCTAGCCCACAATAAGTTTGAATGGAACGTCTCTAGTCCCTTTTCTGTTCAAACATAGCCTTTTTTTTCCACTCATGGTAACGAGGTATGGAACTTGTGGTTGAGAATTGTGTCACTTTAAAGGAACGTCTTTAATTATAATTGAAAGTTTTCTGCAAAGGAACAGACATCAATCAAAGCAGGGATCGCAGTTATGTTGTAGCCGTTGTGACTGCTTGTTTGAATTTTTCCAGCCGTTGCACAGTAACTCTGCAGGGAACGATAGGACGTCTGCGCAGTCAAAACTTAATGGCGGTGAAAATTCATCATTATGGCAACTCTTAGCCGTTAAGATTTGGATAGAAGATCTTTGGGAAGATCATGATCTTTGTAAACAAGGAAAGAGGTGTGCTTTATAAACTCTTATCTCGGTCAATTTTTTTTCCACATCTCTGTCTTTCTCCCTAAAACCCTAAATCTTCCTCAAAGCTTCAATCTTCTCTCTTTTCTGCAACAATGGCTTCCTCCTCAAACACCCCAATCCTCAACTTTGACGGTCTCGATGCTTCTGAGATCGCCGTCCTTCAAGCCCAACTCGAATCCATCAAAAAGGCCAAACTTTCCTCTCCCTCCCCAATTTCCAAACTTGAAACCAAATTCGATGCTGTCTCCGACACTGGTATGGCCACCGCTGATAAGGTCTCATCGGAGAAGGAGACTGTGGGTGAAAAATCTGAGAAGGATCAATCCACGATTCCCTCAGAAAACCCTTCCGACAAGCCCGCTGAAACAGAGGAGGTACAGGAGAGCAAGGATGAGTCGGGAAAGGAAGAGGTGAACTCGCCACCGAAGGAAACCACCGATGATCAAGAAAAGGTGGAATCTTTGCCTGTGCATATGCGACCAGGGTGGGTTAAGCCAACGAGCCGTGGGAAGTGAAAGGCAAGAAAGAGTGTACCTCTCCTACCATCTCAAATCCTTCACATCTCTGATTCGGAGCGCACCCCATCCCCTGCCAATAAAAAGCCGAAGGTTACTCCTTCTGGATCCAAGTACGGCCTTCGCTCCACCGTTCCAAAGGAACCGGTGGCTCAGGAATCCTCTGAAGAAGAAGATCCAGAGGAAGATGAAGAGGACGTTGGCTCGGAGTCTGAAGAGGGGGAGGAAGAAGAAAAGAAAGAGTCTGGTGGGGAAGAAGACGAAGAAGAGGGGGAGTTGGAAGAAGAGGTTGAAAAGGACCTCAAGTCTGCCAAGGCAAGAGGCAAACTGCCAATGGAACCAGCGGCCCGTTCCAAGAAGGGTTCAAAGAAGGTTGTCGCTCCTCTGGTGATCGACGAAGAGTTCTTGAAAAGCCATGACTTGGAGGAATTCTGGGAACTTCTCAAGTTTCAGGGATGGGAGAAAATCTATGACTCTGGAGTTAAGGTAGATGTGTCCCTTCTCTCCCAATTCTTTGGTTCCTTCCAACTAGCTGATCTCTCTACCGGTCCAATGGGCTTTGCTACTGTCTGTGGGATGGAAATCTCTTTTTCTTTGGGATCTGTTGCTACAATTCTGAAGGTGCCTGCTGAAGGGTATGGAGATGTCCATACTTCGAGTAACTGGCCAAGGAACAAAAATCAGTTAATCAAGCGTGTTATGGGCAAAGTTCCTGCTGCTGGTCCTTACTTAACCAGTGACTTGAGCTACACTACAAGAATTGCTCATCAATTTCTCATCAAGGTTATTGTTCCAAGGCTGGAGAAGAGAACTACCCTCACTATCAATGATATGATTCTGCTGGACAAGTTTCTAAGGAAGGAACGTATCAGTCTTCCGGAGATAATGATGAGGCAAATGGCTAAGTGTACTGGGAAGAAGCATAGCATGCCTTATCCTCGCTTTATGAAGGCTATACTGAAGGAGAGAAAGGCTTACAAGCCTTCGAAAGAGGAGTTCTTTCGATTACCGTTGGAGATGCGCAATATCTCGAGGATGAATTTTCAGGGTGATTCGAAGGGAACAGCTGCAAAGAAGACTGCCCAGATGGATGTTGGGAGTTCTTCGCTGAGTGAAGGTGTTACTGCCAAGATGTTGTCTGAGCTTCAAAAGATTTCCTCTCAGCTGAGTACCATCATTGGTTACCTGGCTAAGAGAGACACTGACGCTGCTGCTGCTGATTCCACCTCCTCCGAACCATGATGTGGACCCTCTCTAGTTCCTTAGCCTATCTATCCCCAGTTTAAAATGTTTCTTTTGTTTCTTGGATGTTAAGATTTTTATGTTTTCTGTCTTCTCTGGCTATGTTTTCCGCGACAATTATCTATAATAATAACTATCTTTTGCTTATGAATGGTTTAAGTTTCAATTAAATTTGTTCATTTGCTCTATGTTTTGCTTGATGATTGTTGATCTTTTGATGATGTCAAAAGGGGGAAGTTAGGAAAAATGCAGAGATGCGTTCTATCCAGGAAATACAGAGGGAACTTTGGCTAAGGGGGAATATTTTGTTAACTCTGAAGAGTAAGAATAACAGTGCATTTGTTAAGGGGGAACCACACAGGATTTTTTTTTTCTGATCTATATTTCTTTTGGTTTCTAGACATGCATTTTTGGTATAGGTTTGTCATCATCAAAAAGGGGGAAATTGTTGGAACAATAGTTGTTCCATGGTTTCTCTTAGTTTTGATGATAACAAACTTAGTTAATATAACTTGCTTCTACATGTAAGTGTTTCAGGAAAATAGGTACATGGTCACGAGTGACGAAACATTGTGAGGAACGATGGAGGGAACGAGTGACAAATTTAGGAAGCGCGTCTCAGAAGGAACGCGGCTTTCTATAAATGGCAAGTTACCATATCTTCTTGGAGCGATCTTCTACGAAGATTTCCAGCTGTAGGCGGTTGCTTAAGGAGATAAAAGAGAGGATAAGATCAATCTTCACACAATTTTATCTTAGGAAATCCGAGATCATTCGGTTTTGGGAAGAATCGGCATGGTTGAGGATCCGAAATCACAAACAATCTTTTTCCTTATTGTGTGGGATTTGTTAAGTGGAATATCAGCGTAATTAGGCAAGAATTACGTGTGAGATCAGACTTAACTTATCTTATAAATAGCTAGGTTTAGCTAGGATTAACAGTGTGGTTTTCGAGTGGTTGAAGACGACGAACTTGGAGAGAGAGCTTTTCAAGAGTTTGAGTGTGTGGCTTTTTCGGTGAAGAATCCACAAGTAAGTCAGTAGTTTACTTTCGATTTAGGTTTACGCTTAGGGTTGTAGAAGTCTAGTTGGTTGAACTTTGGTCGGTGCCTTAGTTACCAGGGAACTTGACTTGCCTTGTAATCGTTGAAACTTAATAAAAGTATTCTATTGAAAATCCTCTGAGAAGGAGTCTCAGGGGTAGAGGTTTTTCTTTCTACGACTTGTTGGTCGGACAGAAAGTTTTCCTCTCTAAATTCTGTGTTCTACTGTTTATTTCTGCTGCCCAGGGAATCTCATTAGTTTCCTGTATTGTTACTAACGTGTCACGATCCAACATTCTAGTTTATAAATATATTTGGTTGAAATTAAATTCTTAGTAATTAAGATCATTACTTTTTGTTTGGTTAATTGAATGTAAAAGTTCATGTGAATTTATTTAATACTATTATTATTAACTTATATTTATGAAAATCTAGAGCTTGACTCATGTGTAAAATAAAAATTTATAATTTAAATATAAAAAATATTTAGAATAAAAATGAAAGAATTTGATCTTATACATCCCGCCTAAGTAAGTATGATTCCTCCATTATGGAAGAATTTAATTTCTTGTGTTTTATCCGAAAAATTAATTTAACCAAACACATATATTAGATACTGGTAAGTGTGTTTTTATAAATCATTTAACAAACAACCAAACAAGCACTGATGAAAATAATCGTCATTCGTCTAGGCTAAAGATTTTGTATATGTACAAATCCAATTATAGAGCTCTTTTTTTCGGTAGAAATCCAATTATAGAGCTCTTGTAATCCTTGATACACTACTACCTAATACCTATTAATCAAGATTAATATTTTGAACTGATTATACGTACAAGTTGACGAAAAAACTAATAGAATAAAAGTAATAATGATGATTAATTTAATTCAAATGATACAAATCCCTATCCTTACCCATAAAATGTTAACTACAAAAGGCTTAAACCTTAAACCTAAAATATTAATTGTATCAAGACACATAATAACAAGGGTTGTACACCCACCACACCACAGTACCACACTTAGTTAATTAACAGCAAAATATTATACAACATTATCTTAATGTACAGTAATCAACTACAGATGCACTATATCTTTAAAGCATTGGTAGAGCCGAGGATACACCACAAACAATTGTAACTGTTCAGCACGATTTGACACACAGTGCTCTACACACTCGATTGTTCGATTAATGGAAAAAAAAACATAAATTTACAGTAATAATATATTTCATCTTTCATAAAAAAAAAAAGAGGTGTAGGGCTTACCTTATAATAAAAATCAATAGAATTAAGGTAGTACTTGAGATCACGCAAGTTGATATGTAAGATGGGCAACTTGAAGAGAGCATTTCATTGGGGATAAGATTTTGTATAATATTATTTTATTCGATATTATGAAAAGGAAATATTATTAACTTGTATAGTCATAAAAAATTTGTATAATGTTTTTGATAAGAAAAAAAATGATGTATTCAGATAAGTTTGGTAGATTAGAGATAGAAAAATTGATAGTCCGACATAAAATCCTAAATAATAAAAAAAATTAAAATAAAAACCAACAAACAACAACCAAAGTGCACAAATCCAATTTATATAATTTGATATAACGATTTTTCTAACCTATGTCCTAAATTGATAGTCCGACATAAAATCCCAAATAATAAACAAAAATAAAAACTAACAAACAATAACCAAAGTGCACAAGTCCAATTTATATAACGATTTTTCTAACCTATGTCCTTAGGGCATAGGTTAAGAGCCTAAAAATGGCAATATATTTTAGAATTGTATTTGTTTAGATTTAATTATTTTTTCAATAGGATTTATTAGTTTCCTATTAGGGTTTTAGTTCCTAAAATTAGTACTCTTATCCTATGCCCTAAGGACATAGGATAGAAAAACCGTATATATAATTTGATATAAGGATTTTTCTAACCTATTCCTTAAGGATATAGGTTAAGAACCTAATTATAGTAAAAAATTAATAATTTTTTACTTAGAGTTCTCTTAAATTTTATTGTAAAGGTTCATGATTTTCAAAAAACCTATGTCCTGATAGAAAAACCGTTGATATAATTATAACCCATTTCAATTATTTGATCCAACTTTCCATTTTTTAAGCTAAACCCATAAACAGTCCCCTAAATTTGTACTATCTAATAGTCACTTAGTTCCCATAAACAATCCCCTCAATCGAATAGGTTTAAATTACAATGAACTAAATAACTATTAGACACAAGTTCATAGTGGCTTATGTAGTTAGCCTTTTTTTTTATATGAACTGAAGTAATGGCTAGATTGAATCGAAGGGTCCGTTTCAAGGGCCATACTTCCATCCCACATAAGGCCTACATCAAAAAATTTGGATTTTAGGATATGCACAATTTAATTTTTTATTTTTTTTTTAATTTGTGGATCACTTTTATTAATTCTTGTGTTTCATCATTTCGTCTTACCACTAGCTAATATGAACCTACAATATACATATGCGTAGTTTTTTTTTCTGACAAAACAATAATATATATATATAGAAAAGACTAAAATAGCCTCAAAGATATACGTCGTGTGACTTGAGACTTTCGTTGTCCACCAAGGTCAAGCATCAAGATCAAATTAAGGCAGCCATGCCATAGTCCAATTTTGTGTGTTCCTTGCTTTCAATGCTACCAAAAGCAATTAATAATGAAATCATTTCAAAATTAGATCGAGTATTGCCAATTTGGAAACAAAGGAAGGATTTTTGTGCCGACCTACCAAGTTTGAGTTTTACTTATTCGTTTTTTTCCCATTAGGAGACACTTGGTGAACAAAACCTATCGAGAAAGAAAATTCGAACAAGTAAGGTCACAAAATTCATAATTTTACTAGTTTGAGTTAAACTTGAATAGCACAAAATTGAACAAGGCAGAAAAGCACAGCTGGATTGCCTTGAGTCTTAACTCTTAAGAAGAATTTTGTGATCTTGTGTTTTGGTGGTAGTTGCAAAGATAACATAGATACTAATAATAATGTATTATCCCTCTCCCTCAACTTTCAAGCCAAGATAATTACCAAAATTATCTTGCGTTATTAACTTATTAATAGGAACAAAGTTAAATGAAGTTTATACATATTTCACATCGGACGGACGCAAGATTTCATATTAGGGCGAGCTAATTTTCACCAAAAAAATTTGGTGAGCTAAATTACCTTAATTTGACTAATTTATTACTAAATTTACCTTTTTTTTATATTAAATTTATCTTTATTTTTATATTTTTTTAGGGTAGCTGGGGCCTACCCCAACCCATCACTGTTCACATCTTAGCTAGATGCGGTACAGATATATTAACAATTTGATAGTATATGATCATTTTTTTTTTGAAAAAGGTAAGTTGTATATATTAGAAAGAGAGGGGCTTGCAAAGAGATGTTGCTAGTTCACAAAAATAGATGACAAATGAAACAAAGGGAACCCATTTAGCTAACAAAAGTGATCCCAAAAGCGCGACCCCAAGAAATGTAAGTTCGAAACTGCTTTGTCCAATTGGCGACAACATAGTTCTTGATGACTATGATGCTTTGGTGCACACAGACGACATGGATGGCCTCCTCGTCGTTAAAGATTTTGTTGTTCATAGCTTGTCAAGTGTAGTTTACCAAGGATGTAAACCCATCTAGCCTGATTTGTTGAATGAAAGGGCCCATGTTGTTGGAGGAGTCAAGCCAGTTAAGCCAGTCGTGGAGTGTTGGAAGCGGAGTGGTAATACGTAGCTAGTCGAGGACAATATTCACCGCCTCCCGAGTTAACGGACAAATAACTCAAAGATGGTCTTCCATTTTAGGTGCTTTTTTGCATACAACACACGAGTTATTGTCGAATATCCTCCATTATCAGTATAATTTCTCAAGAGTAGTGAGCTTGTGGACCTTGTGGTGCCCGACGAGCTAAGTGGTGATGTTGCATCTAGGGCGCCCTAGATGCTTTGACACCACCCAAGTGGTTGTTCTCTTTGTCGAAGGATGTCGTAGACACCCGCGGTGGAGTATAGCCCACCATGTGATTTCATCGCTTTCCTGACTTCATCAATAGTCCTCCTAGTGGTCAACTTGTCTCTAACTTGGCTAAGTGCGCGCCAGAGGTGACTTTCTTTTGGCTTGGCTTGGTAACTCTAGATTGAATGGGGATGGAGAACGTAGGAGCGGGTCCAAGTGGCCCAAATGCTTTGGTGGTGGATGTATAGGTTATTGTCCCAAATTGGGCGCCCTTAGACGAAGGCACCTTGGTGGTGGATGGGAATGGAGCCTAGAACATTTCGAAACTGGTTGGTGAGGACCTTAGCTATAGTCTTGTAGAGGACAATATAGTAGGTTATCGGTTTATAATCACTGACGCAAGAAGGGTTCTCTATTTTAGGCACAAGGGTGATCATCATGTGGTTGACTTTCTTCAACAACTTCCCGGAAGAATTCTTGCACAACATTGCAGGCATCATGACCAGTGATGGTTCAAGACTTATTAAAATAGAGGGAATTAATTCCATCCGATCTCAGAGATTTGCTATCTCCTATTGAGAAGCTAGAGAGCGTCTTTGATTTCTTGGGGAGATACATCCATGGAGAGAGAGAGAGTGTGTGTTGTTGTTCAAATGAGAGGACGCGACCCCCAATTTTAGGTTAAGCATGGAACTGGGTAGTGGGAGAGCGAACTCCGAGCATTCCTTTAAAGTGGTTGACAATTGTTAGCGAAATACAAGTGGGGTTAGAGAGTGTGTTATTGTTGTTGTCCTGGAGGGTGAGGAATCGTGAGGAGACACGCCTTGTCTTGATTTGGTTGAAAATGAAGGAGTTGTAGTGGTCCCCGAGTTTAAGCCTTTTGACTTTGGCTAGGTGTGAAGTAGTTGCTTAGAGTAGGCTTTTATTAGCCTTGAGATCGGTCAACAAATTATTCTCTAGGTAAAAGAAGGTTTGATCAAAAGGCCTCCATTTAAGCTCCGCCTGAGCAAGCTTGAGCTTACCCTTCAGCTCATTGGCCTAGTTATGGAGGGACTCAAATTTAGCACTGCTGAAATTTCTGAGGTGGATTTTGAGAGACTTGAGCCGAGAAGTAATTGCAAGGAAGAAATTAAAGAAAAGAACTAGGAAGAGAAAGACGAGAAGAGACCATTCCATGAACTTTCCCGACCAAGATACGAAGTTTAGGAAGAACACGAGCCATAAAGAAGACTATAGTCGTGGTATAAGGTCTTAACATGTTTCGCTACAAAAAGAAGAACATGGGCCAGGAAGAATATTGTGGTCGCAGTTTAAGGACCCAACTCATGCTTTGGCTGCAGGGAGAAACACAATTTGGGACTGTGGGCGTGATTTGCTGGCCTAGACAGCGTTTTCCTGTGTTTCGCACAAGGGTTCGGACACCGACTCGAGATTATCTTATTTCCTTCTAGCTTTGGTCCCAAGTTTGTTTCCTTGGTTAAGATACTCATATTTAAATTGTTTTAAGAATAATATCTCATACTTTGGAAGGGAAAAAAACCTAATTGTAAAATTTACTTTGTTTCTATGGAGAACTAAACTCCTTTGTTTGATTAATCCAATGAAGTTTTAGACTCAAATCTTGCTATGACATTTACTTTCTATCTTTTCTCGTGACTAATCTTAATCCTCTATACTTGATTGTTGATGATTGATTTAAGTTTTTTCTTAGTTTGATCACCTACTAATTTCATGAATCAATCTATTGTTAGAGATATTTATTTCTTGTTAAATCAATTCGATCAATGTAGCAATTGTGATTTGCTAGGACTAGTTGAACTAGTTTGTTACAAAGAGAATTAATTTAAAATTGATTTATGGCTGGTTGTTTAATATCAATTGTTGTTATTGAATTTTCTTTGGTGTGCATTGCTATTATTGAAGTGATATAGATAATTTTTAGATTGTTTGATAGTAAGTGTTTTTAGAGTTTGGTTGATCTAATTACTACTTGATTGAAGAAATTAGAATAATTTCTACAATAAGTTATTCAAGAGGAATAAATTTAGGGTTTTTCAAGGATTAGTAATTGATTTTGCAAGTGGATATTGGAAAATAAAGCATATTTCCGATTCATATTTTCATCAAACATTCATAAATTCTCTTGCTTTTTCTTATTTACATTAGTTCATAGTTTTAGATAATCTATCCCCCCCTTTGTTTTCTCATACTTTGCATACAAATACGTACACAAGTCTTTGTGGGATCAACCCGTACTTACCAATTACATTAGTTTGGTTGAGTTTGGTTATTTGATAGGTAGATACGACTAAAATACCTCATAAAATTTGGTGTCATTGTCGGGAATTGTTTTGCTATTTTTTGGTTTGTTCGTGTGATATTTTTGGTGTAGTGAACCTATCTTATAGTCCATGACACCCGTGCTTACTAATCCATGGCTATGTTGAAACTCAGTCAAATGAAAAATGAATATTTCCTTGAGTATTTTTTCTAGATTGTAGGAGTCTATGTATGACCTTAGGACTTAGGGTTATCAATACTCATAGGGGGAGTTATGTTAGTGCATTTATGAAGGTATGAATTCTAATACTTTGAGTCTAGCCGAGTACACAAGTAATGGAAGTTTTTTGGATTTGAGGATTGAGGAATCTTGGGACTTCTTTTGTTTCACGAACCACCAAAGTATGCAGGTTGAATTATATCCACCAATGCCCCATCCAGTTGAGACTTCTTTTGTTTCATGAACCACCAAAGTATGCAGGTTGAATTATATCCACCATTGCCCCATCCAGTTGAGACTTATGTTTTTCTTGAGGATATGATTAGATATCTCACTAAGAGTACGAAGGATTTCACTAAGTGTATGAGGGATTTCACTAAGAGGGTGAATAATATGATTAGTATGCATTATGAATTATGCTCCTCGATTTTCCATTTAGCAACCTCATTCATGCCCTTTTGATGTGCGTGAAAGGACGGGACAAGTCACATTGGGATCAAATGCCTCTGAGTTAGACACCTAAATGCAAGTTGAGTAGGAATCCAATACACTTGAGCTTGGTTATGACAATGCCTTTGATGCTAAATATGATTCTACTGACGTAAGGAGTAAACAGATGAGTTGAATGAAGTCCTTGTTGACATGGATAAGCCCATAGGACTTAGTGAGCATAATGCATCCCTTCCCACATAGTATGATGGGATTCAAGATTCTGTTGCTTTGAAGGAGGAGGATTATTCCTCCAACAATGACAACTTCTTTGATGACGTAGTGAATCATGAGGGAGAAAATAAGCAAGATCACACCATTGAGGTTTGCCCCTCGAGGATAGAGCCTTCCATGCTTCTTATCATATAGTACCATGTGTTGATCCTTGAGAATGTCAAGGCTCCATGTATCCTTTACCCTAGTCTCTCATTCTTTGTTACTCCCAACAAACTTGAGGTAGAACCAAGTTTAGAGCCTAAAGTGGAATCTAGAGATTACTTGGAGTTCATCTTTGGTAGTAGTGGTAATGTTGATGAGTGCTTTGATCCATATAGTAAGTATTTTAAGAAGCCACCACTTGAGCTAAATTGGTTTCATCATATACCTTCTCATGAAAATTGTGCTCATACTTTTGATACGTTGAAATAGTTTTTAATGGTATATTTTTCACTTTCAATTTACCATTGTGCTACTTACGTTTTTGTGAGATGTGTTTGCAAGATTTTGACAGGTTGTTAAGGGCATTAACGATGTTCGATCTTCTAAATTCATGCTAATGGTCGATCCATCGACGTTAAACAAAGCGCTTATTGGGAGGCAACCAAAGTTGAGTAGTTTTAGTACTATTTTTCTTATTTTTCTATTTAGATTTTGTTTTTCTTGCTTGTGGACCACTAAGTTGTAGGTATCGCAAAGTTTTTATGTTCGTCCTCCCGACTTGTAGATGACTTTGTGAGTATTCTCTTTCCCTTTTTCTTTGTTTAATACATTGAGGACAATGTATACTTTAAGGATGGAGGAGGGAAACATTTACATGTTAGTGTAGCATTGCAAATAGTTTAAAGTTTTTAAAATAGATGACATGTTTAAAATTTTTAGGCTTTAATTGCATATAAAAAATCAGAAAGTTTGAAAAATACCAAAAATATCATGAATTCTTAGGTTTTTATTATATTTTCCTAAGCAACAAACCACTTGTCCTCCAAAATATTTTAATGATGATTTTTCCCCTTGACTTGCTTAGAATGTTGAAGCTTTGATGAATGCTTAATTGTTAATGAACATGTTAGACAAGTTGATTGAGCATTTATGTCTTTGTGATTTAAGTGATACGTTCCTATGGAAGTTCTAAAATTTACCATTTGAGATGTTTTATTAGCCTTTTTAGGACTAAAATTTTACGAGTCCTCTCTTTCATTATGTGTGCTCACTTTGATTCCTTCCTCTAGAACTTGCATTTAAATATCTTTTTCGAGCTTGCATTCATGACTCTTACATATGACATTAAAATGATTGAGACACTGTTTTTATTACCCTAATATTCCTTATTCACCCTTACATATGATCCTTTATTTTGAAGTCCCTTTTTGAGCCTTAATAGCTCTGTTTTTGGAAGCTCTACAAAATAAATCACAAGCCTTACATAAGCTTGTCCCATCTGGCAATTAGGATTTTGATTTGATTTGTTTTGTGGTTGTGAGCCAAGTATGGGGGAGTTGTGAATGTAATTGGTGGATGAGTGGTTTAATTTGAAATTTGAGGGTAAATAAAGAAAAATGAGCATAAAGTCTAAGTCTTCACTTGGTTGAAAAAGGAGAAAAATATAAAGAGAGTTGAAGTGAAAAGAAGAAAATGAAGAGAAGGTGAAAGAATGAAAGAAATTGAAATCAAATGAATTGAGTTAAGAAAGAAGGAGTTGGGAAAGAAAATCTGAAGTTGGTGTTGAAATTGAGTGAATTGAGTTAAGTCTTGATTCCCGGATTTAGCACCACATGGCCAAATATACTCCCTACCAAATTCTTATCACCTTGGCCCCATTACAACTTTCAAAAGACCTTGTGGTTTTTTTATATGTAAAGTCCCTAGCATTGGAGAATAATAACACTAATGCAAGCTTATGCTAGCTAAGCTTTCAAAGTTGAGTTTTGAGAGAAATACTTAACCCTTAAACTCATGAGTGAGAGTGAAACACATATTCCTAGTGAGGTTTTTAATGGATGTGTTGAATTAATCTCTTTGATTTTGATAACCAAAATGCATGCTATGATGTCAATTGTTGAATCATGTTTCTTATTTCTCTTGCATAAACATTTATCAAAGTGGATGCATGAATTGATTGTCTGTGAGGTGTTGAATCTATTTCTTGCTTGAGGACAAGCAATGTTTAAGTATGATGGAATTTTATAGGATGCATTTAGGTAGTAGTTTTAGGATAGTTTTAGTCTCTTTAAATAGGTTAGTTTGCATGTTTTAGTTATTTTTAGTAGTTTCTTGGTGAAATCGGAATCTACATGCATATTTGCATGAGTTCATGTAGTTAGGGAGACCTAAGGAGAATGGAATTCAAGCCAAGCCGATATCGAGTTGCAAGGTAGAAATTGAAGAAAAGAACTAGTGATAATATGCCTTGAATTTGTTGTTGATTGGTACTCGCCAAAGGTTCGGAGGGGGCAGCGACAACCACCAAAACGGTATGTTATGTTTTCTATTACAAGGCTTATCATGATTTGTTTTGGGCTTACGGCCCATAATCTGATTAGGGTTTCATGAGTTACTATATATACTCATAAAACGCCTTGTTATTGTAATCTATGTGTCTTTCTTCGCTTTTATTATTCTCGTTACAATAACTAGGAAGAGAAAGACGAGAAGAGACCATTCCATGAAGTTTCTCGACCAAGATATGAAGTTTAGGTAGAACACGAGTCACGAAGAAGATTGCGGTCATGGTATAAGGTACCAGCCCGCGCTTTGGCTACAAGGGAAGAACAAGGGCCAAGAAGAATACCGCGATCGTGATTTAAGGACATATATCGTGCTTTGGCTACATGATGGAACATGGTTTGGGACCGCGGGCACGCTTTGCAGACCTGGACCACACTTTCCCGCATTTTGTGCAAGGGTCCGTACGCTGACTCGAGATTATCTTATTTCCTTTTAGCGTTCATCCCAAGTTTCATTCCTTAGTTAAGATAATTATTTTTGGATTGTTTTAAGAATAATATCTCATACTATAGAAGAGAAGAATCCTAGTTGGAAAATTTACTTCGTTTCTATGGTGAAATATCCTCCTTTTGTGTGATTAATCCATTGAAGCTTCGACCCAAATTTTACTATGAGATTTACTTTCTATCTTTTTTCTTGAATAATCTTAATTCAATCTCTGAGCTTGATTGTTGATGATTGACTTTAGGTTTTTTTTAGTTTGATCATCCAATAATTTCTTGTTGAAGCACTTAGATCAAAGTAGGAATTGTGATTGTCTAGGACTGGTTAAACTAGTTTGTTACAAAGAGAATTAATTTACAAACGATTTATGAGTAATTGCTTAATATGAATTGTTCTTATTGAATTTCATTGCTGTGCATTGTTATTATTGAATTGATCTAGATAGTTTCTAGATTGTTTGATAATTAGTATTTTTAGAGTCTAATTTATCTAATTACTTCTTGATTGAAGGAATTGGAATAATAATTTCCAAAATAAATTATTCAAAAGTAATAAAAGTAGATTTTTTCAAGGATCAGTACTTGAGTTGCAAGTGGATATTGGTTAATCAAGCATATTTCAGATTCATATTTTCATCAAATTAACATTCATAACTTGTCTTGTTTTTATTTATTTGTATTAGTTCATAGTTTTAGATAATCAATTTCCCTCCTTTGTTTTCTCATACTTGACATATAATTGAAACATGTAAATATACAAGTCTCTATAAAATCGACCCGTATTTACCAACTATATGAGTTTGGTTGAGTTTAGATTCTTTGATAAGTAGATACGACTAAAATACCTCACCAACTTAATGTTGCAACAAGTTAATGATGTATTTTTCATGGGCAAATAATTGAGACTAGTCATGGAAATTATTGGTGGGCCTAGGCGTGCATCACTTGATGCTGCAGCAAGGTCTATGATCATATTTTGTGTCTATAGAAATGGATATGATGTATATAGTGAACTTATTTAAAATGCCATCTAACTTACAAATAATAATGTCGACTAACTTACAAACAATAATGTCAGCCAAATTACAAACTCGGTCCAATCAAACCCAAAACCACGTTATTCTGGTCAGATTTTTCAAATGGATATTCAAGACAAGTGAGTTTAGAATAATCCAAGATATGAAGTAAGGCTAAGTTTGATATAGCCGGCTTTATAGATAGTTAAAAAAAATTGTCTTAACAAATCCAAAGAGCAATGCCAATAATTGCCTAGAAAATTGGGCATAGGAGAGACAAACAAAAATTAATAAATTTGATGAAAGAGAGAATTTGAAAGAAAAATGGTGATGACCAAAAATTAGTGATACCTAATTTTTAGTTTTGGGCAATGTCTTGATCGATATGTGGCATTTGTACCACTATTTTGAATCTTTATTTTTGCTTATTATAGATAATATTGGACAACTATTGTAAATATTTGGACCTGATTTTCGCTATGAAGGAAGTGGAAGAGAGAAAAATTAATAACTTAGTTGATGATCGGAACAATTTGGGCAACTATTGAATATACTCTAAAGGGATCGGATATAGCTTTTTGCATAACAAAATAGGTTATATAAAACTAAGTTATAGTGTAAATATGTTCCAAGATATTATGAACAACTAATTATATGTTAGATTTTACTATTCTATGTAAGAATTTGAAAATTAAAAAAATATAAACTCTTTTAAAAATTAAAAAAAAAACTAAATACAAAATCATTATTTTTTTTTCTCTAAAATAACTTTTTCAATGAGAGAGTATGAACATAAGCTTGAAATACAACTCCCGTAAAGTAAACTTGTAAGTTAATTATGAAAATAAATATGACGAACAATAAGATCACCCCATTTCAATTGTTCACACACTTAAGTAGACTTATTACTATTCTTTGATCATTAGTGTATAATATGATTTTGGAAGTATAAAACGTGACACTCAGATTGTCACGATGGATAGGAGAATAGGAGGTCTGAATAGGGTTACAAATGCTCTAAAAAGATGATCTTTAAAGTATTATAAACAAGTTTTTTTTGGTAGAAGTATTATAAATAACTATGGATTAAGATTAGGTGAGAACCTCTTATCGTACATAGTGAGGAGGCTTTTTAAGCTTTAGATTTAAGATAACAAATGGCGATGATTTTTTTCAATTTTGATTAAAAAAATTTGCAAAAATAAGTAACATGATTTTAAGAATTGTGATTTTAATTTTGGAAAAAAAAAATAACATTGATATCAACTTTTTCATTATAGTAGCCGTTAGTATTTCGAAAATTGTTGCTAGGTTTTCTTGTCCTCCAACACCGAAAACATTCATGAACCAGATGAGCGAAAGAATTGAGGGATCCATTGAAGGGTTGAATGAAATGTCTCTTACAATTGAAGGGACGACATATTTGGATCTTGCGGTATCACCTTCTACAAATTTAGATATTGCAGTATTTCATTCTACACAAGGGTAGGGTTGATTGTTATTGTAAATGTTCTTGTGTGGCCTCAATTAGATATTCGGTGTGAAATATTTAATGCAACTTGTTCTTATAAAATAATGTATTTTCTTGTTCATGATTTAATACAGAGTTATTCATTGGGTTACGATACTTGTTCATATCATTATCTCAATTACCTGTTTTTTTTTGTTCATTAAATAGTATAGAGTTGTTCAAATGGGCGGAATACTTGCTCATTTTATTATCCCAATCGACTAATATTTTGTGATCATATACTATAAATGTTCTTGGTTACCCTCAGTTAGATATTCGACGTGAAATATTTAACGTAGTGTGCTCTTACGAAATGATGTATTTTCTTGGTCATCGTTTATTAATATAGAGTTATTCATTGGGTTACAATCCTTATGCACCGACTGCAACTGATTGGAAGGTTTGAAACTATGCACGGCTCACATATCCGAACGAATTTAAGCGGTGTTCAAAACTACTGCCTGGTTGTTGACGGAAGAAGTCGTCGGATGATTTGAAGAAATTCACCGATGTCGAGGCTTTTGGACTACAACATAACTGGCAAAGAAATTCGACGAGTGAGAAAATAGTTTCACCCAAAATCGAAGTTATGTTGAATGACCAATTGGGTTTGGAATTAAGCCCACATAAAAATCGTATCTCGTGATTTACGTAGTTACAAATAAATAATTTATTTTTTCAATTTATTTTCAATGAACAACTTCTTTTTTAATTCTAACCATTAACTACCATAAATCTAACGCTTAAAAATCCTCCTCACTATTGACGCTAAGAGGCTTCCTCACATGATCTTAATCCAACAATTTCTTATAATAAAATATTCATAGGGACATTTTTATAAACTTATAATTCAGTAACTTAAGCCCTTATACAATATATATATTGACTCTAGTTACCTAAGTTTACACAAAACTTTTTAGATAATGACATATTTATTTATTTTTAAATATTTTTGTGTTCCTTGCGACCCAATTACGTGTGGAGAAGGATTAATCTGAGTTACAATAGCGGCCCTTAACTTACAAAGTTAATCTCAGGTGGATAAGGAAGATGTGTTCAATTGTCATTTTCATTTTCAACTTCACACAAGAATCAACGGCATTCATCAAAAAAATACAAAAGGAAAATATCAAAAAGATAGAGGGTTGGTGATAGTGATGATGATAATCATGGCATGATATTCAAATGTGAAATTAAAACGATTTTGTACTTATCCCTTATTAGATATATTCTCTCCCAAAATATTAGGTCAATTTTGTTCATGTATATATTTTATTTTAGAATTAAAGTGATTTGGTCTTACTAATATGAACCTTGGACTCTCAAACTAGATAGCTTTTTGACAAACCAAAATGAAAAGAGGAAAAATGGCTTTTTATAAATTATTTATGAATCATTTTGTGAGTAAGAGAAACTTTTCGTGTCCACTATGGTCAAGCACTTTAAATTTAAAACCTTTTTTTTTTCATTGCTTTGAATTGAAAGCAAGAAACTAATTAATTAAACTTAATAAAATTAGAGGGCCCAATTTGGCAACAAGTGGAAAATTCAAAGCCTACCTACCCAATTTGTGTTCAACATTCGAGAGCTTATTGAATTATTCATAATTATTAAATGTCTCTGAACTCTCAAGCAAAGATCAATATCAGAATTTTCTTGTTTTTCCACGTTTGGAATTGAATTAAGAAACTTAACCTTTTATAGTTCACATCTTATCTTAAAAAATAGTCACAATTTTCAAGGGTACGATCATGCTATCTGTACACATGGATTTATGTTAAATGAATCTCAAAATGTCATTTAACTTGAAATTTTGATACATTCTAGCTAGCCCAAGAGTACGAATTGCGATAAGAATTTTCAGACTAAAATCTAATATGTCTTTTGGGCTTGTTTGGTAATTCCAACCCAAATCAACTCAAAAAACTTTTGGGCTTGTTTGGTAGATTGTGTGCATTGTAATTTTTCATGAATTTATATTATGAGAAGCTTTTTTTTTCTAGAATTTGTACTTTATAGAAATTGATAAATTATGTTAGGTCAAAATTTGAGTCCTAGTAAGAGGAATAGCATCTTCCACCCAGTTTAGGTGATTGAATTCCTATAAAATACAACAATTTACAAAAAAATAATGGAATTAAAAAACCATAATTTGTTCTATTAAAATATCTTCAACCAAAGGTACATATTTGACAAAACTTCATCTATCAAACCGACGATTGAAGATAGTAGGGATAATTACATTTAATCGCCTCGTATTTTCACCTATTTACATATAACTACCCCTTATATTAAAAGTTAAAAAACACCACCCTTTATTACATTTCTATTAACAAACAACCACCTTTAAATAGTCTCCGTCCATATATTTGTTAACTTATGACTTGAAAAGTCCAAATTGCCCATTAATTTAATAAAAGCATGTCTTCTTCCTTTTTCCCACAATTGAAGAGCGAAGGTGGTTTTGTACGACGTCGTCCATTTTGTTTGGACCATCAAGACGACAAAGAGGTTGCACCGACAACGAGAGAACAAGGTAAAAGAGCTATATATATGCATGATATCACCCCTCAACTATGACCGCTCCTTGTTTTGTTTTATTGCGATATGATCCTCTGCTTCGGGAGCAGCACAAAGCTCGATGGCATTGATTTGCTACGCCTCTAAGAGATCCTTCATTGAGACCAAACCGAGAATCAAAGGCAGGTTCTCCAAGCACTCCAAGGTAGCCAATGGATGGGTTCGGGACCTATGCATAATCCATGTGACTCTGCAACATCTTCTGTTGTTGCCTTCCCTATCCTCGTCATTGCTGTGTAGCAGAGCGAACACCCCTAATTGTACATTTACCGGAGTTTGCAAGGGGTGGTTGTTTTTTTAATAGAAATGTAATGAAGGGTGGTTTTTTGTAATTTTTGAGATAAGGGTGGTTATATGTGAAGAAGTGAAAATAAAGGGTGGTTAAATGCAATTTTCCCAAGATAATATAATTGGTCCCTAAACTGTGCAACTATTGGTCCTTAAATTGTTAATTCATTCTAATTAGGTTCCAAATCTTTTGGATATTTTAATTAGATCCCTAGATTATTGGGACGTTTGCACAATTGGTCCTCCCATTAACAAACTAGGTCACTAATATAGACGTAGGCCAATTTTGGGTCAAGATAATGTAAAAATTTCGCAGTCGGCAATTTGTTTTGAGCACACATTCATAAATATGGTTTTAGCTCATGCACGGACATTCATAAATATAGTTTTTCAACTAGTGTAATTCCCGTGCCCTGCACGGGATTTGAATATATACTTTTGCAGTATGGATTAGAATAAAATTTAAAATTAAATAATTTTTAGTTATATATTATGCATCAATTCTATAAAATAAAATAGCAATATATCAAATGATATAATCTTATAAAAATTAAATTATGTTATATTTTTATTAATATTTAAATATTAAAATCTTATAAAATAAAGTAATTTATCTGTGGTCAAATTTAGATTAAAATAACAGCATCGCAAATGATGATCATCATTTAAGATTATGATAAAGTCACATTAGATAGTAGATAACAAAGTATAATAAAATTGAATCAGAAAAAAAAATCAATTTTTAATAAAATAATCTCTCTAAGGAGATAAAGTTAACTAAATAAGAAGATTATTTTTATAAAATAATATCTCCCACTATATTAAAATAATAATATTTATTTATTTCAACCGATTTTTTCTTCTAATTTAAACCAGTAACAATTTCAATCAAGGAAAAAAAATGTTTATAAATTTGAATGAGTGGTTTTCACCATTAATTAAACAAAGTACCTAACATTAGAATGAAAGAATTATTCAAAAATAAAAACGTTTACAATCAATTTTCCTAATTTTTTCAAATGGTAAGATCAAATACTTGGAAAATGGTTCTCCAAATGTTTATATTGATAACGGATAAGAAATTTGATATGTACACAATTTTCCAAAAAATATAAGAATTACATAATAAGAAATTTCAGATTTGGTAAAAATAAAAAATGTTCCCTTGCTTTGTATTTAAATTGTTAAAAAAAATCATAATTGAAATATATGCTTAAATTTTTTTTTGGAAATCATAATCATAAATCGACTTGATTTGTATTTAACAAAACATTATCATAATTGTAAATCAAAAGAATTATACGACATTGTAAGCCTCCACGTACGAATTATACGACATTGTAACTTGTACCTATTTCGACTCGAGACAATATCCTTTATAAAATTCATATTGTCGAATATATCTACGTGTATAAAATTAAACAAACTTTAGGTAAATGTGATGTAATCATGATATATATATAATATAAAATTGCGAATTAGATGAATTTAAAGCAAACCTGATGAAAACCTGTACGCGTAAATGTGTAATTCACAGCATGAGAGCATGAGAGGACGATGAGTTAATAAAGACAGAATAAAGGAGAGTACATGGTAGAGGATTATATGGAGTATTGTTTACGTGTATTGTGGCCTATATATATATATTTAAGAGTTAACTTTGGATGTAATCTCAATTTTATAGAAGTTTTCCAAAAAAAATATGTGATCTAAAAAATCGGATTCATTTTTATTTCATTATAGAAATAAACATCGGATTCATTATTTTACCCTAACAACATTAGTTAACGATATATGGTGTGATCTAAAAAATCTAATTAGTTAGTTTATTATGGATAATATATGTAGAAGTTTATCTAATAAAGATAAATAATCTTATTTATTAGTTCGTTTCCAAACAAAAAAAGATATGATAATATTGATTAGGGTAACAATAATATCTTTGTGATCTTCTAATTTTAAATATTTTATTAAAAAAATACAAATTACGTTTTAGAAGTTGCCATGCCAAATCATATGTGGTGCTTGACATGTAAGAAGTAATATATGATGTGTTATTTAAAGTAAAAAAAATATATGACATGGAAAATAGAAGGGGCAAGGAAATGTCGACACGTGTTAAAATCTGATGTGGCGTAACGTGGGATTGCCAAGTGGCGAAATTCGACGTGGCGCAACGTGGAGGCTCGAATCCTTAGGAATTTTAATTATATATATAGATTCAAGCTCGGTCATCAAACTAGGTCCTTGCATGACGGTTTTTAAAATCTCTCTACAAAATCGATGTAGGCCCAATAAAAAATATGGTTTTAGCTCATTCATAAATTTAAATGGGCCAGTGACCGTACCAATTGGGCCGAATCTGCAAAATGAAGAAAAGGAGAGAAGTCTTAACACACAAAATGTTATATCATTTTATTTTATTATTTGTATTTGTTTTTTGAAATATGGTAAATTTCATTCCTAAAATTGCTTAAAGGAAGTGACCAATTGCAAAAGTTCGAACTTAGCAACCAATAATCAGTTTTTTTTCTATCAAACACCACCCTTACTCTTGCTATTATAATAAACATGCAGGTGCAGACTCATTCTTGAGTGGGAATGAGGCAAATTGGGTTGTCAATAATGCCAAACCTCATAACCCTAGCTCATGTTGGTACTCTATCCCTGTTGGCCATCCATGTGATAAAAGAGCATCGCGGACAACATTTTCCCAACCAATCATCGACTTGTGATCGAGTTTTCACACGATCATACAACCTATGGGTTAACTCACTGCGTTCTCAGATCCTTTCGGAGACGAGCTTGCATCACCTTGTGATGTTAAGGCATGGGGATTTACTAAATTTACATCACTTAAACTTTAGAATCCTTCTACTCATCAGTTTCACACACTTCCTTTCTTGCATTCTATTAGATTGGGCCTAGCTATCTCTTCCTTTAACGAATATGGACGTCGGCGTTGGATACAATGAATCAACAAATGACTACAATTATCGAGCTATATGTTATAGTGAGTTTAGTTGTACTAGCTAGTTTATAGTGACACGTCAGCTTTGTGTGTGTTAAAACAAGTATGTTAGTTTGTTAGAGCATGGAGTATAAGTAGTTGTAATTGAGACCAGATACAGTGTATGAGAGCGTTCTAATTCAGTCATGAATTCTCTCTCGTTTCTCTTCTTTCTTTCCTTTCTAGATCATTCTTTCATGGTTGCTTGATTCTTGATATGGTATCAGAGCACGAGCTAATCAGCTCGATTGTTCTTCGATTCTGAATTCCGCATTATCATTTTCTGGTTCGTCAATTCTGGTTTTCTGTTTTACCAGACAACGAATTTCTCTTCGGTTCCAGTTTTCTTTGAAGATCAACATCTAGGTCAAGCTGAAAATCATTAACGCTCGGAATTTCTACTTCTCTAGCAATCAAGGATCGCAGGAGATGAGTAATCTTGACGATACAGCAAACAATTACGATCAGAATAGGATGATGTCACAAACCGCTGGTAACTATGCCGATCCTCTTTTCTTGTCGAATTCTGATCATCCAGGAAGTGCTCTTGTGGTACTGAAGTTTAATGGATCGAATTTCCATAGTTGGAGTAAATCGGTCAAAATAGCTCTTGGTTCTAAGATGAAATTAGGATTTATAACCGGAAGCATACTGAAACCTGAAGAAGATGCACCTGATTTCGAAAGGTGGAAGCGCTGTGATTGTATGGTGCTAAGTTGGATTTTGAACTCCATGAATGGAGATATTGCAGAAGATTTCTTGTATGTTCAATCTGCAAAGCAGCTTTGGGATGACATTGTTGAGCGCTTTGAGGAATCCAGTGCACCTATGTTATATCAATTACAGAAAGAGCTGAGTCAAATTAAGCAGGAGAATTTGAGTGTTGCTTCCTATTATAGCAAACTCAAGCGTGTTTGGGATGAAATATAGATGATTGAAGGAATTCCTGTGTGTACTTGTGGTGCATTGGAGCGATGCTCATGTGTCTTGATCAAGCGGATCTATGAACGAGAGTCCACCACCAAGTTGATGTAGTTTCTTATGGGGTTATCTGACTCATATGAAACTGTTCGGAGCACTATTCTTGCTTATGATCCATTGCCAAATCTCAACAAAACATATCAGATGGTACAACGGATTGAGAAAGGCAAAGAGATAACTGGTACTGTCACTTTTGAGAGGAATGCTTTGTCAGTCAGTAGACAGATGAGTAGGAATGCTGGTAACAACAAGAATTCTGGGAATGTGAGTCACAACAATGAAGGCAATGGATCAAACTCCAAGACTCATGGTTCAGGTGCTACTTCTGGGAACAATGGAGGTTACAATGCTGGTTCTGGTAAGAAAGATAATAAGCGTAACAGGGATGAATGCTATTGTGATCACTGTCATGAAAAAGGTCACATTAAGGATACTTGCTTCAAGATAGTCGGGTATCCTGATTGGTGGAAGGGACCTCGCGATCAATCTAGCAACATAATGGCTGTTAATGTCCATACTGATGCACAGTCTGAGGAGCATACTCCACTTGAGCATAATGATTCATTCAAACCAGATGCTACTCTGGTCAATGCAGTTTTTGCTGAGGTATTGAAGAGAATGAAAGGCAAAGCACCTACAGAGAGCAATTTTGCTAGTTCACAGTCATTTGGCTCAATTAATTTTGCAGGTAATATGAATTCTATCTTGAATGTTTCTTCTCATCATCATCTAGATCAGACTTGGATAGTCGATTCAGGTGCAACAGATCATATATCTTTTAATAGAGACTTATTTTCTACTATGCAACCATTAGCAAAGCCTATTTTGATTGGATTGCCAGATGGTTCAACTCAAAAAGTGGAGTTTATTGGTAAAATTTTTCTTACTTCTACACTGGTCTTGGAAGATGTCATGTTTCTTCCTACTTTTCGACACAACTTGCTATCTGTTCCTAAGATGCTAGCTGATGCTAGGTTGGTATTTGTATTTTTTGCTGATCACTTCCTGGTACAGGACCTTTCAACTAAGAAGGTGGTTGCAAAGGGCAGTAAAGACAGAGGTTTATACAGACTACATGAAGAAGCTGATGGTAGTTCTTCTCAATTTGTGAATGTTGAAGAATCGTTGCACAATGTTTCTGTTTTTCCTTGCAATAAAGCCACTAATTCAGTGTGTAAAGTGCATGAAAACATTGATTTGTCTCATGCCCGGTTAGGACATGTTTCTATAGGGAAGCTTAGGCACATGACAGATTGTGGTTGTTCTCATACCACATCTTTTGATTGTCATGCTTGTTCTTTGTCTAAACATCATAAAATTCCTTTTTCTCTAAGCTCTTCTAGAGCTCAACACTTGTTTGATCTTGTTCATATGGATTTATGGGGTCCTTATAAGACACCCTCTTTGTGTGGTGCTAAGTATTTTCTTACCATCTTGGATGATCATTCAAGAAATGTTTGGACTTTTCTGCTTAATAGCAAGGATCAGGTTGGCCGAATCATACAAGATTTTATTGTTTATGTGGAGAATCAGTTCCAGCTTACTGTCAAAGCCATTCGTACTGATAATGGCACATAATTCTTGAATACCTCTGTTCACAACTTGTTGGCCAAGAAAGGAATTGTTCACCAGAGATCAGCTCCTGGCACACCTGAACAGAATGGGAGGGTAGAAAGAAAACATCGTCACCTAGTTGAAACAGCTCGAGCCATGCGTCTACAGGCTTCTTTGCCAGCTCAGTTTTGGGGTGAGTGCATCTTAGCATCTACCTATCTAATCAATATTCTACCTTCTTCTGTTCTACATTGGGACACTCCTTATGAGGTATTATACAAGACTCATCCTTCTTATGATCATTTGAGGGTTATAGGATGTCAATGTTTTGCCTTAATTCCCAAGCATCAAAGTCCAAGTTTGATGCCACAGCACAAGAATGTGTTTTCTTAGGCTATCCTCCAGGTCAAAAGGCTTATAAACTTTATCACCTTGCTTCTAAGAAGGTTTTTGTTAGTCGACATGTGACTTTTAAGGAACATGTATTTCCTTTTAGCACATCTGTCACAGTTTCTCCATCAGTTTCCACGCATTATCTTCTTATGCGTTTTTATGATGAGGATTCTGATATATTGCATCCAGTTTCTTCCACTTGTATACCTTCTTCTGGTACCCCTATTCAATCTGTACCTTCTCAATCTCATGTCTCAGATACACCACAACTTCATACTCCTGTTGCATCCCAATCCTTACCTGTCCCAACACTTAGTCCTAGTAATGATTCTACCCACTCAGTTATTCCTCCTACTTCTGATCCTGCTTATCATACTTCTTTTCCTCCTTTAACTTGGCCTACACGACACATTAAACCACCATCTCATGTCAAGGATTTTATCTGTTCCAATTTACCCTCTAGACATTCTTCTTCAAGAACTTCTTTGTCTCAATTTTTCAATGTTCAGGATCTCAAACATTATTCTTCTGATTATGTTGCTTCCTTTTTCAATGTTTTGACCATTCCTGAACCTACTTCATATAAGGAAGCCATTAAATATCCAGGGTGGGCTGAAGCCATGGAAAAAGAGTTGCAGGCCTTAGAACATAACCATACTTGGGAACTCACTTCTTTACCTCCTGGCAAGCATGCTATTGGTTCCAAGTGGGTTTTCAAAACCAAGTATCGTCCTAATGGTGAGGTAGAAAGACTTAAAGCTAGGCTTGTTGCCAAAGGTTATAACCAAGTCAAGGATAAAGACTATAAACATACTTTCTCTCCTGTTGCAAAATTCTCTACTGTGAGGGTTCTTCTTGTTTTAGCAGCAGCTAAATCTTGGCCTCTTCATCAATTAGATATTAATAATGCCTTCCTACATGGCTACTTAGATGAAGAGGTGTATATGACTCCACCTCAAGGTTATACTCTTGCTTCTCCTGGTCAAGTATGTCGGCTTAAGAGATCACTTTATGGTCTTAAACAGGCTAGTCGACAAAGGAATTTTGAGTTGTCTCGACACCTTATTTCTCTTGGTTTTGTGCAATCTAAACATGATTACTCTCTTTTTGTTAAGAAGACTGCATCTTCCATCACTGTTGCATTGGCATATGTGGATGATCTCTTATTATCTGGAGATAATCCTTCTGAAATAGAGTCCACCAAAGCTTCTTTGGATAAAGCCTTTACTATTAAGGATCTTGGTCTTGCTCGATACTTCCTTGGTATGGAGATTGCTCGATCTTCCTCAGGCATTTTATTGAACCAGAGAAAGTATGTCATTAACCTGCTTACTGATGCTAACATGATGAATTGTAAGGCTGCTCCCTTTCCAATGCAAAGAGGTCTTCATTTATCCTTGGATCAAGGGGATCCTATTTCTAATCTTGAGTCCTATCGACGACTAGTTGGTAAACTTCTTTATCTCACATTGTCTCGGACTGATATTGCTTACACTGTGCAACAATTAAGTCAGTTCTTGGCTTCTCCTCGACAACCACATCTTAATGCAACCTTATATCTCCTTCGATACTTGAAAGGAACTCTTCATTGTGCTCTGTTTTATCCAGCATCATCTGATTTGCAACTTTATGCGTATTCAGATGCTGATTGGGGTAGTTGTCCCTTTACATGTCGCTCTTTTACTGGTTTCTGTGTATTTCTGGGTAACTCTCTTGTTTCCTGGAAAACTAAAAAGCAGAAAACTGTCTCCAAATCTAGCACGAAGAGTGAATATCGTAGTATGTCTGCTACAGCTAGTGAGGTTGTCTGGTTGGAAGGCTTACTATAGGATTTAGGTGTTGTTGTTCATCTTCCAATTTCTTTATGTTGTGACAACCTTGCTGCTGAACACTTTGCTGCTAATCCTGTGTTCCACGAGCGTACAAAGCATCTTAGGATCGATTGTCATTTTGTGAGGGATATGGTTCAACAAGGATTTCTTTCTACTACACATGTCCCAACATATTTGCAGCGGGCTGATCTTATGACCAAGCCTTTAGGAGCACAGCACATCGGTTTCTTTGTGTCAAGCTAGGACTTGTATTTGACAATCCATGTCTAGCTTGAGGGGGGATATAGAGCTATATGTTATAGTGAGTTTAGTTGTACTAGCTAGTTTATAGTGACACGTCAGCTTCGTGTGTGTTAAAACAAATATGTTAGTTTGTTAGAGCATGGAGTATAAGTAGTTGTAATTGAGACCAGATACAGTGTATGAGAGCGTTCTAATTCAGTCATGAATTCTCTCTCGTTTCTCTTCTTTCTTTCCTTTCTAGATCATTCTTTCATGGTTGCTTGATTCTTGATAACAATTAAAACCAGATCTTCATATAAGATTATTCATTGATCAGCACACTTACATATTATAATTAACAAACCAAATGATTATTCACTTAGTACGTACACTTACATATTACAACATAACAAATGATTACTTACTTAGTACACACACACATATATATATATATTACAACAAATCACCATTTTTCACTCCCCAAACGCGTCATTTTATTCATAATAAGATGAGATCTCATTATTCACGAAGACAAATTAAGTGTAGTGCTAGGTGTCTAAGATGAAACATTGTTAATAAGAGAAGAGGATGATCGTTTGAGCATTGTACAGTCTTGCTGAACCAACTTGGACCTTATTTCTGTTGGTATACGGACAGGCCGGTAGTTCTTATCAAGCCAAACTAGAGTGGCCTTGCCTTCAAGTATTGGCTGTCAATTAAGCAGAATTGTGGAGTTGAATTAGAGTAAGTGAATGAGATGAAACAAGAAGAAAGAGAATTGTCAAGTTTTTTAACACACCTCTAGATTTGGCAGCTTGTAAAATCGATGTTCGAAGTAGAAGCGAGCAGCCGAGGAGTCGGTCACCCCTACTCTTACCACAAACTTGTCTCCACTCTGATCATATAATATATATCACACGCCATAAGTTCTTGGTTAAATTAGACCATAGACCGAATGAAATTTTGGCGACAGTTTTTTTGGTCTAGGGCACTATACATGAGAATCGAAACGAAGACCTCATGATACACTATAAAACCGTAGCCAATGGACTAAATGCCCAAAGGCTTTTGGCGACCTTATTATGTGAACTACGATGAAACTAACCGAAAATTTCCTAGATTTTAGCATAACCATTATAAGAGATTTCAACATGAATTAAAACCTTCAATATCTTTAGTGAGGCATGCTTGTAAACTTGAAAAAATGATCTCAATTAAATTGTCATTTGTGAAGGGGCGTATGGAGGTATAATAACATACTCTTAGAGGTGCAATGAATTTGAGGGACAACTCAGAAAGTGCAAAAGCTTCCCCAGAGCGAACAACTTCATCAGTAATGACACCAATGCTCTCCAATAGTTCATGATGTGCTGCACAAAAGCCCAAAATTAAAAGAGGGAGTTATAAATAATAAGCATTTGTACATAAGTATACATTATATTAAGTGTATTTGTTATTTCAGTAGAAATAAGAATTAAATATTTGAAATAAGGTGGGATTTAAAGTATTGAAGAAACTAATTAAACATAGAGCCCTTAAAAAGTAATATAATAAATAAAGATTGAATCGTTATATATATTCATGGTTCGGTTTCCTTGGAACCGGGGAACCGAATCGAAAAAAAAATCGCCGATTTTGGAATTGAAACAAGAAACGAATCGAAACCGGCGGAATCGAGGGGTCAACCTGTTTCGGTCTCGGTTCCACGTTCCTTGGAATTGGGAACCGACGGTTCTTTCCGTTTTGAACCGTCGTTTCTCGTTCCGAAACCGGCGATTCCACTGTTTATTTAAGTATTATTTTTTGAAAATTAAAGTTAAATTTTATGATTTTGAGGTTTTTTGGGTTAAAGTTAGAGTTTGAGGTTTATTTTTATGTAGGATCTAGTTAAAATATAGAGTTTGGACACCTAAAATTTACTTAAGCTTAAAAATAATTTTTTTAAATAATTTTTTATTTTAAAAATGCTCCCCAAACTGGAACTTAATCGACGGACCGAGGTTAGTTGGTCGGACCCATGACTAGTTATATATATTTCTGATAAAGTCTGATGTGCCAATATAACGTGAGGGTTCACAAGTCCGTCCGTGAACATAAATCTATTAGATTCCATCATAAAATCAAGGGAAATTCCGTTTGGTACCCTTGAACTTTCCACTTTTCCAACTGGGGCCCTGAAAAAAAAAGTATTCCAGCTAATACCCCCGAACTTTTAAACAAGTTCGCTCCGTACCCCTAACTTTTTTTTTTCCGTTAATTGATATCAACTTCCGTTAGATTTGTTAATTAAAAAAATGGAAAAAGCAATCAAAATAATAAAAACAATATTTTAACTCAAAAACAAAAATATCTCATATTTATCCGATGGATCTGGATCTAATTACTCAAATTTCTTGATCCACCAAAACCACATCTATAACCATCACAACAATGCATCTCAGATCCACAGTTAAACTTTCATCACAATCTCCAACCTATCTACACCAATAGTAACCCTAAACACAATCACAATTTCCTCTCTCCTAGATCTCTTCCGATGAAGCAATTTGGAGCAAATGAGGCACGAAAAATGGGTGGTCGAGATCCGACGTACAGAGGCGAAAGTAAGGAAAATCCTCCTCCCCGGCGCTTCCGCATCCCACCGTCACTCCAACACCGAAGAACTCCGAGAGCGAGGTACCTGACAGATCGTTGTCGCCTTTGTTAGATCTGACGTTCGACGATTCGGAAGATGTCGGATCGGAGATTTCTTCTTCTGCAACATTGAATGTCTCCTGAGATTGATTGGATGATGCCTTATCCAATTGATGCTATGTAGATTTGTTTTCTTTCATGTTTATTTTCCTGTAATATGGTATCTCTTGTAAGAGAAATTCTCATGCTCAAAACTCAAAAGCAATCAATTTTTTTCCCACGTTTGAGATTTGTGGGATCATTCGAGTTTTGTGTAATTTGAGTAATCAATTGATTCTTGTTAGGTTGTAATATGTCAACTATTATCATTAATATAACTCAATTGGATCTTATTAATTAGTTGTAATCTTCTTGTGAGGTGCTAACTGATTTCCTAACATTTTGTGGTGTCTTGTATGATTCAAACTTGAAAGAGATTGAAGAGGGAGCAGTGGCCTTAATTTGTTGCAGAATATAAAAAATAATGTGAAGAAGAAGATTTTTAGAGGTTAAGGATGTGAAATTAATGATGATTAGTGAAAGAAGATGGGAACTGTTAATAGTAATGGCTACAAAGAAGATACAGTGGGGTAATTCAGAATTTTAATTTTTGGAAATCTAACGGGGTTGATGAAAATGAGAAAGAATCAATATAAAGGGGTACGGGCCAAACTCTTAACAAAGTTCAGGGGTATTTTTTGGAATAACTTTTTTTTCAGAGCACCATCCAAAAAAATAAAAAACTCAAGGGTACCATCCGGAATTTCCCTAAAATTAATTAACTATAAGACGAGCGAACTAGTACTTAGATATTAGATATTTATTTTCATATTTTTAATGCGGCAAGATCTTTCACAATATTAGATAAATAACACTAACCATGTTGACAATAGCTTGCATAAACGGCATTGTTGACCACTCCATACTGATCCACTTCATAATCACGCACTTTGAGCTCAACATCCAGAAAGTTGCTCATCCTGAAACCAAAAAAATTGAAGCAAATGTTTCGCTTTTTTTTTGGTAGATGAAGCAAATGTTTCTTAGCTTAAGAAGTATTAAGGAAATATCTATTTCCTTAATAAGAAGACGATCACAAATATTTTGTTATATCAATTTTTCTAACCTATGTACTAAGCTTAAAAATGGTAATATATTTTAAGATTGTATTTATTTAGATTTAATTATTTTTTCAATATGATTTATTAGTTTCTTATTAGGGTTTTAGTTTCCAAAATTAGTATTCTTAACCTATATCCTAAGGACATAAGATAGAAAAACCCTTGTTATATTAAGTAGCTAGCTAAAACGATCGCAAATGGGGGAAGACGAGAGACGAGAGAGATTTTACGCTTTGTGGCTTTTGAATTCCAACGGCGGAAGGGTATGGGAACACTGAACCCGCCGACGAGAGTGGCCAAGGGTCGCCGGGGAAAAGGGACGTTGAAGCGGAGAACATGCCGGACGACGGTGAAGGGGGCCGTTCGTCAAGCGAGGATTGGCACGTGAGAAGGGGAGGGTCACGTGAGGAGGCGTCACAAGTGATTGCCACATGGTGTAGGAGCTAGACGTGCAGACTTGGATACTACCGGATTTTTATGCTTATGAGACTTGGATATATGGAACATTAGACCTTCCTCTAGCTATATATATAGGGCAGGCTCGGCGCTTACAATCTAAGTTCCCACCCAACTAAATCTATAAAGTATTTTTTTGTCTCTAACCATTTATTTTTCACCTTAGCAGTTAATTATTATCATTATTATTATGATAGAGTTTGACTAATATGTGTACATGAACACACAATAACATACAACTGGAAATATCAAAGAAAATTGATTCAGGTGGTAAGCGGCCTGTTCCATATCTACGAAGTCTGGGGTTCAATTCTAGTGGATGTAAAAAATTTCTTTTGAGAGACTCACCCGTCAAAATCAGAGTTACAATCCGGATCGAACTGGATGTAATCAAGACAAAGCTCTGATGAACCAATGGACATAAAAAAAACATACTAAGTGAAAATTAATCAATTTATTTTATTTGTCTAACCTCCGTCAACACGCTATGGTATAAGACGGACAGTCCTTTAATATTACACGTACGGCATTGGATAATATAGTTATAGTGCTGATCAGAACCTCCACGTACACCTCCAACTAATTGCACCTTTTATATTCTAATTTTATGAATCTTAGCTTCCAGTCATCACGTCAATTTTATTGCACCATGTGTGAAGAAGTTTATTCGTATCAGGAAATTAAGTAATAAATTATCTAATATATATATATATTTAAGTTACTAATTTTAACACCAATTAATTTTAGGATGAAACTTCTTAAGCTTATATGATGGATATATTACGCATGTGCGTTGGGATAGTCTCCCTCTCCGTTTGTATTTGGCCCACCGAACTTTGACATAGGATCAGTAGGGTTGATCTTGGGTCCCTAGTTATTTGAGTCAAGCCAGAATGATCCCCGCCCGTTATATTGGGCTAGCCCATCATGATGGCGTGATTTGGGCTAGTTATTTGGGCTCGTCGATGATCCATTGACTTTAAGGCCATTATGTTGTCAAGTGCCAACTAAGCCAGGCTAGTTGACACTTAAGGGGGCGTGTAAGAAATCTTATCCCCATCAAAAAATTAAGTAATGAATTGCCTAATATATGTGTTAGAAAGCGAAGCTTTGATTTTGATGGTTCCAAACTTGAAGGAAGTTGACAACATGAATTCTTCTATTAAGTCGTGGACATGTGAGAAGTCGCAAATATGTGAACCAAGACGGAATAGAAGAGTTGGTAGAATGTGAGCTGAAGTCTTTGACAGGTCGTCAACTTACGCAAGTGAGGTGGCCAACTTCGAAGCTGTAAAACAGGTCGTCGACGTGTGTCACGTCCCCGACCTATGCAAGTCACATGGCCAACCTCAAATATGTGATCCAGGTCGTCCATGTGAGCCAGGTCGTTCACGTGAGCCAGGTCGCCGACCTGACAGGAAGGCGGACTGAAAACGCGTGAGAAGATTGTGCGAGATATCAGATCAGTTTGGTTAAGGAAAGAATCTTCTCAAAACAAGAAAGGACGTGGATCTTGCTTAAGCCCTAAGGAGTTTGTTTATTGTAATATTTATTTTATCCTTAGGAAGATTTATAAGGATTAGATTTATATTATCTTCCTTAATTAATAAAGGAAATAATATATCTCTAAACCCTAGTGTGCTAGCCTATATAATTCGTGGTTATTAGGTTAGAAAATGAGTGAGTTGATATTGCATATTAAGGGAGGGAAAACCACGAGCTTATACTCCATATTTGTGAAAGAGAAAAGATAGAGTGACTCGTTCGTGGGATTCGATCGAGTGGTGAGACGTAGGCTTGTTAGACGGGTTGAGGGTTGTGGTTACTCGGTTCACAACGAGTTCTAGAGTGCTTGGGAAGTAGGTCTTGATCCAGGGTATTCTTGTAAACAATCCAAAAGATCAATAAAGCAAGCTACGACTTTTAATCCTTCCAAGCGAGAACTTGGAAGGGAGTGCTTTTCACACTTGATTGATTGAGTTCATCGATCAAGTGTTTCCACTATAAAATATTGGTGTGTCAAGTAAGTCTTTTCTGTTAAATTAAATTTCCGCTGCGTATAGACTCAGGTTGGTGACTTTGTCTAAGTCGACAACCTTGACTAGGTTGGCGACTTTGGCTAGGTCAACGACCTAGAAGTACTAACGATCCTACAATATGTACTCATGGGTTACTCTTTCTATCACAAATTGGTTACTCTTTTTATCACAAATTGGTTTTAGGATGGAACCATATAGACTTATATGATGGACCTTTAACGTATGTGTGCTGGGACGGTCTTCTCCTCCATCTCTATTTAACCCACCAAACTTTGACAGTATGGCACAGTTACCAAAACAATCATATGATTATGTGCAGGCTAATAAAATGGACACCTATTTTTTGATGTAAATGGTTCATCAATTTTGACTTTCTAAATTTCTTTTACCTCATTTATATTCGTAAATCAAAACTACCTATAGTATAGGTAGTTTTGATTTACATATTGTTAGTTTTGATGCACACTTATTAATAAGATGTATATTTTCTAAGGTTGTTTTATTGTACATACAATTAGTTTTGATACATAAATATATATCTAAGTACATAGTTTTGATACACATTCTGCCAATTTTATGCACACGTAAATGTGATGCACTTTTTAATTATTTTGATGCACACAACTCTTTTTTGATGCACAATTGACCATTATTTTGATGCATAAATATATATATAAGATGACTGTTTTGATGCACATTTGACTAGTTTGTGCACACACAGACATTTTTGATGCACACTAAATCAAGATGCACATTTTTAATTGTTCTCATGCGTGCACATATGACTATTTTGATGCATAAACCCATATCAATATATGATGCCAACTTTAATGAACATTTGACCAGTTTTGATGCACACACGGACAATTCTGATGCATTAAAAATAATTTTTGATTGATGCACATCGCGTCTATGTCCCTTGTCTTCCGTTTTTTAAATTGGTATGTGTCATATTTTTTCCTAACTAAAAGTGAAACAATCAATATCATTGTTTTCTTTCCATCCAACGGTTAATGTTTATTCGTATTTCGCATCTAGGCGTCCTTTATCACTCAAACCGGACCCTTATAATTAATTATTATTAAGCATCTAATATTAATTGGAGAAGGATAACGTTTGAACCGCTTATTATATGCTTTAGCGGACAAATCATATTAGGATTGCTCCTATCATGAAAACAGGGGACGATCTCGACAATCCGTTTTATTCTAGTCATGCGTATATAAGTATGATAGGTTTAGGTTATTATATACATATTTTTTTTTATTGAGGATAACTCTAAGGAGCCACGTCGTGCAATTATGGTTTATGAAGAAACCAAGATGATCAATTGTGTATGATTTGAGGTTGTGCAGACGTTTAGAAACAAAGGTTCATCGCTAGGAGTTGTATACATTTAGAAACCGAAATATACGTTTATAAATTCGATTTGTTTAATAAAGTTAATAAACTTGATTGATATATAAAACTTGTCTTTCATTTACTTGATTTGTTTATTTCTACAGCCTAGCTCACAGATCCCTCGCCCAATCCAACAAAGTATCTATATAGAAAAAACTAAAGATTGACGCAAGTGTACCATAAGATAAAAAATACATTTGCTAATCTTTCTGACCAAATACAATAAAAATTGACCGGTTCAATGAACGTTTTAACAAGTCTTAATCTGAATAGGACCCTAAAACGCCCTAAAATGTGTATGTGTGAATAAAAAGATTGACGCACACCTACCTTTCTCTGTACATGCAAGTCTTTGGCAAATAATGGTTTATGAACATTTACGGTTTTAAGTAAGTATTGGTAAGTTTGAACTTAGGCAAACAATTAATAATAGGTTTGATTTAATTACTATTTGTCCTGGGTGGACGCTTGGTCCGTTATTGCAGCCTACGCTTAATCAAAGTTGTGCTTTCATCCTCAACTTGCTCGGTATTCATTTCTCTTGCTCCTGATTATAGTTAGTTTGTCCACGGTCTTGATTGATCGAATACGAATACACTACCAGTTAGTTTGTTAAATGAAAGCATCTAGTTCTCCGTTAACCCAAACTCACATTTCTAGGGGCAAAGACTTGTCCGGATGGTGCATACGGATCCAATCAGCGAATGGAAGATATTGTTTGGTGGATCGTGATGTCCAATTTTTCGAAATTATAAAGATCTTGCAGGAGTCATATTCTACCCTTCAGCTCTCTAATATGTAAGCATTTGGTTTTCTATTACCTTTATAGATCAATATGCCGAATTGTGACATTTTGAAAATGAAGCTATATATGTATATGTAGGTATGTTGAGTTCAAATCCTATGTGCCAGCATGCAAATACTCGAGGCAGAAAGCAGAAAGCTTGGGAATCAACTTCATTCCCGCGGAGACGATCGGGAAAGTGGCCTAAATTAGAGAGAGAATGTTAGCTGCTCAGAGTCGCCAGAAGTCCTATGCAGATAAGAGGCGTAGGCCGTTAGAGTTTGAGGTCGGAGCCCATGTTTGGTTAAGAGTATCGCCTACCCGCGGAGTAAGAAGATTCGGGGTGAAAGGGAAGCTAAGTCCCCGATATATCGGTCCATTCGAGATTCTGGAGAGAGTAGGCGAGGTGGCTTACAGGCTAGCGTTGCCGCCTGCATTGGAAGGAGTGCACCCTGTATTCCATGTTTCCCAGGTGAGACAGTACGTTCCGGATCCTAGGCACAGACTGAATTATGAGGATTTGGTGGTGAAACCAGATCACACTTTCCGGGAACAACCGCTGAAGATTTTAGATCGATGAATGAAGAAGCTGCGGAACAAGGAGATTCCCCTGGTGTTGATTCAGTGGTCTCGACGGGGAGTCGAGGAGGCCACTTGGGAGACGGAATCCAGAATGAGTGAGAACTATCCAGAGATCTACCCGGGTTTAGTAGAGGCGTTTGAGGGGAAGGTTAGTAATTAGTGAGTTTATTTCAGATTCGATGTTTGCTTCGTGATCCTTGTTTGTTTGACTTATTGTTTGACTGTTTAAATTTCGTTGACGTGTCGTGTACTTTGGATAGCTAGTGTTGGTTATTTACCGTTGTCAATCAGTTCCGGTTCGGGGACGAACCTCTTTAAGGGGGAGAGGTTTGTGAAAACCTCGAATATCTTTCTGTCGTTATCTTTCTTTCGTGTAAAAGTTTCGGGACGAAACTTTTCTTAAGGGGGAGTGTATGTAATATCCAAGTTGGTTCTCGGTACATTTTATTTCTCATGTTTCTGGTTCTCGCGTTGGTCTTTGAAATTTCGTTACTTTAAATTAATCTTAAAACTAAAATGTTGTTTAAACGAAAATAGTACATATATGTTTATATGAAAAGGGTATATATGTATGGGTATATGCATACATTAATGGATTTACAATAGTAATAATAATAATTATTATTATAATAATAATAAGTAATTAATCTATCAACCTTTAATATATTATATTATTAAGTGTTAAAGGTCTATCTTTTAACTTAGATAACCTAGGTATCGTACTATATAATGCGATTTTCTCTGTCGGCCACCACTTCTTCTTTAACCTTCACTGCCTTCCCAAAGCACACCTATTTTTTTCGTTAACCTATTTTCGTCGGCATCTTTGACCGCCCCTCACCCGCCTAGGTCTTCGTTCCATTCGACAGTCTCATCGTGTCTAGCCATCGGTTCACCAGTCTTGAGTGCCTCCAGTGCTAGACGATCATCGTCGTCCGAGTTTTCTTTGAGCTATTTCTATTATCGTCCGACCCGATCACCGTCTTCGATCGATTCTGGTGAGTAACCACCGAGAGCCGTCCTTTTTCTTATTTGGTCAAGTTATTTAATTGTTAGATCAGTGTGGGTGTGCAAACTAATTAATAGTCAAGCTAATAGTAATCAAGTGGGTTGTTCGTTTAGGTTAGTGGTAGAATGTTATTATATTAGTATTCATAGTTAGATAGATTTTGGAGGATAGTTATTGATATGGTTTGTAGTTTAGTCGGGGGTTAAGTTTTAATTGGCTGTTAATGGAATATAAGAACATGTATTTTGTATGCTGAAAATAGTAAGGTTCGTTAGTAGTTTGTGGGAGAAGAGTTTAATCAGTGTTAGATGTGTAGAAGGCTAATACTAATCTGGAGTTTATCCAACAAGTTGGGTTTTGAGAAATGTTATTTAGATTGATGGAGGATGGTTGGGTGATGTGTGTAGATTGAGTTTGGGGTGTCGGTTATACATATAGAAATACTTGTTAGAGATCACATAGAGAAGAGATCTATTAAGTTACAATTAGTAGAAATACTTGGTTATATAAGTTTTAGGGTGAAAAGTTTTTAGATGGGGTTTTGTACAAGTTAATTAGTAATCAATCGATCTTTTCACGTGAGTGGTGGCTAGGCTAAGCTAATTTTAGGCTAGCTAGTAGAATAAAGAGGTGATTTTGGTTGTAGTTAATAACAGGAGTTAGTGACGGGGATCAACTAGTAAATAGATAGTAAGAGTTGTTGGTTTAAACTTAGTGGGTTTGGAAGGGAGCTAAGAAGGCTAAGTTAGTGGTTCAAGGTCGATCTTGTTTAGTAGTTCTTTTAAAATTCATAAGTTTTCGCGTTACTAAATTTATCGTTAATATGTTTAGGAGATCTCATTTGTTCAGACTCTTGACTTTCTGTGTTTATCAGAGACAATACACTTGAGGTAAGTCGTTTTTCGACTTGCTCGGTTCTTTTCTCCCTTGTTAGATTGCGTATCGATATTGTAGGACGGGTTTTGGGAACTAGTCCCGAATACCTTTTAAATTATTTCGAACTCCTTGTGTGTTGTGTGCGTTAATGATTTTAAATGTATTTTATCGGAAATTATTTTGGAACGTTTTCTCTGTGTTGGTACCGTTTCCGATACGGCCCATTGTAGCTGGTGTTGAGGAAGAGTTGGCTACTTTGACCCGTGTGACTGGGAAAATCGTGCCCCTTCAAAATGAAAATTATTATCTGTGTGTTTTTGGCAAGTGCTCCAGTGGAGGCTTAGCCAGGGGTTAGAAGGGAGATTGTGAAGTGGAGTGGGAGGGCCTGCCTCTGCACTCAGCGCGGTGATGAGCGCCTTGGAAGTCGGATCGTGGACAAAGGAAGAATTGCATTGCTGTGTGATTGTGATTGTGATTGTGAATGCGTATGTGACTTGTGTGACTGATATAACTAATTTAGGTATTGACCTCTAGAGTTATGATTGCGATTGTGGATTTGTATGTTGACTTTAGATAACTGATTTCAAAACGTTCTACAGTTTCCATATTCTTTCTAGCTTGGTAGATTAGACGCTGACCCTTCGGGGAACATTTTTCAGTTATAGGTATGAAACAGGAAACCATGCAGGAGCCTTGGCCGGATGGTGGAGTGGATCGTTGACGCACGTGTCATTAGTTTGGGATTTTCGGGAGGATTTCGGGAGGATTTATTATTATTACTAGCTCTGTTGAATTATTTTAATTGTTAATTTGTAAGTGTTGTTTGGAATATTTCGAAGAAATTTTGGGAAAAGGTTACTTGGTAATTTTTGTTTATGCATTTGGGCATTCAAACATGTTTTATATCGAATTTTATAAATCTGAAAGTTGGATGTTTTCACTTGTTTCTCGTCGTGCCCGCGTTGTAAGATCCTACAGTGTAGTTGTCAACCTAAATAATAGTACCTTGTAAGGTCTATTCCCTAGTAGCGCCTCGTCGAAAGACGGGGTGTTACAATATTAATTTACATATGATATAAGTATTATAATTTAAATAGTAAAAATAATATTGTTTTAATATCACGATATTATTTTGATATAATGCTATTTTGATAATCATTAAAAGTAGACGCTCTCGATCTGTTAGGATGACTCAAACCTGCACAAAAACCACAACTAATTGACTCAATTTATCGGTAAATTTTAATGGCATGAAGCAAAACTAAACTCGAACCCGAACTCGACTGAATCTACTCGATTAATTGGTTTAACATTAAGGGACTAATAATTCTTTACATATTTATTAAGGGATACGCAAAATGTATACCAATAATATCTTATTTTTTAAAATATCGTTTTTAATATTTATGTAGCAATTGACTCAATTTATCTGTAAATTTTATTCGTAGGGTTTAGTACTCGAACACGCACAAAAAGCGAAATGACTTAATCAATCCATAAATTTTAACAACATGAACTCGTACTCAACACGAATCCGAAATGACTGAACCTAAACTTAATTAAAATGACCCGACTAATCAGTTTAATAGTAAAGGATCAATAATATTTATTTATTTATGTACATATGTGTAATATTAAAAATTAACATACTTATGAATAGAAATTTAATATATTGTAAGACACAACATATCCATACCGAATTAATTAAAAAATTGTCATACTTACTAATAGAAAATTAGTATAAAAAATCAACATGTTTATGGATAGAAAATTTAAAAAGTTATCATACTTCTGAACAAAAAATTAATATAAGAAAATTTAAAATCTACAATTAAAAACATGGTCCATATTAATTTAAAATTTTGATGACAATATTGCATTTAACTATCATATTTATAGATAAAAAATTAATATATAAAATAAAAAATATTTATAGATGGAAAATTTAAAACTTATCATTCTTATTTGTAGTAAATTAGTATTGAAAAATCTAAAATTATTATGAAAACATGGTCAATATTAATTAAATTTGTTATCATACTTATAAATAATAAAAAATAATATAAAAAATCTGAAAATTAATATAAAAATACATGATTAAAAATATGTCTCATACTAATTAAAAAACTTATTATTCTTTTGAATTGAAAGTTAATATAAAATAATAAGAAAATTTAATATTGAAAATTCGCAATTTAAAATATGGTCCGTATTTCATACTCATGGATATAAGAGTTATCTATTTCATTTAGAGATAGTAAAATTAATTTATATGAGGTATTAAATTAAAAAAGGTATTTGGGATACTAAATTACTATTTTATATTTGCCATACTTATGGATAAGAACTTAATATTAAAAATTTATAATTTAAAATATATTTACAAATAGAAAAATTAAATATTTTTTTTATATTTTACCACATTTATTGATAAAAATTTTTATCTATTTTACTCTAATAGATTAAGTTACTATTTTTTATGTGTCATATATATGGATATTGATTAACCGATTTAAGATTAAGTGATCAGCAATTTTTAATTTTTATGGTTCATATTATATAAAAAGGTTGTAATAATTATGGATAAAATATTAATATAAACAATTTTGTAACTAACAATATGGTTACTAAGACATTAAAATTTAATGACAATATTGCATTCAACTTTCATATTTATAAATAGAAAACAAATATATAAAACTCAACATATTTACGGTTGAAAATTTAAAATGTTATCATTATTATTTACATAAAATTAATATTGAACTTAAAAAGATAATTAATAAGAAAATATGAAAAAAAATATGAATAAAGATTGAATTTTTGTAAAGATAAAAAATCTTCTATATTTACATGAATAAGACAAAAAGAAAATTAAGGAAAAGATAGTGTAAGTTTTTTATCCAATTTCAATTTAGGCAAGTAATCATCTAGATCATGAATTTTTATAATTTTTTATCAAATTTGATTTAAGATAAGTATTTTTCATAAAAAAAAATATAATGATAAAATAATTTTCTTAATTTTTATTTAAATTTCAAATTAAACATTTTTAATATAAATAGATAGAAAGGAGTTTAATTGAAAATATAAATAAAAAATTATTATTTTTAAATATAAGGTGGTGCCAAATTCAATGTGGTGACTTCAAAAGATAAAACAATTTTCATTATTTTTTTAAAAATTCGAATTTAAATACATTTTCATAGAAATATATAAAAATGAATTTAATTGAAAAATAAAAATTAATTTTATTAAAAATTTGTTGGAGCCAGATTTAATGTGGTGGCTCGAAAAGGTTTGGATTTAATATATAGTTATAGATAGATTAGTATATTTTATCTATATTGTATGGATAGAAGATAATTTAATATTACATGAACATGAACATGAACAAAGATAAAAATAATGGTTAGAGATAAAAATTTATCCAAACTCATAGTAAATTGAAAGAAATATATAAAATATTATAAAATATATTTTATCTATACTATATGAATAGAAGATAATTAAATACAAATAATATAAATAATAAAAACGATATATTATTTAAAGGAAAAAAATAATTGAACAAAGGAATAAAAATATGTTAATAAAATAGAGGTAGTATAATCTACGTACAATATTATTAGACGGGTACAACAATTTGTTTATAATAATTTTTTATTAAAATTTGAATCAATTTTTTCCACATAAATATATATAAAGGAATTTAATTGGAAAAAATAATATAAATAATTTTTTTAATATAAGGTGTGGCCAAAATTACTGTGGTGGCTAGAAAATTTACAACTTTAATATATAGTTAATTAGTTATAAATAGATATGACTATTTTTATTTCTAAGATATATATGTGATCACGTGTACATAGTTTTTCTTATCTTTTACAAATATAATAAATATAATGTCCTTTTTTATCTATATTGTTCAAATCTACTAATATTATTTTATTTTTATGTCTATTTGGGGATAAATTTTTGTAAATATTATTTTATCTTTATGTTTACTTGGAGATAACTTTTTTTGCATAATTAACTATTTAAATTATTATTTTAATAAAGGGGTGATGTGGCGCAATGTGGTGGCAGAAATTGCTCCGGCTTTAGTTATTAGTAATAGATTATGATGATATGATATGATGATTTTGTTATATGTGGGGTCTACAATTAATTTTTAACCAATAAAAAATGCCCAATTAAATTTCAACCAATCATATAGGTTTTAAAAACAGGGGTGATGTGGTCCAATCGAAAAAAGACATGTGCTATTTAATACCCCCTCCGATTCAAAATAATTGTCGTTTTAGCTTTGGACATAAGAATTAAGAAAAACATTAACTAAACTCAAAAAGATTAATTTTTTATAAATTTGACCACTCATCACCTTTTTTCAACCAATAAATTAATAACATTAATTAAAAACATATTCCAATAACAATTCTCATAACTCACTCGTAATCAATTGCCTAGAAAGCCTAAAACATCATATAAAATGGATCAAATTTGAAGTGCTAAAACGACAATTAATTTAAATCGGAGAGAGTAATTTTTTTAACCTTCGCTTTAATATATAGTAATGATATTTTATGGTTTTCATAATTCACGAGTTAATGTAAATGATAAAATAAAGAGAAACCCTCAATCAACTAACTAATGAAGGTGAAAATCTCCCCTTGGATTTCTCTCCTAATAGGATTTCATTTATGTACATTTATCTTAGTAATGGTTCCATGGATTATGATGGCAAGCTAGGATTTCTAGTAACTAACATAGCTTCTACAACCCACCTTAATTTATAAGCCTTAACTCGTAAACAACAACTTAATAAGCAACCAAAGACACAAAGTACTAGTCAGGCGAAGTTCCAAGATCTTTATTAACTAGCATTGACAAGGAAACCATTTTCTATTGTCTCTTGTTGAGACTAGTCTTTGCTAGTGAGATTCTCGTCAAGTCTTCTTCTTTAGCGATAATAAAGCTTTAGGACCAAATGGGGTTTTAATGCTTAATTCTATAAGAAGGTTTAAACCATTGGTGGAATGTATGTGTACGTGTGATATGATCAACTTCTTCGATAGTGGAAAACTCTTTACGGAGATCAATCACACATCCATTTCTCTTGTCCTCAATACTAACAACCCTCATCGGATAGGCGGCTTTAAGGCAATTTTATGTTGCTCTATGCTATACAAAATCATTTCCGATCCAAGCTACTCGTCTTCGGGTTCAAGGATAAGATTGGGTTGTTGATTGGGCATCAACATAGCGCCTTTATTCCTGGGCGCTCTATTCGACATAATAGCCAACTTGCGCAAGAGCTTCTTAGAGGCCGGCTATGTTCAAACCAATACCTCTTCGATAATGTGCCCATGAGTTCATTAGCCAGATTCCCCTAATTTTCGACTACGTTTCATTAATCTCAGTAAAGCCTATATCACCTGACACCTATGCTATGTTCGATCTCCATTGTTTTTAGGGCTTCCACAAGGGTTTCTTTCCTTCACAATAGGCATTCGCTAAGGATATCTCATGTCCCCTAGCTTATTTGTTTGTCCTCGCAATGGAATATGTTGGATCGTACCTGGTTAGCTAGAGCTTGGGAACTGGTTGTTAAGCTGTTCCCAAGGCTGCGGAAGAAAATATCGCAAGTATTAAAAGGATAGAGTGAACACAATTCCTTATAGAGGAACCCCACTACAACCAACTAGTTGTATGGGTAAACCTCTACCTCTGCTTGGAGGATTTTGAATGACTTACTTATATTATTGATTTGTTCCTTAGTTACAAACAGCCAGATTCAAACTTCTCTGTTCCTACGAGTTCTACCTAACTCTAGCAACACTAATGAATCTTCTCAACTGAGTTCCTAAGCGAACAACAATCACTAAATAAGTAACTCAAACCTTACACCGAATTGCAGTTCCCTTTCTCCTGGGAACTTGGCTTCACCGTCGTCGAGATCAGACACTCGCCGTCGGGGACTTCTCTTCTTCTTTCTCTTTCTCTGTTGCGGGTATTTGTGAGTTCTGGGAGAAGTACTCAGTCCGATTACTATTCATTTGGCTTTATACTCAAGTGAACTTGGGCTTCAATCGCATCTTTCATTTGTGTCCGAAATGCCCTTTGCTTGATGCCCAAGTTGTACTTTCTTCACATGTGACTTCAATTTGTACTAGGTCAACTTCTTGAAATGATCGGACCGTTGGATCAATCGTGACAGTCTGCTCCTCAGACTGTGCCTTCATCCTGTCCAAGACAGGATCCCGTGATATGCGCTGGTCGGTCCTGTCTTTACATGTGATTTCCCATGTCGTGGGAACTGTCCTCTTCAGAGTTCCTTTGAGAGAAACTCTTCATCGTGTAAACCTGTGATTTCTGGACATTCATGGGAGTTCCCATTTCTTGGGAATTTTTTTCTTTAGAGTTCCCTTGATGGGAACTCTTCATTATATATTTATGTGTCCTTTGGTCATTCATTGGAGTTCTTTGCTAAACCTGTGTTCCTTCGAAACACTTGAATAAAACACATTAGTTCCCATATGGTGTTTTTCATTATCAAAACTGGAGAACGCTGTCGTTGTTACGATGTTTAGAACCAGAGGTCCCAACACCGTCCCAACAGAATACCTTTCCTGCCTCATCAAAACCCGGATTTCAATTTTCATCTAAAATGTAGCCGATCGAAGATCACCTAGGGCTTGTTTGTTTCTATACTCGGAATCGGGTTGAAATAGATTTCACTCATACCCACCACAAAGAAAAGGAATGAGAATGAGTCATACCCAAACCTTATTCCATACCAAACATCAAAAAAAGGATAGGCCATACATAACCCGATGCCTTATACCTTAGGTATAGAACCAAACATGACCCATGCTTTTTGTTGACGTTCTATTGATGTGTAGAGGTGACTTCCACTTTGTCCGTCTTTTAAAAGATGCCTTTCATGAGTTTGGGGACTACTCTTGGTCTTCCAGCCAAGCCAGCTAAATCTAAAATCTACTTCGGTGGTGTCCCTCAAAATACCCTAGACAATATTCAAACTATGCTGGGCTTCTTTATGGGCTCTCTTACTTCATATACCCTCAGATATATCCACATCTTTATGAACATCATCTAACAGTTTATACATTCAACGATGAGAGCTATGAATTTCTCATCTAATCTTACGTCATATACCCTTTAATTATAAGCAATTCTAATAAACTAAATGTTGCCGATGAATTAAAACTAAAAGAAATCTCAAATAATTATAAGCAGGACTCTCCGCCTCTCCCTTCTACCTTAAAAAAATAATTAAAACTAAAAGCACAACTTCATCTTCCATCAATAGCATAGTATTCTATGTAAACAAATTGAGAAGAATAAAATGTAGCTAAAGGCTTCTTTTATTCTAGATTGAACAAGACCATGGACAATAAAATTAATGTAGCAAACGATATGACTAATCATAATGCATGTACCAATTCATGGAAAAGTTTACTAGTCTTAAAAGAAATCTCAATTAATTAACAAAACGAAAACAAATGAAAAAGTGTTCTCAACTCACTTTCCATCAGGATATGGAGAAGACCATGGACAATACACAAAAGGAACAAGTGGAAGCCTCTCAAACTTATGTCCCTTGAAAGCCTCAGATATATCCACATCTTCCTCTTTGCCGCTCCCAAGAACAAGAGCAATGACCCGTTTATCTTTCGCAAACATGTAACAAAACCCGGTTTCGTTGTTCCAAGGATCCAGAGCGATTAGTTGCTTACATCCCTTCAACAAGCCGCCTTCCACACCACCACACAACGGACTAATCCGACATCTTTGCTCCAAGCACCACTCTCCCTTGCCATAGTCCACAATTCGCCACACAAGCAGACTCAGACTATCATCATCACTAAACCACTCGATTTCACAGCATTTCACTACATCTTCATGATCCAAATGCAAGAGATTCACAATCTTTCTTGATCCAACATTATTGTTCACATTGGGCAACGGAATATGGCCAAACCGGTCAGGACTATCAAACGGATCATATGTAACTATAGTCCTTGTATCGCGATCATCAATCCAATGCAAGATACCCTTGTAACAAAAGTCCGGCCCTTGGAAGAAATTCCGAAACACAACTCGCGGGCAACTTACTTCCGAAGCAACATCGATCCAACTCCCGGTGTCAGAAGAGAAGATCTTTATGGCGGCCAACTCGCTTTCTTTATCCCACCTCCAAGGTCTTTGAACAAACACAACTTTGTATCCAATCTTGTACGACGATGAGCTCAACTGATCACGCTGGCAAAGCCGTACGTCCATTGAGCTCGCGATTTAAAGGGAAAATCTATCCGAGGAGGCAAATCAAAGGATTCTTGGGTGAGCGGGTTGGAGACGCAAAGGCTAACCTTATTGTTGTGTACGAGGGTCGATTCGCGATCAAGCTCATGGAATGACTCGGGTTGGGAGAGTACGAGTCCATTGCTAAAGGCCATAGCCCTTGTGTACGGTGGTGACCAAGAATACGATTCATGAGCGGTGTCATGGAGTAGTAATACTTCATGGTGCATATGATCGGCATGGGGCCCACGCGGTAGATTCGCCATGGGAGGGAGCTCCTCCTCCTCATCCCTCCAACTATCCCTAATTTTCATGAGAGGATACACCATTCTTCTCAGTTGCACCAATCCTCGATGATTCTTCATGTACTTTCGAGCTAATTCGGGTCCATGACGGCGGAATTGCATCGGATCGAGACGCTTTTGAAGCTCAAGAGCGTCTTAGGCGGTATTGAGATATTATCCTTCCAATCAAGATAATTTTATTTTAGGATACTATTATTTTGATTCTATCTATCCTAATCTTCCTACGTGTTTATGGATTTGTGCAATCCCTTGATTTGAGCAATCCCGTGTTTATAGCTCTTACTTCTGTAATTAGTCATACGCTCCTTGTATAAATTTGCAATCAATACAATGGGAAAATCAACCTTTTCCACAATCTTTACTGTCTTATATGGTATCATCGTAGCCTTCGATCCTCAACCATGAGTTCCGATGGCCAAAACACCAATGCTTCCGCCACACAAATTCTCTTCACGGCTGCCGGCGGCGCCTCGGCAAACCTCCAGTTTCCGCCGCTCGCTGTCCGTCTTGATCGAACAAACTACTTTCTCTGGCGTGGGACTGTCCGCTCCGCGCTCGAGGCTTATGAGATTGACTCGTTCTTGATCTCCGACAATGCTCCACCATTTACCTTGCCGCCCAAGACGGGTTCTACTGTCCGTGAACCGAATCCAGCCTTTTCGGCGTGGAATCGCAAGGACAAACTCATTCTATTGTGGCTTCGCTCGACGCTCACAACTCCTATGTTGGGTCATGTGGCTCCTGCAACCACAACCTCTGAACTCTGGATTATGCTGCAACTGATGTTCCACTCCCAAACTCAGGCACGTCAGATGCACCTCAAGCAGCAACTCCAAACGCTCGGCAAGGGCACTATGTCAATTCTCGAATATGTCGAGAAGAAACGATCCATCTCGGATGCCTTGGCTGAGTGCTTAATCATTATCTCTGATGAGGAATTTGTGTCCTTTCTCTTGTTTGGTCTTGGCCCAGATTATGGGGCTTTCAAGTCGGCTCTTAACATTCGGACTGAACCGATATCTTCTAATGAGTTGCTTGGTCTTCTCCTTCGGGAGGAACAACGACTTGAAGATGATAACAAGGACTCTTCGCTGCTGTCTGCTAATGTTGCTGCCCGCAAACCCTCGTCTGGCCGCTCCTCTAATGGTCGGGGTTCTGGGGAACGCCCCAAGTCCATATTTCAGATCTGTAACAAGCCCTACCATGAAGCCAAGAACTGTCATCAGCGTTTCAATATTGCTGAATTTTCGGCGACCAATCGCAAATCCGGCGATCGTCAAAGTCAGCAACAGCCGATAAGCACCAAGCAGGCGCACACTGTGTACAGCAACAGTCCTTCGGCATTGATTGATCCTTGGGTCGTTGATTCTGGTTCCACGAACCATGTTGCTGTTGATCTCGGCAACCTCAGTATCCAATCAGAATATACGGGTACTGACAACTTAGTTGTCGGGAATGGTCAGTCTCTTCCTATTACTCATATAGGCCAATCTTCTTTAACTTCTAAGCATGTTTCCAAACCCTTATCTCTCAAAGATGTCCTTATGGTTCCTAAAATATCCAAAAATCTTATTAGTGTTTCTCAATTATGCAAAGACAATAATGTTTTTCTTGAGTTCCATCCTAACTTTTGCTATGTTAAGAGTTTGCAGGGCAGGATAATACTCAAGGGGGTCGTTGAGAATGGTTTTTACAGGCTTCCTATCAATCCATTGCATTCGAGTCCTAAAGTTTTTGTGGGTGAACGAGTTTCTGTTGCTACATGGCATTGTCGCTTCGCTCATCCACATGAGTCTGTCTTGCGTCGTTTATTATCTAATTATAATTTACCTATTTCTACAAATAAATTGTTGCCTGTCTGTAGTGCTTGTCAATTAGGTAAAAGTCATAGACATCATTTACCAACATGTCATGTACCTTCAGAACAACCATTTGATTTAGTTTACTCTGATGTATGCGGCCCTGCTCCTATATCCTCTATGAATGGTAACCGGTATTTTGTTCTTTTTATTGATGATTGCACGAAATTTATTTGGGTTTATTTCTTAACTAATAAATTTCAAGTTCTTTCTGCTTTCACTTTGTTTAAAACAATGGTGGAAACCCAATTCTCCACCAAAATTAAGGCGTTTCAATCTGACTGGGGGGTGGGGTGAATATCGTAATGTCTCATCTTTTCTACAAACACATGGTATTACTCATCGGGTTTCTTGTCCTCATACCCCTGAACAAAATGGTGCCACTGAAAGGCGCAATCGTGTTATTGTAGAAAAAGGTTTAGCTCTTTTGGCTCACTCCAACTTACCTGTCAACTTTTGGGAACAAGCTTTTCATACTGCTATTTATCTAAATAACAGGACTATCACTCCCTTTCTCAAACACAAGTCTCCTTATGAGTGTTTATATAAACGCCAACCGGATTACAACTTTCTCAAATCCTTTGGCTGCTTATGTTATCCTTATACTCGACCCTATAATAGCAATAAATTGGAATTTCGTTCTGTTCCTTGCATATTTTTAGGGTATAGTGCAAAACATAAAGGATATTTGTGCTTTCATGTTCCATCTTCTCGTACTTACATTGCAAGACATGTGGTTTTTGACGAGTCTACTTTTCCCTTTCCTGAACACAACTCTCAGGTCAAGCAGACACAAAACTTCATTCCTCCAATTTCGCTTCAAATTCTTCAAGAGATGTCGACAATCGGGTCTTCTCCTGCCCAATTACAGTCGTCTTCTCCCACATCCTCTGGTGCTGCTGGCTCGTCGTTGACTTCCGACGATCTTGCAGCCTCTGTGTCACCGGCACAACCCGGTAATTCTCCTGGTATGGACTCGTCCAGTAGGTCGTCATCTGACCACTCTGGCCTCACGCCACATTCTATTTCTGGCCTCACGCCAGAACCCAACTCCGGCCTCTCGCCAGAAACTTCCTCCGGCCACTCGCAAAGACAGACTCTGGCCTCACGCCGCCTAATTCTCCCGTGGTCGAGCCTTCTCCACCACCTGTCCCTTCAGCCATCGGTCCATATCTCGGCGCTCCCTCGTATTTCCGGCCATCCGACAACTCGGAACAAGGTATGATTACTCGAGCCTCTACTTCTTCACATAAGCCTAAATCTTTCAATGCTACTAAATATCCTGTTTCATGTGATTTGTCTGAACCAGAGCCTAAAACTTACTTACAAGCCTCAAAGAACCCTAATTGGTAACATGCTATGCAGTTAGAGTTTGATTCCTTAATGTTTAATGGGACTTGGGACTTATTTCCAAGGCCTCCTGCTACTAATATTGTCGGTTGTAAGTGGGTTTTCAGGATCAAGAAGAAACCTGACGGATCTGTTGAACGCTACAAAGCGCGGTTAGTTGCAGAAGGGTTCAATCAGGAAGAAGGTGTTGATTATTTCGACACGTTCAACCCAGTTATTAAACCTACAACAATTCGTCTTGTTTTGAGTATTGCTATCACTCAAAATTGGCCTCTTCGACAAGTAGATGTCAACAATGCATTTCTGAATGGAGATTTAGCTGAAATTGTTTACATGGACCAGCCACAAGCCACCAGGTTTTGTCGCTTCTGATCGTTCCACTTATGTTTGTAAGCTAAAAAAGGCTCTTTATGGCCTTAAACAAGCTCCTAGGGCATGGTTTCAGAAGTTGCAACAATCCTTGGTTCACCATGGCTTCAAGCCTTGTGTCTCAGATACGTCTTTGTTCATTAAGCGCCATGGTTCTGATGTTGTCTACATGCTTATATATGTGGATGACCTTATTATTACGGGCTCTAATAGGCTCTTCATTGATGAGTTTGTCAAATATTTGAACTCCGTGTTCTCTTTGAAGGATCTCGGTGCCCTTAACTTTTTCTTGGGCATTGAAGTGCACCGAAGTCCGTCTGGCCTCTTGCTCTCTCAGCGGAAATATATCCTTGATTTGCTTGATCGCAGCAAAATGATGGGGGCCAAGCCCATTGCAACGCCCGTCGAACCCGGTTCTCGATTGAAGCTAGGTGGTGATCCTTTCACTGACTTGCATCTCTATCGGAGTATTGTGGGTGCATTACAGTACGTTACTATAACTCGTCCAGAACTTTCCTATTCTGTGAATAGAGTGTGTCAGTTTATGCATTCTCCGTCTGAGCACCATTGGGGAGCAGTTAAACGCATATTGCGTTATCTAAAGGGTTCTCTTGATGCTGGCTTATTTTTTCGCCCGTCACGGGATTCTCGCCTTGTTTGCTATACTGATGCTGGTTGGGCCTCGGATCCTAATGATTGTAGATCTCAACATGGGTTCTCCATTTATTTTGGAGGAAACTTGGTGAGTTGGGCTTCTCGAAAGCAAAAGGTAGTTGCTCGTTCAAGCACTGAGGCAGAATATCGTGCCATTGCCTTTGCTTCCGCTGAACTTATTTGGCTTCAACAATTGCTTAAGGAAATGACAACCTCCTCTAATGGGCCGCCTATCCTCCTATGTGACAATCTGAGTGCCACTTTCCTCACCGCTAATCCCGTATTTCATCAATGTTCAAAGCACATTAAAATTGACTATCATTTTGTGCGTGAACAAGTTCAAGCAGGTGAACTCGTGGTTCGTCATGTCAAGTCCATTGATCAAATTGCCGACATTTTTACAAAGGTCGTTGGTTCTTCTCGCTTCAAGAATCTGCGGTTCAAGCTGCTCGTTCGTAATCGATCGTGAGCTTGCAGGAGGGTATTGAGATATTATCCTTCCAATCAAGATAATTTTATTTTAGGATACTATTATTTTGATTCTATCTCTCCTAATCTTCCTACGTGTAAATTGATTTGTGCAATCCCTTGATTTGAGCAATCCCGTGTTTATAGCTCTTACTTCTGTAATTAGTCATACGCTCCTTGTATAAATTTGCAATCAATACATTGGGAAAATCAACCTTTTCCACAATCTTTACTGTCTTATAGGCGGCAATTTCATGAGGATTTCGTCGATGATTCGTTTCGGAACCCTTTCTTCGGTTTCTTCTTCAACAAGCATCGAATACGCTTGCTTGAGTGAAGGCGGAGGATCCATGGCCAACAGAGAGACGCGCGCGTCCCGGAAAACGACGTCATCTAGTCCCGTTAAAAACTGTTACAGTTTCTCGGCTTCCCATATGGTTTCGATGTAGCGTCTGCAGTTGCAACGATTGATGTTGTAACGGTCGCAACAAGAATTGGCGGGAATCAGTTGTTGATTGAGGGCTTCGAGTTGTTGCCAAAGTGTGTTCATCTTGGCATAGTAGGACTCCATTGAAAGACCATGTTGCTTGCATTGTGCAATTTCGAGCTTCAATTGTTGAAGCCTCGTTGTTTTCGGAGATGGCACCGTCAACGCCTTCCATTATTCCTCGGTTTGCAGAAAGCTTTTTTGTTTTGAGATCAAATAAATCCTATATATTATGCCGTTTTAAATACTCCGTACTAAGAAGATCTTCCCTTATTAGAGATGGAGATAATATATTCTACCAAAAAAGAGATAGGGATAAGATAACCACTAGAAAATAATTAATGTTTCCTACCAAAAATATTTCAAACGATTGGATTGGAAAATCTTGCCGTACAAGTACTCGAATGTTTCAACTATTTTGGATTGTTTTTTTAAGAAATTATTTACTCGATCTTTGCATTGGAAATTTATTGCCTATTTAATTTTTTTTATTAATTTTTGAATAGATTTGGTGAACGTAGTATACACAATTAGTTTATGTGTTCTCTCTTTATCATATCACTGAGTTAAATCACAGTGAAATATTTGCATGTCTAACTATTTGATTTCTTTATTACCAAAAAAACTATTTGATTTAATTTTTTAATGATTTTTCTGTATCAATAATATATAAAAAAAATAGTTTTTAGATTTCTTAAGATATTTAAAATACCAAGATTTATCATTATATTAAATACTAAATATTTTCATAAAATAATCAAACCGAAAGATCTTTGAATAATTAATTTTAAGTATAAATTTTTTATTGTTATAATTTTTTCGTTTGAAAAGATCATGTAACCGATTTTATTGGAAAAGATAAGAGAGAGTATGGATAAGAGAGAAAGAAGTGGCAAATTTAGAGAGAGAGAGCTACTCATCATAGTTAACGAATTAAAGTCTCGTGATATTCACAGGATAATTTTACTAGGAAACTATAGAATTCTATGATATTAATTTAAAATACTAAATATATTTATATAATATATCATAATGAAACTATACAATTCTATAATATTAATTTAAAATACTAAATATATTTATATAATATATCATAATAAATTATGCAATAGACAAATTATTTTTTTTAGATTGTACGTCATAATTTAATTGAATATATTTTTAAATATTTTTTTATTATTTGTGGAGATCATGTCCAAATTTAGATTGAAATTATCAAAATACTGATTTTACTTTATATTGGATATTTTAAATAATATTTTCTTATTTTTTTAGACACTGATATGTATAAAATACTTTGTTAAATGCAATTTTCCCTATATTTAATCTACCCAAGTTCACGGAGTACACACGATCTAGACAGCCAAAGGTTGACGGTGAAGGATAAAATGGGCATTTTTGTATTTATGGGAAAAATTAGGGTTGGGCATTAATTGTGAGTGACCGACCTATCCGTTTCATCCGACCCAAATACACGACTAAAAAATCGAACAAAAGTGGATGATGGGTGGGTCGGGTGATGGGTGACGAATTGGATATATATGGATGAGATTTTACACCCGGTGCACCCGACCCTAATCAGACCTACCACCCATCACCTGACTCCCCTGTTTACCACCTGCATATTTTAACCTAATATATATACTATATTATAATATCTCCAACAAACTTATCAACCCAACATTGTCATCTCCAAATTCTACTACATCTAGTCATTTGCCATGTTTTGATTTACAGCCTTCGGCTTCGACGATGTGTGCTACCACTTCCATCTTTTGATCGTGTTCTTTGCTTCTTCATTATCGTCTTCTCAAAATCACCGTCAATATCTCTCTTTCATTTTAACTAAAGGCAAAATAACTCTCCTTCATTAATATATCGATAGTCTATCATACTTCGGTCATCTCCCATTTTTAGTATCACAAGTCAATGTTTCTTTTATTAACTCCAAAATTTATAAATTATTTTTAAAATTTAACAATTCGTGGATAGCGGGTAACATGACACACCCGCATTGACGGATGGGTCGAATATGGGTGAAAGGCTTTACGGGTGACGGGTGGGTTAGGTGAGACATTTTTTATTCACGGGTCGGGTAGTGGAAGTGATCCACCCACCCTTAACTTGACCAATGACCAGCCCTAGGCAAAATGATCAAAATTATTCATAATTATTTTGAAAAGCATAGGCAAAATGGTCTTTTAACACTTTTGATAGAAAAGTTAATGGGGCTGACAACAGGGTATTAGTTTGTAACAAAACAGTTGATGCATGGTTTCGGGGTTCTGCTGACAAAACACACACATGTCGTTATCAAATGGGTTCCGTTGAAAAAACTCACACATGTCGTTATCAAAAGGGTTCCGTTGACAAAACTCACACATGTCGTCATCCAAAATTCCTATATGCTTCAGCAAGGATCATGTGGAGTCCACCTTGCAACGCCATCCAGTTGGTGAAGGAGCATCAATGTGTTGATAGCCCCAAATACATTTGCTCCGGAGAGCTTATGGAAATCTAGTTATAAGCATATCATAAACAGTTCTGATGTTGTACTTCTAATCTTATCCTTTGAGAATAATAAAAAGTCCTTTCCCTTAATGATGTAAAAATGATGTCTCGACTTGCACGTTCAAGTAATCCATCCTTGACTTCAAGTACACCACTCCAACAAGCACTATCATTACACTTCCAACCTCCCATAGTGAAGTCCCTCGAAGGAGGTTTTGCCTCCCCCCATAAATTAATGCCTTTGGCTGTTGAAAAAAAACAGTTTTTTTGCAATGTCATTTGTTGTTGTAAATAATCTGTTGTTGCAAAGTCTTTGAATTTTTGAAAATTTTCTTTACTATTCTTTTGCAACTACATGTCGTTGCGATAAATGGTGTTTTATTTATTGCAAGAACATTAGTAACAAAACATGTAAGGTCGTTGCCATATATATTTTTCGCAACGACAAAATTTAGTCGTTGCAAATTGTGGTTGCAATAGATGGGTTTTCTTGTAGTATATCATTGAACAAATCATATAGGAATTGGCCAAGGCAGACTTTATTCCAAGCTAGAACCTCTTTTAAATCCAAGCATCCTTCATATTTGGGTCTACAAATCACACTCCAAGTAGTGGGTGCCCTTATACTATCCTTAATTACCATCCAAAGGAAACTTATGATGATTGCTACTACCTACTACACAATAAGGTTGTGCCTAATAGTTCTTGGCAATCTCGAATAATTTTCTTTCTCGAATAATTCTTGACAATCTCTTGGCGCACAATAAGGTTGTGCCTAATAGATCTCCCCTACACAAATGCGCTTTGGACCTCATCAACCCCCATAGATAACATGTTTTCATTATGTCCACAAGGAGTTTAGCAATGATTTTATAGAGAATTAAGCAACATGATATAGGCTTGAAGTCCTTAATAGTGCCTAAGTTATGAACTTTTGGAAGGAGAGAGATTGATGTTGCATTTATCTCTCTCAACATTCTTCGAGAAGCAAACAAATCGAGCATTGCAGTTGTAACATCCTCTCCCACAGTACGCCATGCTTTCTGGAAAAATAGGCTATCATAACCATTGGGGCTTTATTGTAATTGTTATACCAAAAATAGCTTTTTTGACCTCATCCTTGAAAATTTTTGAACCACAGGATCTCTATATTGTAAAGGGGCCTTCAACAAAAGTACATGGATCACAGGATTCTCTAACTCTTTTTGTGCCAAGCAAATCCTGAAAATATCGAATGATGTGATCTTTAGTTTGATTAGGTTGATCAATATGGACACCTTTTTCGACTAAGGCTGAAATTCTATTAGTTATTCTTCATTGTTTGACTTAGTTGAAGAAGAAGGAGTTGCATTGATCACTATATTTGAGTCAATGGGTTTTTGAAAGTTGCTCCAACATCTTAGTCCTTCTCTCCATATAAACTCTAATTTCTTCAATTAGATTCTTTTCAGGCCTAAGGGAGATCTCCTCTTGGGCCATATTAAGCTTTCTAGAAATCTCATCCATATGCTCAAAGATTGCTTCCATTTTCCCTATTTTCAAACCCTTCAACTTCGGCTTCAGTTTTCTCAATTTCACCACTACTTGAACCATTATAGATATTATAATTTGTCTCGTCTATCCATTTTCAACAATGAGGCAAAACCGCTCACGAGTTTTCTCAAGTCACAACCTACATTCATTGCAAGATATTAGGGTTATCAATGGTTTCACTGATTCTAGCAACACACAACAACCATGTTAAGAGAGTTATCAATGGTTCTTAGCCAAGATTAGAACAAGCCTTGAAACACAACACTTTGCTCAAAATATGTACACTAATGTAAGAAAGATTCAAGAAAGGAATTGTTGACAGCCCTAGGAGACTCTAGAAATGCACTCTCGTCGATTTAAGCCAAACTTTTGCAAGCTTCATTTGTGATTTCAAAGAAGGTAATGGCATGGTTGGCTTCAAGGAAGAGTGAGTTAAAATCTCCACAAACAAATGTAACAATCCATGGAATGCACGTCCCCACCAAAAAAAAATCAATGGAATGAACCTTACAAAGGCTCGTCACAAAATTAAATTGCAATGTTGATATTTTCTTTCCTTTTTTTGATATTCTTTTCTTTTTTATATATATAGAAATGTACCAAAAATAAAAATCCTATACTATGGTGCAAAGATTATATGTAAATTAGTTGGGGGTTTGATGATATAGGTGTGGAAGAGAATGAGTTGTTGAATGAAGCTAGGGTTGCGGCGTGGAGGATTGACTGAGATTGAGTTGTTGGGATTTAATTTGGGAAATTCTGGATGGCACCCTCG